>JAOPJL010000132.1:3687914-3711193 GCA_027123545.1 Trisopterus esmarkii
TCTCTCTCTCTCTCTCTCTCTCTCTCTCTCTCTCTCTCTCTCTCTCTCTCTCTCTCTCTCTCTCTCTCTCCAGGTTGAGGAATATATATTTCTTGTTTGAAGATTCTTTATCACATTATACTTTTTTTGTCTTTCTCCCTAGGCTGACCAGATTGGACATATAAACAGACTCTACCTTCTTCTTTCTAAATAAAGAACATGTGTGTAGTTAATGCGTGGTACTAGAAGCACTCCCGGTTCACGGCTACGTAAAAGCCACAACAAACTATCTGGCGGCATACAAACAAAGATGGCGTACAAGGTGTTTGACGAGGCATGACCTTTTGACCTTTCCGGCAACAACACCACTATTTATTACGTAGTCTCCTTCCACTTCCGGGTGAAATCCCCGGCCGGAATTCTCGAGCATGCGCATGACGCGAACTCCCGGCAATATCGAGTACACATGCAGGTAGATAGCCGACGATGACCGGCTCAAGCCCAGCTATTGTATCGACTTCGCTAATCCGGTCCTGAGACGATCCTTTTGGCGAAGCAGATCTAATAAAACTGTTTACATGAATCCTATCTTTATTCAATACGTTCATTACACGATTATGCTCCAGCATGTAAACGCAGTCAATGAAATCACATCCTATAACTGATATGGTCACTCAAGCCACCCAGCCAGATGAGCTTCGTTAATTTCGGGGTCAGAGTTGCACAGCCATTCAGAGCAGACAGCACACTGTTCATTCGTTTTTTTTTTAATAAAAGTTGACCGCATACTAACTGAAAAACATTGTGACTTTTAAAAAGGTGTAAGCCCCTCGTTTTAGCAGGATAACTTGAACTTCCTAGGAGGGAAAGGGAATTTGATTTGAATAGTTTCTGGTTGCCATGCTTTAAGAAAAGAAATGAACACATTGGGTTCCATAGGAGAAAGAGCATGGGCAAAACACAGTCACACTCCAGATCAGGTGTGCAGCCAATAGAAAACTACCACTCAGGAAAATTGTTTATAGCTGGATGTAGCAGAGGTCTTTTTTTTAAGAGAATTTCAACATTTAACAACATCAGATGTTTTTGTCAAAAAGAGCACAGAAACGTGCAACACTTTGTGATACAAAATGAGGGATTTGGGCGATTATTTACCCCTTTGACAGACACTTTTGGTTTCCATTAAAGCTTTTGACCTGTGATTTGTGTGAAACAGACGTTACCAAGAAATGTTTTAACATTTACATAACATTTAATAGATAACGCTGTAAAATATGATAGCATTAAAGGGCCTAAACCGGCGTGTCTGCCTGCCTGAGTGCCTGTGTCCATGTGTCCGTGTGGGCATGCCTTCCTGCCTGCCTGCGTGCCTGTGTTTGTGCTTGCCTCTCTGCGTGCCTGCGTGAGTACCTGCCTGAGAGCGCGTGTGTGCGTTCAAGCCTTCGTGCCATCGGCGTGCATCACATTTACTCGCTAGTGATGAATTTAGTCTGCTGTAGGCTTTGTAGTGTTTTGACAACCCCAACGTAAAAAACAGCATGGCTTTCAAACACCATGGCTTTCAAATAGCAAGCGCTAACCGCCCTCCATAATAGAATCTTCCATAGCCTACAACCTCCCACTGTGCTCGAGTCGGGAGGTTTCCACATAAGCTGTGTCTCGGAAGAGTTGCCTTTCAATCTGTGTGTTAATTTGAGAATGCCATTGTGGAAAGAAAAGGCCCCATTGTGTTTTACAGGATTATTACAAAAATAGGTTTGCATCTTTAGTTGCAATGGTAGATAAACAAATACAAGAAATGCAAAATGTTTGCGCGTATGCAACCATGTTTGGATTTTCCAATTGTTGAATACTGCATACTGATATGCTTGCTGCCTTTAAGATTGAGTGTGTCGTATTATATTTGCATGACATTTTGTCAGTTTCTCATTGCAATTCAATTCAATGATTAGTTTCCCATCTTTCACTTTGATTCGTACTTACCGTCCTGTGTTCTTCATGCTCAGAAACTTTATCCTCTCACTCTAAAAAACAAGCTAGTTTATAGCTTAATTACCATGGATGGCAAATCATGTCATCACATTTTCAACATCTTGTGTGTGAAAGTGACTATCTTTGACTTTGACCACCTACTGTGAAGATCTAAGAGTGCTTATCTCTTCCAATGCAAAATGAATTTTTTAGTTGCCAAAGTGCAACTAAAAAAAGCACAGTGCTGTCTCAAACCAGTCCAAACAACTGGTCTCTTGACTATTTCTAAAATATAAAATATATATTTATAAAATATAAACTATCCTCTGTTCATGTCTCAAGGCTCAATGTCTCACGGCCGCTCCACGCTCCATGACAGTCTAGTAGTAGTACAGTAGTTTGCACAACTAAGGATCCCTGATACACACAACCTCAAGCTGTTCAGAGTTCACCTAGACTCTGCATAGCCACCCCCTCCCACCTCCTCCTACTTATTGCATGTTGTACGTCCTGGCACTTAATGTACACACTTATGCACTACATACTTCACACTGCATATGTCCGTCGACAGCTCTCATTGACTTTGCATGGGGCGCTCTCAAATGCATTGTGGGTCCGTCCGTTCTGTCGGCTCTGTGGCCGGGGTGAAAATGTTCAACTTTTCGAGCAGCGACGGATCCGTCGGCCAATCAGATTACAATACACTACTGTGATGCTACTTGGACTCTGTCCAATGAAATCGCCTATGTGATACAACCTGGGAAAAACGCGTAGATGTGTCAAAAAAGCCGGCCGGCAAGCAGGAAGAAGCAGGAAGAAGCAGGAAGAAGCAGGAAAAAGCAGGAAGAAGCAGGAAAAAGCCGTCTTTAAGCGGGGAGCGGTTTGATTGGCTGAGGGCTGCGTCCATAAAGACTACTCCCCCATACGTCAGACACACCCTCGGTCATCCGCCGACGGATGCATGTAGGGTGAATGGTACGTTGACAGATGATGGCTGGTTGAAGCAGCCTCATCTGGCCCCAGTCACACCAGACTCTGGGGCTGGGTGCGGCTACTCACCTGTTGCACATTGAGCAATCAACGTGCAACAGGTTAAAGGGCTGATATTATGCCACCAGGTGGGAGTGTGATTGGCCACTACAAGATATTTGAAAATCTGCCTTTTCCTCTGTTTTAGTGTCATGACCAGTGGGTCCACCTGGATGCACGGTGGATAGATAAGCAACGTTCGCTACAGTCCACCAGGTAGGCTGGCAGACTGATCTTTCCAGCGTACATCTAGGTGGCCACGCCCAAGCGGCTTGTAATGGCTAATCACACTCCCACCTGGTGGTGTAATATCACCGCTTTAAATCAGCCATCGGCACACACACACTCCACAATGGTATAAACTGAATAACATAAATAGTATATAATGTTGAGCTTCCCTGACACGCCATGAGCACACCAGTGAAAACAGACCCCTGAAGAACGGTACTGTGCAGTGAACCAAAGCACAAAGACTAAATATTTAAAGGCAGCTCGCGTTATGTGCATTCAAATTGGGTATTTCAATTCTTCCTATCGTTGTATTCTCTCCGTGTGTTTGTGTCGGAAGAGGAGGTGTACGGGCTGTCAAGTTGGATAAGGGATGGACAGATGGAAAGAGTCAAGGTACACTGGAGGGCGTGCATGTCTTGTTATTGAACCACCAGTCTGGTGGGGGCGTTGTAGTTTAGGATTTGGACCAGAGCCCCCTCACCGCAGGGAAGTCTTGGGAAGATGTGAGGATGGGTGCGGGCAGGGTTTTGAAGAACCGACTGCGGTCTTCAAACGTAGGCCTCTCAGTGTGAGAGCGAGAGAGAGTGAGAAAGAGAGAGTGCGAGAGAGAGAGAGAGAGAGAGAGAGAGAGAGAGAGAGAGAGAGAGAGAGAGATAGTGAATCAAAGAGATGGAGGGTATTGCAGCTGATCGTCCTTCTCAGCAGCCCGGATAATCCCCTTCTCAAGCAGTGGCGGCGGCGAGGAAAGCGAGCGATCATTGGAGATATGAGGGGGAACTTGATAAAAGCTTGCATCAAGCGGCATTTAACTTCTGACAGGTTTGAATTTCAAAAGTGCAGGTGTTAGGGTGATTTTGGGGATGGGGCCGTGTTTTGAATGGGGTCCCATGCTGGGACCCTGACACAAGGGAGATGTGCCTAAGGGGGTCTGAAAGGCTAGTAGGCCTAGGGTGTTAATTGGCCACAATGCTGTGGGGCGAGGCTACGTGTGGGAGGCTGAGCATGGGTGCTTTGGTGACGACCACCTACTAGACAGCTCGACCGGCTGGTGAGGTCATCAGCCCCTTTTTTTGTAGGCAGATTCGTCTTCGTGGGATGCTGTCCATTTCCTTTTGGCTTTGCGTTGCCAGGAGTTTAGTCTTTCTCCTGAGGCAGGGGTGCTGTGTTTCAAAGGGCTGGAAACTGTGGTTGAAGAGCTAATGAACCACATGCCAAATTTCCATAAATATTTAACATTATTAATTATTAATAATAAATATAATATCATTATTCTATAATGATTTCTCAAACACTCTTTAATAAACTGTGAGGAAACATTAATATTGAGTGAAAGGATTAGGTAAACCTAAAATTGAGTTTTCTAATTAAATTACATTCGAGATTAAATTAAAACGTTATGTGATGAAGCCGATGATAATCACAGTAAATTCAGGGGGTGGCACCATATTGCCATTCAGGGGGTCCAATCATTTTCCACATCCCAGCGCGTGTTTTACCCGCTTACAAGCGGCGCTCCAAGTAATTTGATTTGCGCTAATAAACGGAGAGACAAGAGCAGTTCCAACGTTTGATATAAAATACCTTTGATGAATGGATCCAGTCCCGGTGGCTTTCGCCGTCATTAGCTTTGACGTCAGATAGAGTGAAGTAGTTTACAATGGCCACTAAAAGGGAAATGGAAATTTGATTTAGGCTACCTAATTTTCCAGGCAGAACATAACCTCCTAATCCCACGGGACGGTGCCAAGAGAGCGAGTCAAGAAATATCACGAAATTATACAACACAAAAAAGTACTTTGTCTTTCTCTAGAAAACATACAGGCCTATAGGCCTATTAGCCAACTGTAGCCTACTATATTAAAAACGGCATTGTCCGGTTCCTGTAAATAGCCTACATCCAACAATCAGGTTATTTGTATTTAAATAACCATGAATGCGAGCTACAGATCGATAGCACCACAATTTATATATTTGCCCACGGGACAATAGAACTCAAGTAATTCAGAACGTAGAGCACTTTTACTAAACACACACGCACACGCACCCACACGGAAGAGAGAATAAGAGGAAAACTGAAATTGCCTTATTCTTACAATTTTTTTTATTATTGTGGGTGTATTCACATGCATATGCGTTCACATATTCATCGTGGTGAATGTTACATAAGTTTTGAGGTGGGTCAACGTGCCAAAATAAGTCATTCAAAACCATGACAATGATGACATCTAGTGGTCAATCAGCTAAGGATCCTAACATTTTAGCTGGATGGGCCGAAGGTTTCCCAGACGGGATATAGGCCTACTGGGGTTTGGTTGGAGGGATGTGGATGCAGCCTTGTGGACCCAAACTGCCCACAACTAATGGTACTGGAAAGTAAAGTTTCTTATTCTGACATAACTATAACACCTTCTATCCTACTTTTATAATAATGTACGATTGGAATAAGTCTGCAGAGTCGGTATATTGGCCTTTAGGCTGTCAATCTGCAAAACATTTTCTCCCAAATCTTGATTCAAAGGTAGATTTTCTTCCGAGCCACTAATAAGGTTTTTTCTTTCCAATTACATCTAATTAAATTCTCAGGTGGTCTCTGAGAAGGCTTGTTTGGTCTGCTTCAATTGTGTTAATGACTGTAATAGGCCTACTATTCCTGTAACAAAATATGGTTCCATGAAATGATTAAAAAACTGAACTTTAACTTTCAAATAAAACAGATGCAATGTATTTGTGAAAAGTCTCAGAGAAATGTATTTAATTGCTTTATTCCATCTAGACGAATTAGACTAATTGGTTTTGGGTTTTTGTGGTATTACAACATTCACCTCAGATTAAAAAACAATGTTTCACTTCCAAGATTGTGCAAATGGATCCTTTGGCATTGTTTTTGAAGAAAATACGTGAGACAAGTGGGTTGCAATAAATACAAGTTCTGAATAACTTGAATGCAATCGGTACAGGGCTTAAATCATAGGATGATCTCAGCGGTATAGGCCTACACATACACCACCCTATGGGGTGATGTTCAGATGACCCCAAAAAGAGCCTTATCCATTCTCTCCGCTTACACAGCGTTACCTGCACAATGTAGGTGAAAGATAACGGGAAAACACTCTTGAAAAAAAAACCCTCTTGGGCTACTCTTAGGGATGCTCGCCGTGTCATTTCGTCCAGGTGCGTTTCACCTGAGCAACGTTATCAGGTCGAATATAATTCTCTAATGCAAAGAAAAAGGGAAAGTGTACTTAATTGCTGCCTTACTCGATTGCTTGTGATGAAACACTAATTTGATCCTTCGTGGTATGGTTGAGGTTCAACAGGTGGTTTATTCGAACAAAGGCAGAAGGGCAACGGGCTTGCTCTCTGGAGGTGGTGTAGGCCTATGAAGCATCTCCCGAGTCCCGAACACAGGCAATAATTCAGTTTATATTGGAAGTGGGCAGAGGGGTAACTACGCCACGCCTACAGGTTCTAATGTACCCAGGTAATCCTTTGGGCTGTTGTGGCCTGTGTGGAAATGCCAAAGAGGCCATGTTTGTAGTGAGAGTTAGAGCTTATCTACAAACTCAAAAAACCTTATATGCTGTGTTCCATCTGGAGAAGAAACTATTCATAGCTGGTGTTATCTGAAAACATATAGACACAATTCAGCATAGACTAGAATAATTTACATCACTTGTCAAGACATTGGCGTGGGGCTATTTGTTATTCCTAGTCATCTGCAGGACGGGCTGACTTTGGTCCCCATTGGCAGTAGCTGCACATCCAGCGACGCCCTTTGCTCCTTCCATCCACTGCGGTTTGCTCAGCCGAGATGGGACCAGGATACTCCCGAGTGGGCACCCTGCTCCCAGGGATTCATCGGGGTATTCCAATAAAGCCGTGTCCGCAGGTTTTTTGACAGATGCGCCATGATATTGGGTGAAAGTGATTCCCTGCTCTGGGGACGGGTGGATGTCCATGTAACGCCTTTTAGACAGGGGGGAGAAGCGTGAAGTTGCGGCTTACATAGTGCCCCGGGGGATTGCATAACGCTGCCACTGTCCACATACATCCAAACAGAGGCGTAATATCTTGATAATCCTATTGCAGTCGGGTATAAACATTTCCCTTTTGTGGAATTGAAAACCACTAGTCAAGCAGCAATTATCTAACAAGGATTTAATTGAGCGGCGGAAGGCGCGCTAGTGGTTGCCCCTTTTTGTTGCGTGGCAGGAGCCGGGGCAGAACCCATGCTGTCCGATTAAAGGCTTTTCTCAATTTGCCAGCATATGCAATAAACATGAAACGTAGTTTCTTGCCTGAAAACGAAAGCTAAAACAAAATAATAATATAAATCTTGCACGATGGACCATTTTAACTGCAGATATCTTTGGTTTAAACCCATTAAATAATAATGAGTAGAATAAAACATCCAGCCACACCGATAAACCAGGGATTTAACCCGTCGAAAGCCAAGATGACATGTTCAACCAACACTTGCTGCAGTGAAGAAGTTACAAAGCACAGGTAGCTCTAAATACTAAGCACAGCACAAAGTCAAGTAAAAAGGCGTCCCTCTTGGGTTTGACTTCCCATCAATTCAAACATACGCTCTTGTATCAGCATTTGTTCATGCTAAAATAGCATGTTGGGGTAAGCCATTACGACAGTGAAGGCCATATTAGGAACTATGAATTGATTATCAGGTGACCACAATGGAGTTAAGGCGATCAATTAGATCCTCTTGGTTTTAAGGGGCTAGCCCTTAAAAAGTAAGTGTAACTTAACAATGAACATGTTCATGTTATGAACTTGTGAACCTGTTGGAAAAACCCATTTATTCATCAATTGGAGCAAATTCACATTTTGTTTTATGTTGCGGCTATGAGTTCAAAAACAGGCAACAACCCGAAAACAAAAACACAAATAAGGAACAGTATTGAGGGGGACAACAGAACAGGAATTCATTTAATACGTACGATTGTTTTACTTCCTGCAGACAAGCGTGGAGGGCTTTGACAAAACAGCGGCACTGTACATAGAGATTTGCTTTGCGTGGTCATGATCTATGGACACGTCAGCAACACCTTCTGATCGAGCATTGACTGTACTAAGGGAGAGCAGTTGCCCCTGCATCGCTCAACAGTACCCAAAGCCCAGGCTTTGCTTTCATCATCCCGCTGTCTACACACCGGTGGGCAAATTTGGTTTCACCACAAGAGGCTTACTTGGTGACTCACTCTACAAATTAGTGAATGAGCATTTGGGTGCAACGGTACAATTATGAGAATGATGAGGCATGACAGAATACCGTATGGAAAGACCAAGGCAAAAAAAAAAAAATCAAGTGATCAACACATTTCAGTCCTGTGTAATTCGTAGGGGTGGTTAAGTTACTATCTGACAGCTGAGTTTTGCCATAGATTACTTATACAATGGGGGGGGGGGGGGGGAGCCGCGCAGCCGCCAGATGGTGGGGCCGAGGAGAGAACAATGTCTGTGCTGGTGGACAGCAGTGAAATGGCAGGGCTCAGAGGAGGCGCTTGGTCTGTTCGCAATTCTGTAAAACCATCATTTGTTCCGATAAAATCAAAAGCATGAAAATAAAAAGTATATATATAAATCTTTGACCCTCCCTCCCCGGCCCCGACCCTGGATTCGTGCACGATGGGCGTCTATTCTTCCTCGCTCTCGTTTTCGTGCTCCATGTCCTCCTCGCCGTTTGTTTTGGACTCCAATCTCCCGTCCTCGTCACCGCTGTTCTGCCCTTCCATCGCTCCATCATCCTCCTCCTCCTCCTCCCAATTCTAGAAACACAAAAAAAAGTTAGAGGTCACAGGATTAGATAACTCAGAAAGAAAAAAAAAAAAAAAAGAGAATCCGTGTAGACTGGAAGGACGGTGCGGTACTCACATCAGAGTTATCATCATCAGGAAGGCCTTCATCCCCAGAGGCGTCGTCCTCGGAGGACTCTGGGAGGACCAAGGAAAAAGACATTAATCCAACCTCTGCAGTCATGGACGTATAAAACCTTGAGCACGGCCCTGTCTGCACTACGCCACGTGACGACGACCGGAGACGCTCGCTCAGATGTGCAATAACGCAACCGGTGAATCGGTTAACACCTCGTCTTAGACGAGCCCTCACATGTGGGCCAACTGAAATAATCCGCATTTGAAACACCACGGCAAAGACCTACACACATCACGCACTAACCCAACCCACACCCACCAAACATGCATTAAGCAGCTCTATAGTTTCAACCGATGTCAAACACTCCACTACTTAACTTACATGATACGCCAGATATCATTCCAGTTATTGCCATTTCCGTCAGACACATTTTAACCATTTAACAGAGCGCTTTCACCATGAACTATTTGTGGGAGTAAGCAATAATTTAAGGAGCCACAATGCCAAAAAGCTCAATGTGGCATTTGATACAGTACAACAGCACCATTCAACTGAGCATTAACACGGTGTGAACATAAACGTTAAATACCCTTAATACGTGCATAAAGACCGTGTCCCCATTTGTACATTCACCAAACATAGTGACCACCCAAACACAAGCCAAAACCGATATTTGATTTAACTTGGCTGGAGATACCGATATCCTGTGCAAATATGTAATATTATTCAATCTAAGATGCATTACTGCCATTTATATAAAGAATATACCTCCATTAATTGGTCTAAACAAAGAAAAAAGGTCATTCATTTGATGACATCCATTTCATTTCGCGGGGGGGGGGCGAGTTCAGCGGGAAGCGAAAGCGCATGGAGCTGGATCACGTATGCATTAAAAGGTTTAGACGCGACTCACAGTCACCCATGTTAATGATTGGATTTAAATAATGTTCAGTCTTAAATATCAAGCCTCACCGATTTCTTAAAGCAATGCAAAGGGTGAGCTGGCAGAAGGTAGAGCTTTGTTGTGGAAAGGACATTGACCGAGGGCTTAACTTCCTAATCCCTCACTCGCAACTTAAGAAACCATGTACCTTCTTCATGGCGAGAGGTTTTACCATTTTACAGAAAAGATATAAAAATGGTACTGAACATTAACGCAAATTATAACACGGCTCTTCTCAACGCTGTGGAACGCTCCGTTCACTTGCATGGTCCTTCCTGACTTCCGGCGGTTACCAAGCATATAATTAGCGCTGTCAAGGAAAGCGGATTTCTTGCCTCCGATTCACGTCTTTCGTAACACTCAGCAAGTAGTCCGGTAACTTATCAATCCCAGCATATTCCGTTGCTAAGCGACGTCAACGTCAGTAGATATTTTTTCGTTTTGCAAGTAGCTGTGAATAGAACGCCGGTCAATCAATTAATTCAATCAATTATCGATAAAATAAGCCCATTCAGGGAGAAGCAAGACACCTCCGCTTCGGTGTCTTGTTCACCCAATCTGGGCTTATTTTCCCGATAATGTCCGGTATTCTATACATTATCCCTTACATAACTAATGCCATTTTATAAAATGTATTTTCGTTGCTTATGGTATGTGGCTTATGGTATGTGTATGCTTTGAAAAGCATCCTTCTAACAAGAAAACAGTTTACTGTTGACATTCCACAATGTCAACATTGTAACATGATTGCTTGGACCCCAATTATGTTAGGTTACCGATATGAGGACACAATTCTCCGGTCAGTTGTGGGGTCAAGTCAGTTGTAGGGTTGTTTCTCAATCCCGTTGACACAAACTTTCAAAACCCAAAAAGCTTCAGGACCAGTCAGTGCTATGGGGTGAGTTTAAGTCCATGACAGAAATGATTTCCACTAAAGGGTACGGCATTATGAGAAAGGTAACCGGCCAATCATGTTAAAAATGAGTTTCTCTTCCGTCGCTGAAGCGGGTCTGAAGTCAAGCAAATATTTGGACAGAAATTTGATGGCTTGCTTAGCCGTTTTGGAAATTCTGCAGGCTTGCTTAGTCATAAACTGAACGCCTTGCTAGGCACCGCGGATAGTTGTATTTATCCAAATGGTTTGAAACACATTTTTCAAATGGACTCATGTTCTTCGCATCTTCAACAATGGAAAGCAGAATTTGCCCCTTTCAGAAGTTGGAAATTGTTTTACTAAGAATCCATTCAACACAACAGGGGTTGTACTTTTGTTCCGAACACGGCCTGGCCCTAATAGGCACCCTCAGTTGGTTATTCACAGAACCTCTTTACTTTGATTTGACGAGCGTCTGAACCCATCGTGTATGTGACATTGAAGATAGCGTCTCAGATTTTGTATTATTTTTCCCTTGTTGCAGATCAAACATGTGGGCTTTGGTCCCATATACTACAATGGATATTCAACAGTCCACTCATTGATCATTTTATACCTTTGGCGTTTAACGTGGCCAATGATAATTTTACCGTAACTTTTTTTTTTATTAACCTTCTGCCACAACCGAGCGTGCGGCGTCACGGTCAAAGGGACCGGACGAAGCAGGTGAATCCGTTTCCTACTGGAGGTAATTGAACTGGCTGGGAAAAGTGCTTTTGCGGTGGAAAAGTTACTCTGGTTGTTTTATGTTCAGATATTAAGAACTGGGGACAGAGGGGGCATCGTGATTTGTATAGGACTGCGGTACAGTAATGAGACTTAACAGAGCCGCGCTCCGCTCAGAAAGCTGCTGGCCAGGTTGCCTGGCAACAGAAGCCTTGATTGCATGTTGGAATTCAAAAGTGCACAGAATTCAAAAGTGCCTTGCTGAGTTCCATGTGTTGTGTTCAGATGTGTCAGTGCATCTGCTCAAAGGCTCGCTGGCAGAGAACGGCACTATAAAAATGTAAAATACAGATGATTACTGGCATCAACTGAACCCCTGCTCGGCAAGCCACTTTGACACGAAACCCTTTGATAAAGATAAAAAAAGCACGTCTACCGGTTCAGTCAAACTGAAAAGGCAGAATGTCCGCCATTGAAGGTGCTGACCGAATCCCTGCACAACCTGAACCCCGGGGTACCAAACATAATGGCTTTGATGAAGTGGACTGACTTTTTCATCTCCTTCCATCCAGTGTGATGAGTGATGTGCATTCCTTACCCTCTTCGTAGACCAGCTTAGCAGTGCGGTCCACTTCTGTGTCTATGCAGCTGTTGCTTGTCGCCACCTAGTGGTGAAAACAAGGAGGTAGATTGAACACGCAAAAAAACCCCACACCATTCAATTGAAATTACAGCCTTCTCCTCCCCATCATTATAGTGTCCGCCTGGTCTCCTAGTTTCTCAATCCTGTTGACAAACTTTCAAAACCCAAAAAGCTTCCGGACCAGTCAGTGCTATGTGGAGAGAGTCCATGACAGAAATGGTTTCCACTAAAGGGTACAGCATTATGAGAAAGGCAACAAGCAAATCATGTTAAAGATGAGAACCAAGTGATGCTCCCATTCTCTGCCATCGCTGAATCTGGTCTGAAGTCAAGCGAATTCATTTTGACAGAAATTTGATCCGAAGGCTTGCTTAGATTTTTTACAGCCTTACTCCACCTATTTCAGAGTAAACTGTTGCGATTGCTACATTTTCTCTGTCGCTGCCTCCATTTTGAAAATTCTGCAGGCTGTAGCACTCACACCTTGCTGAGTCATGAACTAAACGTCCCTCCCTTGATTGGTCCTTCCACTTTTGTTGAATTCAATGGGACCAAGGCAATACAGTCTCAGTGACAAATGGAGACGTGACCTTGTGGGCCAAGAAGGTTTAGGTTTCCGGTTTTGGTACACAAAGCGAACGTACAACCTCTTTGCATAAAGGGCCTACCTGTGTGATGAGAAGAAGCAGTTTGCCATTCAGCTTGTTTAACCGGTGGAACATTTTCACCCTGCTTTCGATCATGTGGTACAGCACTCCGAGTTGGTTAACCAAGTCAGGCAGCTGTGGAAGGGGAACACATGGGGACCATAATGAACCAGAAGCCTGATAATGTGGAGCGTTTAAGAACGATATTAATATTAATATGAAGGTTCAGACCAGGCATAAAAAAAGATGTCAAGTAGCATTGCACTCGGGCCAAACCACACGTCTTGAGTTTCTGTCAACATGCAGGCTTTTTGGAGTTGGTCTTAGGACGTATTCACACCTGGCTGTTTGGTTCGAACTGAACCAAAAACAATCCCTGGTGCAGACATTTTGGTCTGGTGTGAATACAAACCATCGAACTCTGGTGCGGACCAAACAGCAGGTCCAAGACCCAGCAAGAGAGGTGGTCTCGGTTCGCTTCCAAACAAACCCTGGTGTGGTTCGCTTGAGATGTGAAGGAGACCGCACCTCGGACCGATCGAGTTCTAAAAAAACGTAGGCCTCTTTGGGCGCAACAGGCACCTGCTCAGCCGCGTGCATTATGGGAATTATTCTTTGACTAGCGGTAACGCCAAGATTGGCAGCACATTGTCAGACCCTTGAGTGAAAATGAGTCGTGGCTCAACGTGGAGCAAAGAGGAGACTGAATGTCTATTGGATATTTGGGCAGACGCCCTCAAAATAAATATGCTGGAAAACAAAAACAAAAACAAAAAAAGAAATCACGCTGGATATCCATGATTGTCCTATTTTCCTTTACCGCTTTACCCCGACCCAGACCTTTTTGTCCAATGATTGAACGATCTTTGTACACATGTGGGTTTGTTGGCAAATTCTGGGACTGTTGCAAAAATATCTATGTGAAAAGGAACCGCACCACACCAAAAAATAAACTGTTTTGGTCCGGACCAAAGAGCGAACTTAAGGGCTTTCCTGGTGTTGCTACACTAGGAATCAACATGGACCAGTATGGATTTTTTTTCAGGGATGCAGATACTGTTTTTTTTTCATCAGATACAGGCTGACATTTTCATTGGCTGTTATTCAATACTGCTTTTGCTCCCTCAATTTACATCATAAAAATTACGATGATAACAAATGTTGGGAGTCTTTTTTAGTCTAATTTTAAAAAGGAACATCAGAATCCTTTTATTTGTCATTGTATAGAGTACAATGAAAACGTACGAAATTATACAAATTGAACTGTCTGTAAATCATGCAGGGAGAAAAACAATCAGCAAAAAGACTGCATCAAAAAACACAACAGCCTCGCATCGGCCAAGGCGATACTCGTAAAAAAACCTGGCCCGATATATCGGTCGACCACTAGAATACGACCTTAGTGTGCCACACCTAAGAGGTAACTGAATTGACTTAGAGGTACAGAGTACTGAGAAAATTACAATGTTTGTAAGCAAGATAACAAAGTAAGCATATAAATTCTGTGTCAGTGCAGCTCAAAACTGATCATGGTCAATGGCTCACTCACACACTATATCCATTTAATACTTATAAAGTCTGATATCAAAGTGTAGTATTTTTTTTTATAGGCGAGTGTGCCCTGGGTTGTGGGATAGTTCAGCTGAATCCCGATGTAAATGAGAGATGAAAAGTGACCAACGCCAAGAAACGTCAACCCAGTTTCTAATTTAATGGTGTTATTTTGTGTTTGCTGCCAATATGGCAAAATAAGAATGGCTCAGATTTGACAACAAATATTAAAGATTTCACCCAGTTGGTGTAAATGAGATTCCAATAAAGGTCTTATAATGTGCATACACAATTTCAGGCAGTCAGGATGTCTTTTCAAATGTAAACATGAAAAGTGTTATGCAAAGCACTCCCAATATCTAAGGCCTAAAAATACACAACCTTGAGTCAACCTTGACAAAATGGTTTATGCACTTGCTGCAGCTATTCTGTACTTAGTGGAGTACATAATACATTACTGGCCTGAATCATATCCAAAGTTAACTTGAATTAAATCATTTTAAAATTGAAAAAGTTGTACTACTAGGTAGCACAAGACTTGCAATACCAAGTATTGCAAGCTTGCAAAATGACAAAGTAATGACCCATTTCTTAACCGTCGGCCAGTGTCAAGTCCATCAGGCGGTTTGCAGGGTGGACTCACCGATGACAGGTACGAGGTGTGTTGCACGAGCACCGCCTTGAGCCACCGTACCATTAGTAGGGCCCTGCGGGGGGAGGGGGAAACAAAGCCATGCTCCATTAGCGGCTCACACAGCGGGGTACAGCAGTATGAGGTGGGCATCTAGACCTAGCTGGAACCTGCAGTGTTGTGACAAGATAATGGAGTGCACAGGGCCAGACAGGGTCGGCCTCACTTACGCTAAAGGATGTCCTTGCAGTCTCTTGGTGATCTGAGAGGAACGAAACAAAAAGTTTCGATATTTATTCCAAGGCCTCATTTTTTTATTTTTTAACAATAGAAGTTGAGAAACAAAGATTTGGACTCACCTGGTTCACCAACGGCAGGACTGCTGGGAGTGGCAACCGGGCCACCGTCTTCTTGATCTGCATTTCTTTCTTGTTCTGGAACACTTTCTGCAAGGAGGAGGGGACAGGTTGAATTGAACCGTTACTTGGGTTAGGAATCAGTAAGACATTAATTCGAGATAAGCATCAAGTTCTCACACACACACACACACGCACGCACGCACGCACGCACGCACGCACGCACGCACACGCTCACACGCTCACACGCTCACACGCTCACTTACATTCAGGATCTCTGCATCTTGGCTCTCCAAGCCTTGCACCAGGAGCACAGCAAAGTTGTCCATCTGGAGGGAGGGAAGCCCCTTCACCCGGCCCTTCTGCGCAGACACGGTGGAAAGATCGATCTCTTCCAGACGCTCCTCTATTGACAACTGCACAAAGGGAAGGAACAAGTGGGTATAATAAGGGTATCCGATGGTTTCACCGTATACAACTGGCTTCCCAACTCGATAGAGAAACACTAGCCACAACGCCAGAACAAATGGAAGGTATGGTTCCAATTTCCCCAATTGTGTCAAAAGCAATTTATAAGAATACACAATTGACCAAGGATAAATGAAGCATACCTCGGTCGTTTTCCCGCCTAGTTTCCTCTTCTCTGATCCTAGTGATGTCATGGTGATGGGAGCCTGGTGACCAGGAAGCCCTGGGACCAACACTTTGCTCTTGGCATTGACTAATGGCGTTTTCACCTGGAAAGATATTGACCACATGTTCACTCCATGAATGCCACACAGACCCTCTAAATGTCTACATGCCAAGCCAATGCAATTCGCTGGAGAAAGGGACAAGTCAAGTGCCGGTAAGGGCAGTGATGGTAGTACCTTGGAGACATTGGCGTCGATGGAGAGGGATAAAGTAGTCTTCACGTCCCGGGTCAGGCAGACGTGTCTCTCTGATGAGTTCACCTCCTGCAGATAGGCGAGTCGGTGGGTGTAAAAATAAATATCATCAACAACATCCTTTGAACAAAGCCCACAACATGCTGCTGCTGTAATTGCTCTGTGGTACTCACCACTCTCTCCATGACAGGCTGAAGGTGGTTGCCATACGCCAGCATCACACTCCGCGAGTCTGACCCCAGGGCTGTGGCCAGCAAGGGAATGGGCACTGGGGAGTCTTCTACGCCCGACATCTGCACGGTACAGGAGGGGGACAGGGGCTTCTTGCACGGCCTGTGAGAAACACAGAGCAGATCAATGTACAGAGGCTTCTAGCAGAACACATGCTAGGTGACTAGGAGCAATACTTTGAGGGTCTTACCCGTTCAAAAAGTGCTCAAAAAGATGGAGCTGTCCATCCTTGCACACCACAGCCAGTCTCATTGCCTGCACAAGGAATATTAGACCGACTTATTATGGAAAATAACCAATCCAAATCTGCATGAATGACAAGAGCAGCAATAACCGTTCATCGCGGTCATGCGAGAGCACAACGTGTCTGACCTCCTCTTTGCTGTTTGAAGAGTAGAGGTCAATGTGCAGGGGTTCGTCGGTCAATGTGAACGACACCACAGAGTTCTTGTCTTTGCCATCGTCTCGTACTTGCCTATAGAACACATACAAATGCATGAGTGTCATAGCAGTAACACAAACTATCAATTTAAATGAGCTTTTAAATTGACAGGTATACAACAAGATCCAATAGTAAAAACACATTTTATTATGAAAACGCATAAAGAGGGAAAAGGATCAAATAAGTATGCAAATCACATGTAAAAAACAAAAAAAAAACATTTCTTTAAGGACGAGTCTTCACTGATATACATCTTAATTAGCTACCAGCCTCCACTGCATGCTACCCCTGTGCATAGTCTTTACAATGTATTGATGTGAAAAGAATGTTATAATAGGCAATGATGAAAGGCCGCAGACAAGGACCGTAGATAGGCTAGTATACGAATAAAACAAAACGAATGCCTGAAAACAGTGCACCCTTAAGGATGACTTCTTCAGAAATCCATGTAGCTCTATACCTTGCCATTAACACGAAAACACTATAAATTGAAAACCAAAACCAAGAAGATGGCCGCCAAATTGTATGAGTAATAATTATTCATTCACAAAACTCACCAAACGCTGAGGAGCCTGTCGTATGCAGCCCCAGACAGAAAGTAGAGCCCATTGCCGTCTGGCGGCCGGGTGGTAGCAAAGCATAGGGTCGTTATAGCAGTCGAGTGGCCTGTGAATTTCTGAAAAGAGGGAAGAAAGAACGTGCGCCTATGTTTTATTCATTCATGTTGCTTGGGCTTACGTGATGCTTACACTAGATAGGATCAAAACAATAATGGTGTATTTACTTATTTTTCAATCCATGGTAAAAGAAAAATATATATAAATGTTACATGATAGAGCCATGGCATGACCTTCCCTCTTGGCCTTATTTCAGCCAGCAAGTCAAACCAGCTCTTTAAATAAATAAGTACAGGCTGTAGTTATGGGGAGCCTTCAACTGGGGTAGAAAGCATTCGTGCCAGCAGCAATGTCTAGTCATCCCTTTGACAAACAAGCTGAAGTTTATCATAGCCAGGACTAAAGATCTATTGTATCAAGTACCAAAGAGCTGCCATGCTCACCCTATAAACCTCCTTGGTCTCCAAGTCCCACATCTTGATGGTCTGTCCTGCAGAAAGCAGCAGCTTGCCGTCAGGGCTCGCACACAAACTGGTCACTGCTGCACGGTCCGCCTTCCACTTGCTGAACACATTGAACACACACATTCACACATTAATCGATCATCGAAATAAAGCATGGGGGAAAGCAGTCTTTACCCAAGCTAAAATAACACGGGATCAACTTCGAACCAAAACACCAAAGGTTATTCAGGGGTTTGGCAATACATGTCGTATGGCAACCAATAGCCCTAAGCAGTGAGACTGTATTTACAAAGATTATGGGTCATTGGCAACAAAGGAATTAACATCTTAAACAAACCATGCTCCATGTAGAATAAAAGGCATTGCCCGTCTAATTGAGTTTGCCTGTATTAGGTCACTGGCACTTTAAGTGGAATTGAGTTACGGTCTCGGATAGAACTATCAATCTACGGCAGGGTTGTTTTCCTTGGAGCTGTGAAACTTTCTTCCAATTTTGATGCATTGCATGTAGATTATAGATGTTGGTAAAGCCCCCCCCCCATTCATATACAAAATGTTGTGGCTTATACGCGTGCATGTTGAAAAGGCAATTGCTTGCGTGTTATAACTGTTCTATATACTTGTTCATATATCATCGTTCCCTTAAGATAAGATAATCCTTTATTAGTCCCACAGTGGGGAGGCAACATTCTTCCTCAAATAAATGTTTCCAAACAGAAGCCTGTCATCTCTGACTGGCGTTCTCCAGCTCTAATCTACAGAGGCCCTAGGCATATATTACAATTGTCTTCAATTATTGAAGTGTGCCCAAGAATAGAATGCCTTTGACATTAGTAAGCCTATATAACAGAATAGGCCGACACTAACTTACTACGTAACTTAAATAATGCGCTTTAGGATTTATTGTTGAGCAGTCATTATCGTACATAACTGTAACTCAAATTTGTATGCAAAATTGGCAACGAATGTGTAGCAATACATTGTTCAGCATTGTTTAGAAATGGCCTTGTGGATGCAAGGCATTCAAAAAAAACAGCTGTCAGATGCCAGCCATTTGCCTGAGAAAAAGATCATTCCCATCCCTTCCATCAATTGGGGTAGAGATAAATAATACGTTTTAGAAAATGCATGTTATGTGCGTATTATGTGGCTACTGACCAGCGTGACTTTCCCGTTTGTAGGTCCCACTCTACGATTTGAGTATCGTCTGAACCGCTGTATAACAAGGCGTCCTGGGGATGCCAGTCCACACAGTTCACCGCTCCACTATGGCCACCGTCCTAGCACCAGAAGAAAGAAAACACATGAACAAAAAACACAAATCACAATAATAATGCACAGAAAAGAACGTAACAAGCAATTATCCACATAACTCTCCAAAGCCCACCAGGGGGGTTGTGGAAAGTTGGATTCATTTAATTGATTAGGCTACCAGTGGAATCATTTCTGATTTACAAACATTACAAATATAAGTGTACCGTGACCTCACCAGAGTGCAGTGCAATGCTCCTTTTGCTGTGCTGTAGATAAGCACAGTGCCCGCCGCCGTGCCCATTGCCAACAGGTCTGCCTTCTCCTCCACCTGCACTGCCTCCGATTTCCTCTTCTTCCTCTGAGGACCCTCCTAAAAAAACAAAGTTAACAGTTAATGTTAAAGATCAAAAAACAATTTAAACATATTTTGATGCTTGTATTTAAGCTAAAATAATGAGGAAATCAAGGAACAAAACTCCATGAAAGACCATATTCAGCTGGATAAGTAAATGTCAAAGCGGTGTATGCCAAAGTGGCCAATATCACTGGGGACAAAAAGTTATCCAGTGAAGCAATCTTGCGCGGTAGGAAATAAACGCTTAACGTATTAGGACATTACGTTCACTTGTCTTAGTATCTATTTAAACGTCAGTGATATATTGCTTCAAGTGTCATGGTGGAACATGTTAGCTTGAAAGCTAAACCGTGTGTAGCTAACGCTAACTTCCAAATGCACTTTTACAAGCGACAGATGAGACATCAACGAGGCGAGACATTATATAGCGGCTCATCTGAAAACAAACAAACACATGGTGGGGTTGTTTCAATCGAGAAACACTTATTTGCAGCAGCATTTTCCGAATTGGAAACTAAAATCCCAACCATGTGGGACCAACATGTGCGTTTCCCGCAGGCGCTACATAGCCAGCTAATAGCTGCTAACGTGGCCGCCGCCGCTAACCCCAGCCCTGTCCCGTGTCAAACGCGAGACCGTCTCCACATTAACACACGCACGGTTATCAGAGGAGTCGCTCAAATGCTCGACATAAAACACAACACACTCGGTTAACTGCCGACGCCCGGTTACAACTAATGCATTTCCACAAGGCCTAAGCATTTTAAAGTACCGCTACCCCCACATACCTTGACTGTCCGGCATGGTCCCCATGCTATGCAGGTACAAGTGGCGCTCAGATGAGCAGAAGGCACATACTCTTGGTGAAGTGTTTTACTATCAGTATTCCAGATTCTTAATCTACCATCTTGGGCACACAAGGCTAGATACTGGCGTGATTTAGGTGAGAAAACGCAGGGTAGTCCAAGCGAGGTGCTGCCACCGTCGGACGCCATTTCCCCAGTACTGCGTGAGCCTGCGTGGTTAGAAAAACCACGTGTGCGCGTTCACAAGCAGGCGCATTTCGCCTGGAGTTTACGGCCTTCCCATTGGCTACTATCTAAAAATGGGTGTGTCTTAAAATAAATCTAAGCCGTTTCGGGAAACAATATTCGATTTGAGTTTTAAATTAGGTATTAAAAAGTACAAGGCTTACTACTATATGGGAGTATGTAGTAAATTGTAAATAATTGTAACTACTTAGTTTGTTGATTTGGCTTGTCCACAGCAAAACAAACAAGCAGCTTAGTGCCGAGGTGAGCATCCCAGTTTACCACTCGGGTATTATCTATACGGGGACAGTGCTTTGATTTTTAGGTATTAATCGTGTAAGACTCTTAGCACACTTAGTAACACAATCGACCCTCATCTGTAACTTCTGAGAAGTCCTTTTACCTTTCAATTAAAACAACGAATACATTGTTTTGCACCAATAAGACATATTGCAAAGTTATTAATAATAATATTTGAAAAAAGTTGTTAATAGTAACACAAGTATACACTTTTTGGTATTTCACAGAGAATCAATGTCACCCTCTGCTGGAATACAAAGGTTACTGACCCAAGAAGCCAGACTCCTGGAAGAATCTACTACCCCCAAACCAACACCACAAACACTACCAAAACTGTTATTCAAATGCAAATTTTTTAGTAAATTGCACATTATTTTTGCACTACAATCAACTGTGGCTGGTACCACCTCTATTTGAACACTTTACTTTTTACACTTACTACACCTCATTAATTATTATTACTCATTACGTATTACCACTGTTTTAGTTGTTATAGTCTCTTATTTATTTATTTATTTATTATTATTTATTATATTATTTATTATGATATCTATTGTACTCTTGTGTACTGTGTGCAAGAATGCAATAAAAGTCATTCTGATTCTGATTTGATACTGCGCACAGGAGGCGGAGCCTGCGTTGTCGCAGATTGATGACGTTGTTCGTCTTGCTGCATGGGCAACTTGACATTCTGCTGCCGGATGCAATGCCATCGTTGGAGACTGACTTGACTTTCATGCATTGTAGTAGCAATCCAAAAGACTTTCCCTTTAAAAGAAGAGATAGTATCTTTGTTTTCTTGGCCGCTGTGACTACAACTTCCATGTTGTGGATTAGTTTACTCAATTTTTTAAGTATAGTTTTATTTATTATTAACTGTTAAATTAAACCATGTCGATACATATGCCCATGGCAAGGGCTTTTCTTTGGCAGACGCTCGCCCGGAATCAAATACCAAGTATTGGACACAAAAGTTATACGAAGCTGCATAAATACAATGTACAGTCAAGGGTCAATGAAGTAAGACGTTTTTCCGTAGGTAGGCCTACTAATAAGATGGAAGAGGACGACAGCCAAAAAGTAAGACGAGATGTGTCTCTAGTCAGAAGACGTCACCTGTCTCCACTGGAGAGAATTAGTCAGTTATTACCTCAGGAGTCCCTTGGACCTGAAGTGGAACTGCTCAGAGATTGTAATGAGGGGAGAACTGATGAAAGCCTGGGTGTAACTGAGGATGCAAACACCCTAGACCCATCTGTCCTACATTGCCACGATACCAAAAACAAAATCGGTGATTCCGATACACTCATAAAGGAATGCACAATGCCCCAAGAAGAGATTGCACATCTATCTAATGCTGGGACTGTCGCAGATAGCAGTGATGTGCAAAGCCACGTGGGCGGTGGAACTCCATCTAACATGCCACTGCCAACATCTCTCCCTCGGGAGACCATGATCGAGTTTGGGGAGCTGCTTGTTGGTGAGTTTCGTAAGAAAGGTCGGGTGGAGTTTAGGAAGATGTTCCAACTCCAGGAGGGAGTGCGTCTGCAAAGCTCCTGGGGTACCATCAACCACAACGACATGGCAGGACGGCCCTCGGGCCGGATTATGAGGACTACACACTGGGCTCCAATCCTCATTCGCCGCCCGAGCCTGGAGGATTATGTGCGGTTGATGAAGAGGGGACCAGCAATAGCGTACCCAAAGGTTCAGTTTAGTTCAGTTCATGGCCCTACTGTTACCAAGGTCTTTCTCTATCGTAGTGTGTTATTGAACAGTTCCATTACAGACTCAACCTTGTAACGTTTGTGTCCATGCATTCCTATTCCCTCCAGGATGCCAGCATGATGTTGACTATGATGGACGTGGTGGAGGGAGACTGTGTGTTGGAGTCGGGGTCAGGGTCCGGGGCGATGTCACTCTTCCTGTCCCGAGCAGGTCAGTAGTACCAGCCACATACTGCTTAATACATGCATAGGACATGCATACAACATGCATCAATCAAACCTGACTACAATTCAATTAAATCCTAGATTACTCTGCTGTTTAACCACTTACTTATCAGTTGCAGAAAAAGCAATTACTAAATAGTGGAGTAACTGTGTTAAGCCGTCTAAAATGGAAACAATTCTACACTGGGGATGAAAATACTTTTGTGTGTGTGTGTGTGTGTGTGTGTGTGTGTGTGTGTGTGTGTGTGTGTGTGTGTGTGTGTGTGTGTGTGT
>JAOPJL010000132.1:3711212-3738190 GCA_027123545.1 Trisopterus esmarkii
TGTGTGTGTGTGTGTGTGTGTGTGTGTGTGTGTGTGTGTGTGTGTGTGTGTGTGTGTGTGTGTGTGTGTGTGTTGCACGCACTGCAGTGGGCTCCAAGGGTACAGTGATGAGCGTGGAGGTCAGGGAAGACCACCTCGACAGATCGGTGAAGAACTACAAGCGCTGGCGGTCCTCGTGGGCCCGGCGGCGTGGGGGTGAGGAGTGGCCAGACAACGTTCACTTTCACCAGGCCGACTTGAGCTCCGCCTCCTCCCTGCTCGCCGGTCGGGGATTCCATTCGGTCGGTTTAAACAGCAGAAATGCAGAACCACAAACTACACTTCTTTGAGCGTTTTTTTGTTGTTGCTTTTCATAATAACCCAGCACATTATGGTGGCATTTCATAAATGAGGTTTTGACATGGATTCTGTCTCTATTGCAGGTTGCTCTAGATCTCATCAGTCCCCAGTTGGTATTGCCTACGGTCGTTCCGCATCTCCACCCCGGGGCTGTGTGTGCCGTCTACTTGGCTAAGTGTGTAACATGAGTTTCCCCACTAGAGTAGATATGTGGATAATATGTCACATCCCAAAAAAAGACGTAAACAGGGAGACGTCCACGCGCAACATTCGCAGATTAGTTGTGCACAGCCCTTATTGAGTATAAAGGTGTGATCTCAGATTTTGTTATTTTCAATGTTATTTTTAATTTGAGTTTTAGTTTTTGAATTGCCCTTACAGTATATATGATCGCACATTATTCCATATTGATCCAGTATTGTACTTGCCTATGCTCATGTCTTCTCTCGGCTTTGCTTTTTAAATGGGCCGTACTGACAAACGTCACCCTGGTGTCCATCCTATAGCATAACACAAGTCGTCGATCTACTTGACGGCATCCGCTGCTCGTCCCTTCCTCTGCTGTGCGAGCGCATCATCGAGGTGCCCGTGAGGGATTGGCTGGTGGCCCCGGCTCGCCAAAAAGACGGTGACTTCTGCACAAGGAAGTCTCCCCTGGCCAATGAGGACAAGAAGGAGCTATGCGGAGTAGAGGCAAAAGGTGAAGTGAAGGATTTTCAATACATCTTTTGCCCCTTTTCCACCGAACAGCACCAGCTCAACTCACCTCGACTGTCCTTTTTTTGTGCTTCGATCGCAAAAATTAGGTATCTGGTGCACTTTTGGTCTCACGTCCGTCGAGGTTTCAAGAGTGCTTATCTGATACTTTTGTGTGACGTAAACAGACTGCTGGCCACTGATTGGCCAGAGAGTGACGCCACTGGAAGAATAATGATGAGCGCGACACTCAACATTTTTAAATACTAGCATCAGCGTTCAGTCAACAATAGTGATTGATTATTTAACATGGCAGGATCAGCGCGCAAGAACACGCGTGGACCGTGACAGAGGTGGAGACGCTCCCGTGTGTAACCCTCTCGGCATGTGTCAGTTTTGCGTATGCGTGGTATGACGACCTGCCCACATTGAAGAGGTACATCCTAGATGGAAACACGCCATGCCTGGAACCAAACCAAGTCATGCCACGCTAAGTCGTGGCGAGTTGAGCTGGCATTGTCAGTGGAAAAGGGCGATCTCATTAAATTTTTTTAATGTGATCAGACGTGTTAAGGAATGTGTTTTCTATAGAGGTGCAGATGGTGTTACTGGAAGATTAGAATGTTGTTTATTTTAGGAGAGTCGACCGCTGCTAACGATGCACGGCCATTTGGAAGCGTCCCCTACATTTGCAGACCACACCCGGAGCAGTTGAGCCACACAGGTAACAAACCATTTCAGTTCAGCAGTTAATCCTCAAATCTAAAATCTCACTTGTGAGATATTGCACAATCACTTCATGATTTTAAATTGCTTTTGTTTTCACTTTCAGCATTCCTGGTAAAACTACGTAAATATATACAGTAGCCTCATTGCAAAGGAGATGTTTATTGTACACTTTGACTAATAAATATGACTTGTGACCTATAACCCTTCATTTTTGTTTAGATGTGTGTACATCAAACAAAGATCCAGGGACAGGCATTGCCACATGAATATGATCTATTTTCTTGGTTGGCAGCACTATGCCATAGCGAGGGTTTGTATGAGAAACAATTTGGCGCAATTGACTAAAGACAAAACAAGACCACACTAAAGAGTTTTCTTTTCTTCTCTTAGCCCTCTGCTAGAAGCATAATCACAATAGAAACCACGCACACGCACCACAACAATATTAAGGTATTCGCAATGTACCTACTGTTATTGTGAGGTTGAGGTATTCTTATTTGGGAGCGGCTGTATCTCAGCAGTGGAATGTCAACGTTTTTTTTGTAGGGAGTGTTCGGGTTTGCGGTCAAAGTTAAAATGATCAGCACGTCCGCTTGATGGATTTCCAATTCAGAAAAAAAAATGTTGCCCCTTGGAACCATAATGTTTGTCTGTGATAATTCTGGAAAAACTCTAAGTCTGATCTGAAATTTTGGTGTTAAAAAAATGGCTGAATAATGGCAAATTCTAGATGATCTAATTAGCAAACATTATTATATCAGCTGACAGTTTCAGAAGGTAGCAGAATGTTGAAACTTGCCATGCACATAGAGGGCACCTCCCTTAACATGTGCAAAGTTTAGTGTTGATATCCCATTCCATGACGTCATAGTAATTCCTCATAAGCACAATGCAAACTCCCCTATAGGGGGCCCAAATTCACACAAATGGCATTCTACTATTAAACCACGGCGTGTGTCTCTATGTCTCAGTGTGCGTTTGTGTTGGCACATGGGTTATTGGAGTAAAAAAAAAATACCTGAGAACAAAGACGGAGGCATATATTTGTAGTAATGACGCAACCCTTGACTCTTGAAATAGCTGCTGGGATAGGTGGTGAATGCCTTCTGTGACTGCATGCAGTCCATTTTTGTCACTTTTTCCAAGCAACCAGTGACTAGAACAATTCAATAAAAAATAATGAAAGCATAGAGTATGGATGGTGTTTTTGCAGCAGGTGATACAGCTTGTGTATTTCAAACAAAGCACAACACTGAAAGTAGGGCAGTGTCAAAGAATGACTCGTGATTTATATAGAGCCTTTATTTAGCACTTACAAAGGCGGGCTGTGTCATGTTAAAAGCCAGAGTGGAATCAAAACTGCCCGTAAAGTACCACTGCAAGACCTATGGTCAGAGCTAATATAAATATTAGAGAATATATTATTTTTCAAATTATTATTCCTTCATAAACAGACAGAAGTGTTTACAAATAAATGTCGCAATCAAATTCCTTTGACTGAGCGGATATTTAGCTGTGAACGAAACTCGACGTTCCTGATGGCCTATTCATGAGTAACCATGGGGAATCCCAGACAAGAATAACACATGTAACCCTAAACCAAACAGATTTGTGCTCTACTCTTCGTTGATCCAGTCCATGGAGGCATCATGAGTGGACCCACTGCCAGAATCCCGCCCTAAAAGAAAAAATATATATCCAAAAGGTTATTAGTCTAGTCAAGTTTTAGTCCAAACTAAAACAAGGTCAAATCTATTTACTTTATGAAAAGCTGTGTGGTGCATGTTCACCATGATCGACTACGTGGCACCCCGTTTGAGATGTCCATCGCCTAAGCACAGTTCTTACTCAGTTTTTCTTTGCAAGTGTTTTCATGGTTGGATCCTTACTGGGAGGAACCTCAGTGCGTCTGCAGGCGGAGCGCTGGGCCTGGGCTCTGGGCTTGCGGGCCTTCCCCTTGGGTGGCATAGCCTTAGGCGGCATAGCCTTGGGCGGCGTGGCCTCCACCTCCAGCCAGAGCGGAGAGTCAAGGCTGGGGGTCGTAGCGGAGGAGCACTTGGAGGAGGAGGACGAGGAGGAGAAGATGACCAGGCTTCGACAGCGTTTGGCCCCGTGCCCGCACAGGGTGCACGGAGCAGGGGCCGCAGAGGGACCCCGTGGCATGCACACCTGATCTCGCTGGCCATTATGGCGCCGGGCGCCACTGTGGTGCTCCGCCCTCTCTCGTTGCCACAACAAGTGGGATGGCGTGATGGCGATCACCTAGGAGCCGGGGGGGAATAACAGATGGAAGCTCTCATATTATTGAAATATATTAGATGAAAATCACAGGTTATAATGGGTACTCTGAAATGAAACTTGGAAATACAGAACTCACTTCAACTGGGTTGGTATTCTTTTAGCTGATACATTTTAATCACATTTACTGTGGCGTGCCTATACCTCCTCGCAGCAGCGCTTGCTCACGACACCTCTGTATTCCATGCGAGCCCAGAGTTTGTCGCGCTGCTTTAGGAAGTGTGGGAAGTGCTTCCTCCAGCTACTGCCCAGTGCCCAGGGGAATATCTCATACTTGTTCTCTTCCTCATCCTCCTCCATGGTGTTGGCAAGGTAACTGTTGTGTAAGCATCTTAGTTCAGCCTCTGCTATATCGTCCAAAAACTTAAGAAAAAAAGAGCTATCCTGATGCTGGAAAAATATCTAATAAAATAACTTGATCAACAGGTCGAACTTACAGAGCAATGAAAAAGTTTGTTTTGTTGTGTTCACTGATGCTGAAGTGAGCCCGTTTGAAGTAGATAAAGGTCATGGCAAGGAGATACTAGTGTCAGAAACAGGGACAGAAATACAGTTAAAATCTGTAGATTGTGATCCCAATAAAGTTTTAGAAGGAGTTTGTCAAGAGTCAAGAGTTTGGCAAGTACCTTGTCTGTGACTTTACAGCAACAGTCCCTCCCCAGAAAGTCTTGAATGAGGCCATCATCTGCAACCAAACCCAGTAATTTGTGATAAGGTCTACAAGTTGAACATTTTAAATGGATCATGGAGTCAAAAGTATTAACCTACATTATGGACGTTTGCCAAAACAGCTGTGATTGAGTCAACATTATTTTGTACATTATCCGCATGGGTTAAGAATCCAGGACACAAAGGTTAGATCACCAAAATAAACGGGGCATTTAGGGTATTGAAAAATAACACTTGTTCTTTGTAGTAGAAAAGCCATTCACCAAAAATTCTAAAGAAGGCGGCCATCTCCTGTCGCTGTACAACAAGTGTCGGCCCCGAGATAACCTTGGCGCGATACAACTCATGTTGACACTGACTTGGTTGGCTCTTGCCTGCTGGACCCTGGGCATCTGGCCCATTGGGTCTTTTAAGACGGAGACTTCTCTTGATCTGCAGGGAATATGCATTGTTTGGCTTGGTGCGTACGGTTACCGAGGGCGGGGTCTGGCACCATCTCAGTGTGTGTTTCTTCATGCTGCCTCAGTTTTGATCGTTTGTTGTTAAAAAAAAAAAAATCCTTTTACCACTGAGGATTGTTTTGTTCTGGAAGGAGATAAGGGAGACATCAAAGTGAACCTGTTCACCACGAAGTTGAACGAAGTTGAATAGGCGTCATTCAAAGTGAGTTTGGCATACTCGAATGACCATAAGCAGTTCTGCAGAAGAGCATCTCAAACAATGGGCCGCTGTTTATTTGCCCGTCACCTGGCACCCAGCTGTCTGTCAGCTAGTCGGCTAGCTGACGTCAAAAGCCACACACGTAAACCACATGACAAAAAAAGGCATTTGCTGAACGATTTCATTTAGATACTGAAGTATTTTCATTGTAAGTGCCCTTGACTGGTCTTCTAGGCCTACACGTTAACGTCTTCCTTCTGGGCAACACGGCTAACTTCACCACAGGGTAAAGCATCGGGGCAGTTACTGGATATCACTCATGTACGCTCTTACCTCTGAAGGGTTATAACGAACGCTATGGCTCCAGGGAGGGAGTGGAAATACGGCTTGGTTTGGCCCAAGTACAGACCATTGACAAGTGCGGGTCTCAGTGTGAGCAGTGTTTGGTAACTGCAGCACCTGCATCAACTAACGTCTGGTCCTCGTGCGTCTGTGTTTGTGTGCGTGCGTCTCTCTCTCGCTCTCGCTCTCTCTCTCTCTCTCGCTCTCGCTCTCTCTCTCTCTCTCAAAATAATATTATTGGTTTATTTTGGTATGATGAAAAAACAAAAACATATATATTTTTATGTGAAACGTTTTAAAATGCATCTCAATTCAACATTAAATGATTTGTCTTTTCTTTTGGCTCTTGTCTTTCAGCCAACTGGGAGTCATCTTCTTTTTTTCAAACAATTTCCCTTTCAGAGAAATGTGGGTGTGGAAAGAAAGGTTTAAAATGCTGAACCTGTCAGGTATCACCATTTCCTCTTCGTCCCACATTGTGAAACCATCGCTCTTAACTTTACAATGTTACTGCAGGTCAACTTGCTCACATCCATTTGGATTCTTTTAGCGGGCCATCATGTTTCATGCTGTGACTACTCTGTGTGTGGTGCCAGAGGTCCAGGAGACGTCATCATTGGAGTGTTAAACGCCTGCCACTCTAAGGTGCAGAACCTGGAAGGGAGAAATCAAGCAGAGAGATTCAACTGTACAGGGTATGTCTTCAATTTTTTTTTTTTTTTAATTCATATTCTTTATTTCCTTGATATCAAATACCATTGATTACAGATGCATAATCAGACAGATAGGTGTTAACATGCTTCACATGCAGTTAGCAATACTTGATAAGAAAATGGAGTTGGATGTTCTTTGTCATGATTGGTAGGGCAGCTATAAGGCAAATGCTGCACATTTTAGGATCAAAGCAAGTCAATGCATTTAAATGATATCCTAGAATATGAAATAAAAAAATCGAAGACAGCCTTTAAACAATAGATAAATTAAGTGTGCAATCTTAAAATCGCCCATTATCTTTATTGATATTTCGTATCATTAAGGTTTTGCATAAATCAGTTACATGTTATGTATATGTCCCTACTGACCTTATTTATTACAGCCATACTTACATTTATGCTTAGTTTGATTGTGAGGTTGAATGCAAAACATTTGTGATTAAAAACGGTGATAGTTCAAAACAAGCTGAGATTTCATAGCTTTATGCTATCATCATTACTACTGCTACAGCTGGGAAAAATGCGAAACTTTTAATTTGAACATATTCTGCATTTTCTCATTCAGGTTTGACTTGCAATCATTTGTGGAGACCTTAGCTGTCATTCACACGATTGACACAATCAATGACTCCGGCTTCCTTCCTGGCATCCGTCTGGGCTATTTGGTCTGTGATACATGCTCAGACGCCAGCAAAGGAATTCAAGATGCCATCCATATGTTGGCCATCAACCAAACCAAGCCTTTCGGATGTGACTTGGCAGAACGACGATTGGTTAAAGCAATCATTGGGGCACGTTTTTCAGAGGTGTCTACTGCTGTGGCCAGACTTATGGGCATCTATATGGTTCCCCAGGTGAGCATAAAGAACTAACATGGCATCTTCTCTCATTTCAATTAGATTTTAATTGTCACACAAATAACAACAGTGTGTTTTGGATTCTTTTGAAGATAAGTGCTACGTCATCTGCAAACACTCTGGATGATACGTTACGCTATCCGTCCTTTTTGCGCACCGTACCTAGTGATGTGCATCAGACCCACGCCATAGCCCAGCTCATGGCCCACTTTAAGTGGAACTGGGTGGGCGTCATATCCGGTGACGATGACTACGGGAGAGCCGCTCTACACGACTTCTTAAAATATGCCGAAGATGTGAATGTTTGTGCCGCCTTTAACGAGGTCATTCCGCATTACCTGGACCACCCTGAGAGCAAGCGACGGATTAGCGAGGTGGCTAGTCGCATCCAGTCCTCCAACGCGCGGGTGGTTCTGCTCATCGTGAAGGGGCAGCTGGTGGAGCAGATTTTTAGGTTGATGATCAGCAAGGGGATTTCCAGGACCTGGATTGCCAGTGATACCTGGTCCCAGTATCAACTGGTGGCTGAAATGACGGGGATCAATACAATAGGAGACGTCTTTGGAATTCGGTTCATCACAGGACCCAACCCAGGGTTTGAGCATTTCCTCACCAACCTCTCGCCTGGCCCAGGGGCTTTGAATAGGTTCATCGAGGAGTACAAGGATCTGAGGTTTGGATGTACTCTAGAGGCTCATCAACACCAGGATTGCCTTAAAGATAGACCTGCTGACCAGTGTCCCTTACATGACTCTCTGAAGCTGAAATCGAAAGATGCTTGTGTGCTACCAGACCCTCAAAAAGCAAATGATGACTTTCTGGCTCAGGCTGGTGATCAGGTGTATGCTCAGAGATTGGCTACATGGTCAATAGCGTACGCTCTGCAATCTCTTCTCCAATGCAACTCAACTATATGCACCGGAGAGAGGGACTTTAAACCTGGCAATGTCAGTATTTTTCAATTCTAATTTGGTAATAAAAGACTGACATAGTGCAGGATTAATCTTGTAAAGTGAAATGTATGTGTTATCAACATTATCAGACAATTTTCTTTTGGTTTCAGCTTCTCCTTGAAATGAAGAAAGTAAATTTCACCCTTGAAAAGAGGCAGTTTTATTTTGATAAATCTAGCCTTGCAACTGGCTATGAATTAATCAACTGGGTGAAGGGACCAAAAAAGAGGCATTTTGAAGTTATTGGAGGGTACACTGTGGCGAAACGCACTCTGGATATTGATGAGAAAACCATCGAATGGCATACTCCAAACAAAACTGTAAGACCGGCTACAACATACTGGAGTGACTTCACAGAGATAAAGTTTGTTTCTTTATTTAAACCTTGCAATGTTTGTAATATTTGTATATTTTTGATTTGTATTTTTTCAGATCCCTGAGTCAAAATGTTCACAGTCTTGTCCACCTGGAACATTTCAAAAAATCTCTATGATATTCTGTTGCTTCAACTGTAGTGAATGTGAAGAGGGAACATTCACCAATGATTCTGGTGAGAATATTTTTGCGTATTTCTTTCTTAATTCTTATGAAGAAAACACTACTTATACAAAATACTAAAATTACTTTTTCCTTTACAGATCTTCCCAACTGTCTAAAATGTCCTGGGGAAGCTTGGTCATTGAGGGGTTGGAAAAAATGTCGTCAAAGAACTGAAAGTTTCTTAAAATGGGATAATCCCTTTGCTATTTCCTTGCTTGTTGTCACAGGGATAGGACTTTTGTTGCTATTTTCCATATTTGTCATCTTCCTGAATAAGCGTAGCAGTGTCATTTTCAAAGTGGCAGGTGGAGAAATTGTCTTTGTCATGATGGCTGGGCTAGCAGTTAGCTTTGGTGCAGTGGTCTTGTTTGTTAGCAAGCCTACAGATGAAATTTGTAAATCCCGCCAAACTGTATATGGCCTTGGTTTTACACTGTCTGTCTCTTGCATTTTAGTTAAGGCCTTTCGCACCTTTCTTGCATTCCTCTTTGACATGAACCAGCAACACATGCTGAACAAACTATATAAACCGGTTGCCATTGTTGTTTCTGGCACTGGAATTCAAGCCCTTATTTGTACTTTCTGGTTGATCTTTGATGCCCCTAAAGTTGAGACAGAAATCTCAAGGCAAAGCATGGAGATTGTGCTGCAGTGCAATGAAGGATCCAACTGGGGATTTGGCATCATGCTCTCTTATATTGCGCTGCTCGCCAGCATCTGTTTTCTCCTTGCCCTCAAAGGTAGGAAGGTTCCACAGCGGTTCAATGAAACCGGTTACATCATTTTCAGTATGATCATCTATCTGTTTGTGTGGGTCTGCTTTATCCCCATATATGTGACCAAAATTCAACAGCGCCCTGCAGTCCAGGCCTCTGCCATTGTTGTCTCCAACTTTGGAATAATTTTCTGTCATTTTTTCCCTAAGTGCTACATGATGCTTTGCAAGAAAAAGCAAGACACAGATAGGCAGTCATATTTAAAAACTGTGCGCAACTTTTCAATCAGCACAATAAGCAATGAACTGTCGTTTACCCCTGATTCTGGGCACGGATCTGATGTTGAAAATTCAGTTGAGAAGATGGATTTAACAGATGCTGTGGCAAGCACCCCAAACTCTTCCAGAGCCTCTGCTATGACAATCAAGGCGGAGTCCCATAACACTGGCATTTCATCATCAAATCAAATAAGGCAACGGCTGCGAGCAAAGTCCCTTTGAAATAGTTTTACTCAGAAGGTATTCCATCTTATTCATCTGAGAATTCAACTAAAATAAAAGTGTCTACATGTGTGCTGGATGGATCGGTCTACCAGCTTACCCAGTGGACTGTAGCAAACGTTGCTCATCTATCCAGCACACATCTAGGTGAACACGCCCACCTATGATGTCATAAGGGGCAGATTTCCAAAATTGCTTGTAACGGCTAATCACACCACACCTAGTGGCATGTCATGGGACCTTTAACTGTAAAATATCTTTAAGGTACTGTTGAGGATTATATTAATCGCCGGACAGTCAATATGTTTTACCTTCATCCTTCATTAACCCCCTTCCCTGCCAAAAAACTCTATCCCTCCACTACTCTTGAGGAGTTGATCGATTTAATTTAAGTTAATTTAAGTGTATTCACCTTCATCCTGTTCTCATCTTCCTCCCTTCAACCCCAAATGGCCCTTCCCTTGTCTCACATCCCACTGACAGATCCTCCACAGACCAACAGGTCGGGGGCCCATCTTGCCGAGGTATCAGACCCTGCCAACTGTTAAACCTATGGGCGGTTTGTGATTGGCTTGATTTGAATAACGGTAACACAATTGGAATCAGTGGGTTAGACCTTTTTGACTGTTAAAGATTGTCATGTGCTTTGATATACTTTGTTTTGTGATGAATTAAGGAGGAATAATGAAGGGCAGAATTGAAGAAACAACAGAAGGTGGTTGTTTGGGTATCCTGCGTAAGCTCACAAATTAAATGTTCAACATTGCATCTAAACACATCTTGGCTCTAATGTTTATTTGACACAACGGACTGGAACTTGCCTTTGATTTTATCACACCTCTACAATACCTAATATACAGTTTACGCTGTCCTACTGTAAACTGTGCACTGGTCAATAAACAACTCATTGTGGTGAGTTTTCTTTGTCATTGTAGCATAGCAAAAACATGTGGCATGGCAATCCGTTTTTTAAGTTCTATCACAAACAGCTTTTTGTAACTTCATAAATAATCGACATAATGATATGTGTCACACTACAAAATGTTAACAATACATTTGAACCGATGTTTTAGGTGGTACACATCGGGCACCTCAACACAGTGGTTTTGTTTTTTGTATTTTATGTTTTATGTTACACTTCCAAAATCAATACGTTAGTATTAAAATGACAACTATCCTAAAAAGGTGTGCCTAAAGATAGCGACGTGCAGCCAGTCCTCATTACCTCAATGGGCTTATAGTCTTACGAGTAGGTGAGTTGCACGCTTTAACGTGACATATGTGCACACCGAGGGGTTAGGTAAAAGCCTCCCTAATCCTTTAAGCTGCGTGTGCTCAACCAGGCAAAAACGGACGTGTTTTGATACATGCTACATTGAAATATCGAAAGGGATGAAAAACAAATGATGACGAATAATATACAGATTTGCCTTCCTCATCTATGGATTCTAAGCAGAGACATTGAAGACAGAGTTATCCGTTTTCTTCCTTTGGGGGACGAGCTTATATAACGCAGAGAGCATGGAAGGCTGAACAACCAAAGCCATCTGAAGATGACAGACCCAGCAGGTGGCTAAGGACCTTGTCTATTGTTTTGGACTGCTCACAGCATGTTTTACCCTGCTGTATTGTGACCCTACCGTGAGAGAACCAGTGCATAAAATGGGCTGTTCTCCATCAAAAGGTAAAGCTTTTGGGACTTATGGCTCCTTCAGGAGGGGTAAAGCATTGCCATCCGTGACAGAGGATGCTAGTCCTGGAGAGTTCCAGTGTGCAGAGACCAGAGATGTGTCCGTATCAGCAGATGGAGATACGAAAGAGAGAAAACCGGCCAACAGCCCAGCCCAGTCATCACAGAAGGAGCCTCCATTCTCGCCGCAAAAAAGGCGAGCTTGTTTGTCGGATCCGCCTCAAGAAGTGGTCCATTTGGATATTTCAGGAAGTCAAGCAACAAGCAACACGGCGGCGGTGAAGGGGAGACAGAAGTCGGTGGATAAAGATACGACAGACAAAAGGTTGGCCAAGAAACCAAAGAAAATTAGCACAGGTGTTAAACCTGTAAAAAAGAAGGAGAAAGAGAAAAAAGCCATTCTCTCAGAGCAGAAGGTAGACTTCCCAGAACCTTTGGTGAAGGCTCACCAGGCTGCTTATGGTTTTTTAAACCCAAGTATAACTAAATATGACATTCTACTGGGACTCTTGGAACAGGCCACCCAGACCCAGGTTTCTGTGCAGCCTATGGCCGCTTTCATGCTCATGCGTTATGAGGAATTAAATCGTGGCTTGGAAGCAATTGCTTACGAAGGAGAGAAACTCCTAAAGGAAAATGGTGAGCATCTGGCTTGGCCCTGTCCAATGAAAAAACCCTCATCTTCTTCTCCTGTGAAGCCAGGCTCTGCCGACATTGACCCCCCACCAGATTTGCTGCAGCAGCTGCTCCAGTACACCACACAACGGATGCAGAATGTGTGCCAGACTGTTGGGGGAATTGGGGATTCCGCTTTGGAGGAGGCCGTGGAGTACTTTGCATCACTCTCTGAGCTTTTAGAAGAGAAACTGCATTTCAAGCGTGCAACGGATGCTAGGCTAATGCAACTCCTCACACAGATTGAAGCAGCCTCGCTGCGTAAGCCTGGACCAGAGGATTCGGCTCTCTTCAGCGAGGACAGTGGTATTGGGGCTGAGAGCGAATCGCTGGCTGGATCTGAAAGGCGGCTATCTACCGAAACAAGTAGGCACTGGCATTCGAGTCGAAGGCTTTCAGGTAAAAACAGTTTGAGTGGGTCCCTCACGTCCATTGATTCTACGTGTACAATAATGGCCAAGGAACTAAATGACACAGAATCAATCCTGGGTTCATTCTCGTTGGACTATGGCGAGGAAGATGACATCGACGTTGTCAGGGATGCAGAAGTGGATGACAGGGATATGGTGGTTAGAAGGCGAGCTAATTCATCTCCTATAGACCCATCACAACGACCTCGCCGTCTTGCACCAAAGCGCATTGAGAACCCTCATAATGTGGAGATGACTTTAAAAATGAAAGACGCCATCAGTGGCCGTATTCAATTTTCCAAAACAAAGGTAACAGGAAGCCCAAAACAAAGTGGAGAACAATGGAGAGAGGAGGATGAGGAGCAATCTTGTAAGAGACCACAAACTGCCGCTTCTGTCCGGAGGGAAGCGGTACAAAAGAGCAAAGTGGCCAAACAGCGGCGCTCTCAGTCTGCAGAGTCTCTGAGGAGCAGGGGTGAAGACCAAACTCTACTTGAGTTAGAGAGAACCCAAAAAGTTCTCAATCAAAGGCTAGAGAGAATGGGCAAAGGCAAGGCAGGATCAAACACCAGGGCGGTTTCATCCCAAAAAAATCAAGTAAACTCTCCAGCTCAGTCTCCAGCAGCAAGTCGTAAACACGCATCAGTCAAAAACCACATTGTTCAGCCTACTAAAGAAAAGGCCCACTTGATAACGCAACCCGTCAAACAACAGGAGACGAGCTTTGCGGATGAGGATGACGAAAAACCAGCCGTGAAAACATCCAAGGGTCCGATAAAAGCTACTCCACCACCAAGTCCTCCATCATCACCACGACCTTCATCTGGATTTTCAAGAGGACGGAATTCTGTCAAAAAACTGATCGATACATTCAGTCAAGGCAGGGAGCAATATGAGGAAACCCGCGTTTTAGGGCCTCTCAAAGGTGTCAGAAAGTGTGGTGTTCCTGTCATGCCAGGCTTAGGTAATATTGAGGCTGTTCTCAGTACTGGAATCACCAGCTGTCGAGGTGAATCGACATTGAATGGTAAAACAGACGATTTAGATCTTGACAGTCTTCCGCCCCCTCCACTAGAGGTATTAATGGACAATTCCTTTGAGGGGGCTCACCGTTTTGCTACAAGTTCATCAGATAATGGGTCAACAAAAAAATTGCAGTCACCTCTTGCTAAGAGAGCTATTGTATCACGATTAAGGGCCTCAGTTCAGTCAGTGACAGTGCTGCCATGTAAAGGGAATCTGCCACAACTCTCCAGAGTCCCACTCACGATGAGACCTGAGCCACATTACACAGTGACCGAGATGGAGTCAGAGAAAGCCGTGGCTGCCTCCGCTCAAAAGCAAGCCAGAAAGATCATTCATCTGCAGGAATCTTCCGAAACGCATTCTGAGGTCTCATCAATAACTAATTATCATTCAGTGCCATTTCTCAGCAAAGCAGCAGGCTCACTAGCAGAACAAAAAGGTAAAAGCCAGCCAGATCCGGAGTTTAAAACGGTGCCTCAAACCATAGTATGCAACAGCCAACCATCTGTCACCACACCGATGTCCAGGGTGCGAATGCTACCGTCTACACCTTCGGTTCCTAGCACCGTGCAGCAACGACTCACTAGTTCCTGCAGTTCCAGAAAGCAACCTCCCCCACCCTCTTCAACCAGCCCCCCGGTCAGCCGGAAGCTTCCCACTCCACCGCCCGTTCACAGGAGACTCCCAAGCCCACCTGTCACACGGCGAAATGTTCCAATTGCGGCCTCCTCGTTTCCTTTCAAGGCACCGTCTCCACCGGCGTCACCGGGAGTACAGAGATGCTCGAGGGCGAGCAGCAGCTGCAGCAGTAACGACTCCTCGACGTCTCGGCTGACGGGAAACGTGCGCTCTGTGTTCGGCCTCGCTTCCCCGTCTCTGTTTGAGGCCCAGCCTTACTCAGTGCCTCAACCTCCCCAGGCATGGACCTCTGCTGGGAGTTCCCTCCATCCGCGCCCTTGGGGAAGCCATGCGCGAGTTCCTGTAGCTCTCCGAGGACCCCGGCCTTCTATCCGCCGCTGCCATTCAGAGCGAAGGCCAAGTCTGCCATCCCACACAGCTGGCAGCGTCTCCATGGCCCAGAGCTGTGGGAGCGAGCCGTCCTTAAATACACAGGGGTGAGTGATCCATTGCCGTCTTTGCCCCGTATTGCATTTATGTTCTCATATTCTCAATATCATTGTCGCACAATTACAATATGTGTTTGTCTTGGTGGGATGAATGTGTAAAATGAAGGAGAACATGTATCGTGTTCATTGGTTTCTGATTTGGATTTTCTCAAAATGGTTAAAAAAAGAAAACAGATTTAATTATTCTTATGTTTAATCATTAAATAAATAACTGGAATTCACAAAACACTATTGTATGTTGCCATCAAAGCAAATTCCTTGTGTGTAGATATCCTTATTTCAGATTTTCTTAAACAAATTATACAAATTGATTCTGCTCAAAAATATACCCCAACAGACCACAGTCAACAGACACAGTTAGGATTTCTCTTGTGGATCTTAGGTAAGGTTGGAAGATTAAAAACGCTGTATTCAGATTAACTTCAGCACTTAATCATTCTACCCGACGTGGGTACCAGCAGCATGTGTACGAAAACAGAAAAAGGTCAACAGTCACGTGTTAACTAGGAATCCTATCACCTGTTAGATTTGGCTGGTTATTACGTCAGAGTATTAGCATTTAAACGTAAACAACGTAATCACATATTTAATTTAGAATTGCCTGCCTATTCGTTTAAAACAGTTAATTTTCCATATTCCTTTTGTTGCATGTCAACTTTCTCAATTAGGTTAAAAAACAAGAGCATATTTTTTATGATTCATTATTTATTTCCCTCAACCCTTTGAATTTAGTTTTTTTAGTTGTTCCCCACCCCTTGAATGATCTGAATCTACTGTAATCGTTCTGTACATGAAGTTGTTGCTGTCCTGGGATGGATTATGTCTTCCATCTCAGGATGAAAGTAACTGACCGTAGTTGTGTTTCTCTCACTGGCTAATCTGTGTGACGCATTTAGCCTGAGTCTAACTGGCATGGCCCTACTTGGCCCTGGTCTCTAATCTACCATAACCATGTCCCTTCCCTCTATTCTCATAGGCTGGGGGATGAACCTCCCAGGGAGGATGAATTGTGGAGGAGCCAATCAGATCTGCGAACTACCTCACGCTCTCTTTCACACCCTGATCTATGCATCGTGGGTCAGTCCTTACATCGAGTGTGAAGGGGCTGGTAAAGACCAAGTGGGATTAGGAATTAACAGGACTCACAAAGGATTTGTTGTTGTTGTCTTGAAGAAAGTTATCCCTTTTGGTTTTTGTCAAGGGAAAACTTTTCTCTCTAGGTTTTTTCTTAATGTTATTGATGATCATCTTATATAATGTGTGTTTACGTGCGTCTGTGTGTCTTTACGTGAATATATACACATAGTACACATATGGTACAATCAATGCACTACATACTGTATATATTTCACGTTACAAAATCACTCAATACATTGAATGTCTGGCCTTTTGTTTTGCTAATAATGGCTAGGTTAAACTCGCTGCGTATTTGGAGGGTCACACATTTCTTCGAGGTTCAAGGTTGATTTCATCAACTGAATAGTAAGTTGTAAATGGCCCATAATAATTTAATAATAGTAGTTAATGTTCAGTGTACATGTTATGTTACCTCATTTATTAAATGTTTATTTGAACAGTTAATCAAAAAGATTGCCTTTTTTACAAAATGGTTTGGATTAATCAAGTAGAGCCTGTGAATATTTTGGATTTTTCTTCTTCTGTTTGGTTTCTTCTTATTGGTTTACTAATACAATGTGCACATTCTTTAATGTCTTTCATGTCAATATAATAATTTATTATAACCATACTGTGTATAAACCACACAGGCTCAGGTTAAATAAACCTATCTCCTGGGACACATTATTTTTTCATTACGCTTTTGCCATACCTGATGAACTTATTTTTTCTTCTTGGAATAGACTAATTTGATAGAGGTGACATCATAGGATAACAATGGGTGTCAATTATAAAACTAAGTATGTGTCAACTATTTTTTATGTACCTACACATGGCTGCACCACTATTTGGATGTTTAAACATAGCTTAGTTTGAACATAATTTCTAGCATAGTTCAGAGCAGAGATTAAGCACTACCAACAATTTAAGGGTTGCACCAGCTGAAATAGTTCCAATGTATGAAGGCATAAGTAACAACTTAAAGATTATGATTTGCTTGTTTATTTAATAATTGAGTTGGATCCACCAACACAAGTGATACACCTGTCCTGGAAATGGACTTTTGCCAAACAACATTTACCTGCACACAAGCCTTCTACTTTGTGTAGGTCTACACAAAACTGCAGGCAAGCTACTTTGTATCATGTACATTTATCTGTACGTTACCATTTATTATGCAACCAGTGAAAAAGTGTGTGGACTGTGTGGTCCCTTTGGTGGCATGTGTGATTTCGATACAGCTTACGATTGCTAATGTAATTAACTGTTATTAGAAACACCTGTACAGCAGAGATACTCGTTAAAAGTCCCAGTGCTCATATACTCTATAGCACCATCATGGTATGCTGCTTGTCCAGTCAAATTACAAGGTCAGAACTCACTTTTGTATAAGTCTATTCAATTCTATCTTGAATGCCAAACAGGTTGGCTGTAACAAGTGGGTTCAAATTGGATACAGGGAAGTCAATGTACAATGTACTCAGTGTTGCCATCAGAAAGCGTGAACATAACAATGCACGGCAATGGAAAATTCTTGTTCATGTCTGTCAAGATCATGTAGGTCTTGTGGGCATTTTTTGGAAGACAACAGATGATATGCAGATGTCCTATTGTACTTAGCAAACACCTTCCACAGTGAAACGTTTGTGATGGGCCTGGGTGGAACTCACACATCCTTCCAGCTGTGAGGCTTAAAAAAGATTTCCCCTGCGCATGGGATTAGGGATACCGGTTTGTTCAGTTCACTTAGCAGTAACAAAGAAAGTGGGAAGAAAGTGAAACCAAGGTAAAACGGAAAAACATTAGAAATACAAACAACAATTAGGTTTTCATTCAGATTTACTGGAAAGGTTGGCTTGAGAAAGGAAATGATTAATTAAAGGACCCACATGGAATGAGACAAGGAAAATCAACACACTCCTTCCTCATTCCCTGAAATGGACCAGTCCGACCGGTGCTTCAGAGCTCATCTACTTGAGTCATTAACCAGCTGTTGTAAGTGAATTACATGGAATGGAAATGTTCAGTACAGTGAATTGATTTGCCTTTATTTTTAGATACACATCATGAATTAGTAGGGTTGTAGACGCGTCTTACTCAACAATGCATTCCGACTTGACAATGTGGTTGGGTGACCCACAACCTCTCAGCTGGTAGACGGAAGCTTTCACCCCTCTACTGGACTAACCTGCCTAAAGCGTACACACATGCCTTTTTTTTTCCTCTTCATCATCAATATATTTACATGAAAAAAAATAAAGCATTCTAGAGAGCAAAAGGAAGGGCTGGGATCACAGACAAGACTGCAATTGCACTTCATGATAAGAGAGCACCATGCTACTTTGATAATCACTGATCATCTTAAAAGGGATTATTCAACGATGTGAGGCAGCCGAGGAGTTGAGAAGAAACCTGTCCCATTTGATTTACTATAAAACTTGTCATTTTGATTTAGGTAAATATGTTAAGCTGTTTCTAATCATGAATTATTTCTAAATATTATTAGCTTTAAATTTAAGTTGTTTTCACTAATTGTGTCTGTGGCCAACTGCATTTAAAATTTAGACTGCAGGCATCACAAAATACTGAGTCAGTGTGTGTGTGTATATATATATAGACTTTAACTGGGCTCCTTCAGAAAAATGAGGTGGTGTCAGAAGGCGGTTTATTGTAAGGTTTGTAGATGATGATACATGGCCCGGTGCTCCATGCTGCCATGCAAGAGGTATCTTCCGGAATGTGTGTGTGGAGATGGCTGGAATAACCTGTGCTCACTGATTGCTCAATGGTGTGCAGGTGTGCAGCGTCACCCAGCCCTAGAGTCCAATCAGCCTGACTCCAGCCAGGTGAGGCTGCTTCAACCATCTTTCAGCCACACACACTCCCACAATATATAATATTATAAATTTTTTAAACATCAGAAAAATGTCATCAACCCTCAAAGTGTCTCTTATGTTGTAGTTAAGGATGCCGCCACTAAAGGGTGCTGTTGTTTCTTATTCACATCGTTCACGTCTTTTGCAAGCCCATATAAGTCATATCTATGTACCGGTATTGTTTTTATATAATTTGCCATTTTTGGGGAATTAATACCTTCTTCTGACATAGGTTACTAATATAATCTACACTATTTAAGAGTTGCTTCATGATTGGCTCAAGTTCTAGATCAATTTCAATACATACTTGACAAATGACCCAATGATGTTAATGCCAGTCTTTTGTGTGGTAAACATAGCTAATAGCCTAGTAAAAATATATAACATCCCGGTAGTATGTGTTTGTCACATTTCATAATCATACCAACTAGACCATACTCGTATTGGCGTCGTATTTCTCTGGGTGGTGTCCAGACCAAGGTCCCGAAGTATTTAAATATATATTTTACACAATATTACCATCCATTCAAAAAAAGTCAGGTCCTGACCCAGACAAGAATAAGAAATTACCTGAGACAAGGGAATATTCTTAGCTGACGTATACAGATGCGCTCGGCCGCTTATCCAGTCAATCTTCCCAAGCAATTTCAAGGAGTTGGCCCAGACAGACTTTTATAAAACTTTTCTCTTCTGGAGGCTGATAGTATTTGTCATGAAAGGTCACCGTGTTCTGAGGAAATCAAGGGGAGAAAGAAAGTTGTTGATCTCACCAAACTTTGTCGAGGTCACAGTTCAGATTAAAGATCTGCCGCTCCAAAGTAAAAAAAAGAATGAAAGAAAATACTTTGACATATTCCTTCACCAAAACAATTGTGCTCCTACAAAGGCTAGACCAGGTAGCATTGATAGCATATGATTAAGCTGCTAAAGCGCAAATATCCTATTAATGTTTGAAACCGAGGTGCTTCAATAAGGCATCTTCATAATATTGGAGAATCTTCATAACATACTTGACCACTAAAACCACTAAACCTTGACCACTAAAAAAGCCCAAATGGTGTGCTTGTATGTCCATGTTTCTCTCTGGCCTTGGGGTGTCTGTTAAGCTGAACACAATTGTCTCCTCAGATAATCGCATCTTATTGAATCTCACTGATCCACTATCACGATATCACCAATCGTAGATATGGCCACAGGGTTTTTGTTAACAGGAAATTTGATCAGTCAATATTGCTTTCCTTTAACACCTTGGCCGGCTCCAGTAGTATTCTAGGGTTTCGCTAAAGGGCTTGCACATCGTCAAGTGGCAGTACAATGGTGGAGTATCACCAAACAGGGAGGCATGAGATTGCCAATATGCCCTAAGGTGTGACACTATGGTGTCGCTACAGTGGTCTCTACATCTCTGTCAGGACTTTGTGTGTGTTTCTTCCCCGTGATGTGTCAGGACCTGATGTCTCTCCTCTCTTTCTGGTTGAAATTAACCTGGGCCCGGTCATTTCAAGATACAGAGAATACAGGATGCTTTTCAACTATCTAACTGTCTATCTTTAAGTTTCATCAGCTGGAGTGATGATGAACTTTTGTTGCAACATATTCCCTCATTGTGGTATGACACATTGATTGATTTGACCTAAACATGTTAAAATGTACACAATTACTTTGGTGTAATAGCATGTTTGAATTTCAGTTAGCAGTGCACTAATTGGCTCATGTACACATCGATAAAAATTATCTTCATATGATATGCTGTGTGATATTTTTTGTTGCATATAGGCTGACATTTAACATAAAGAGTCAATGAATGAGACTCAAAAAATTGTCAAATTCCAATTTTTTCTTAGGATTCTAGTTATTTTTCTGTGTCCAGGGCCAAAGACAATTTCTAAATGTTCCCCACTCAGCGCTCATATTTACTGGAGGGCTTCATAGCCGGCCTGGGGGGGAACATGGCCGACTACCTGCGATTTGTTCTCTCTTATCAGGATCCGCGTGTGTACACAGGGCCGGCTGGGACACGACAGTTCCCCCTAGATAACACTATCTGATAGAACGGTCTGTGGTTCCAATGGCCCCTGAACCTGAAGCTGAGCCCAAATCACCAGGGGCCCCTGCTGGAAAGTTGGTCTGAAATGCATCCAGATGTTCTGGCTGGGCTCGCTGGCCTTTCCTCTGCCTGGAGAAAACAATGGATAGTGAGAGAGTAAACTGGAAGGAGAGCATATTTACTACTATTGCATTGTCATTCAAAGCTTTTGCTTCATATTGTCAAGTCTAGATCATCTTTTGTCACGGCACTTGACAAAAATGGAATTAAAATTATCAGTATTTTCGGAAAATGTCTATCATTATGAGGATCCGTACTGCATTAAGCCTAATGCAAAATACTAACATTGTAAAGATGAACATCTGTAAATGTGTCTGGCTCTATGTATGACATAGGATTTGAAGAAAAACAAGCCTTATTGGTTGAGGATGTTTGACTCTTCAGACACATTAATTGAGTATTTTCTTTATCAATCAAACTATCAAACTGAAACTTCTGGGAGTTGTTATGTTGATGATGGCCTACAAAACTAGACTTTGTCTTATTTAATTTTCTGATATAACTAACAGAGGCTACTAAAAGTCATTAAGTTGTTTTAGTATTGTGCTCCATTAGCTGATTTCATAATCACCATGTGCTGTTTAATCTGCTTTGTTTTCTGGGGCAAACTTCAAACAGGCTATTTATCAATGTGTTTGGTCTGTCAAATTGGCTGCTTCTGCTGCTGTTATCTCCACACCCTTTAAAAGGCCCGCTTGCCTTTTATCTATGGCAATAATACAATTCATATTGTATTTATTCTATTGAATCTGAGGGTGTCGTGTTTCTGCTGACTGACAGAACCACTTGAAAGCTGATGCCCCCCGAAGGCCAACATTCCTGTTAAAGGAACTGCCTATCAGATGTTTCTAAGCTTGTGGTCCTTTTATCTTAAAGGGTTAGTCAGCGAAAAAAGAGCCTTTATTTACATTTGTGATATTCTATATGTATTACCCAAGGACCTTTGTCATTTAAACTCGGATTGTTTTGGTGTCTGATTGTGTTTATACTATTCTTGTGCTATGTTCGTAATACTATGTCTTCTTTGATTGTAATGGATGTTTTTACCTCTTATATAGATAAACAACTGACTCAACGGAAATCATTTTACAATTCACAACATAAATGGCCTCTGCCCACTTTCCCCAGCCGACATGAGATCTGCATACTAAACAGAAATGTTATCAACATTAGGGAAGCAAGTTTTAATGAAAATGATTAGTGATATAATGGATGGCTGTTGGAGATGGCATGAAACCAATGGCAGGGACTTATTGAATGTGTGACGTGGATTTGCTCTGCTCCTTTCTATGCAGAGCTGCCCAGAAAATACATTTGCATATAGATAGCAGTGGTAAGATCCTCTAAAGAGACATTTGTTTCATTACCAAAAGAAATATTGTGTGTGTGTGTGTGTGTGTGTGTGTGTGTGTGTGTGTGTGTGTGTGTGTGTTTGTGTGTGTGTGTTTGTGTAAGGTTAGATTGAACATTCATTTGAACAACCGACTGTCAGATTTTGATCACCTTGCCTACAACATATAATAGATAATGAGTTGAAGTGAGTTAAAGGGTATGGCTACAAACGCAAATAGGACACACACTCCCCGGTCACCACGGTGACTACAAAACAGGCTGTTTACCATGTCATATGGGTTCAACTTTATTTGTGTAGGAACTTTGTGCTTTGTGAGGAAGGTGTAGAAAATTCTAAAACATCATCACTAATAAGGCCACCCAGGATTCGTGTCATTGGTCTGTTGACGTTAAAAGGAAGATTATTTTTTTTGCCAACCCTGCCAAAACTATTATGTGACTGATGTTCACTTTCCCTCTTTGACCACAAGGTGGCACTGTAAGCAAAGGCATCTTGTTTCTTCTCGTTGGTCCCTTTTCCTTTCCCTCGTGTTATGGATGTGATTCCATGGCGCGGACGGTATCGTTGATCATACCTTTGGTTTTCTTGCGTCTTGTCTGCACAGGTCCCAATACCATACTCAGGTCGGCGAGCTGAACCCTCGGGTCACTACTATATACTCCACCATTTCAGTCAATCGCTCCGGCGGAGCATGGCTGGTGTGGAGGCGCAGGCGCGGGTTGAGCTCTGTGTGTCACCTCCTCCTACGCTTGCGTCGCCGCGGTCTTTGTGAAAGGTCAGGTAAGCAGCGACGACATTGGACCACTCACTCAAATGTCAGGAGGTCCCGAGGGTCGGTGTAACTGACGGCGGACTTTATCTGCTGGGAAAACTCTAACTGGTTTAGGTATGTGGCAAGCATGGCATAGGGGCCGTTTCGGCGCTGCGCCTAGTTGGCCTACCTACTCTGGAGTTATTGGTGCGGTAATCATCATCACATTATGTGGGTTATTGAGAACCGGTACAAGGCTTAAAGAAGAGGTTTTTTTTTTAGAAATAGTAGCTAGAGCCTCAAATTACAGCCGTATAAAAAAGGTGATTGGACATTCGTTCCATAATCAAGGCTCCCATTCATAACCAACAAAGACTATACTGACGTAATAAATGCAATATGAGTGAGGCTCACAGTCGTGTCCTGGCGAGACAACTGCAGCTGTGCAGGCCTCTGGCCAACACCCTCAAAGCTGGAGCACACAATTAAAATGCAAGCTCACACTCACTCTGCTGGTTACCTGCTAATAATGCTGTCGCCTGTGCCCACCCGCACCCACTCTGATGGCTGTTCCATGTTCCATGGTATCTCCCCGGGGAGGAAAGTGATCTGCTATAACTTCCACATCGGGTTTTAAGGTGCTACTGCTCACCTATAAAGCCTTTGCATGGACGAGCTCCATCCTACCTGAAGGACCTCATCGTTCCTTACAGTCCTTCACGGCCCCTCCGGTCTTCGGGAGCTGGCCTTCTTTCGCTACCAAAGGTCAAAAAGAAATCGGCTGGACGGAGAGCCTTCGCCCACGGGGCCCCCTTCCTATGGAATAGTCTGCCACCTGTGATGAGGGGAGCTGAGTCTGTGGAGCTATTCACAGCAAAGGTTAAAGCACACCTTTACGGCCTTGCCTTTGAGACAGGGTTGTGATAAACGACGCGACGCGAAGACCGCAGCACGTTTGTTCGTGCTTCTGCTAATGCAGTTACTAAATGAGTAGCAGTATACATTTTCACTATGTACTTTCTCCCTTCTACTACACTATTCTCTCTGTTCCAGCGTGTTGCGGTGACTGTGACCGGGTGCCTGGATTCTCCTCATGGTTAACTGACCAGCCCCCCCATCATCAATTTTAATGTCTTGCCTGTATTTATGTACGTCAATTGTGGCACCCATTGCACTCCTGACCGTCCCTGGAAGGAGGGATCCCCCACTCTGCCTTTCTTCTCACGATAACTTCCTTGCTCATTAAGGGAGTTTTTTCTTGCCCCCCTGTGGGTGCTTGGGTCAGGGGGGGGTGTCATAAACACTTGGCCTGTTAAGCCCTTTGAGTCTGTAAAGGTGATTAAGGGCTATACACATAAAATTGAATTGAATTGAATTGATAGTGGCGGTGTCAATGGCAGTGGTTGCACCAACACCATGCTCGTCCACCCGTTCAAGTGACCGTTCTTTGTAGCCGGCGCATGCACTCACTGGCTGTACTGTGCAGTAGGTGTCCTCACTTATGCCACACACATGTCCACATCTCGGTCAAGGATGGAAAAGCAGCCTAATCGTGTTGTCTGCTCATGGGTTATTGAACCTCTCCTGAGCTCACTGTTCCAGCGATGACGGCACTCCATAACCAACATGGTTCGATGAATGGTGGAGGAAATGAATACCAGTTTGACCTTAATATTGAGTAATATCAGTAAAATATCGAAATTAACGTTATATTAATCTGACTCCAACTGTTTATTGCTTTCCAGTCGTAGGGAAGCAATAAAGACTACCAAAATATCAAACCTGGTTCCAATGACGCAAACTGTTGAATGAACAGCATAAGTGGGCCGATAAACTTTGGAGCTACAGCAATCTATAATTAGCATTACAATATTGATTACTTTATCTTCCAGCCAGTCAATCAAATTCTGCCAGCTGTCCAACAACTTTGAGGGCCATAATGATCCTAATGGAGATTAATGTGGACGTATAGGTCTCCAAGGGAGCAGCCTCACTCTCAGCCGTCAAAGATGGACTACCTTCTTCTACATTAGGGATTCAGGTTGCAGACACAAACACGCACGTGCACACACACACACGCACGTGCACGTGCACACACAAACACGCACGGTTGAGTTGGCTTCTTCCTTCCTATTTGCTGTTAAGAATTTAAAGTACGCCACATTTTTTATATTTGCATTCATTCACATTGCATGCATTCAATTGATCACGACACACATTGTCATATTTTAAATGAGCAGCACGCTGTATATAATTGATAGGTACAGTAGCCCTACATACATTAATGGCATTGGTATTTTAGAACTCATTAACTCAATACCGTCTTGATTAATTGTTCATTGCTTTCGGTTCAGGCATTATTATGACTCGATATCAAAATCGAATATAAAATAAATAAACTATTGACCCACTGGTACTTTATCAGAAATAATAATATAATGCAAACCATTGTTTATAGGTCAGAAGATTGTGGTCCATGATTGTGGTTTCAAAAATATTGCGACTAAGCAGCGTTCTTTCTGTGTGACTGGTGTTGTGCTTTAGCTCTGTGAGGTGGAGCACAATAGAGTCATAAAAGCACAGATTGTGTTATCAAACTACTTAACTCTCAATACAAATATTGTAGTTATAATAGAGTTATTTTTGTCTAAATCGAGGCAATTCTAAGGTATTTTCAGTTTTGGCTTGAAGTGGCCTTGTTAAATGGCTACAATAAATATAATAGCTCAAAGCTGGTGCGTGTTTGTGTGTGTGTCATTCATGTGAAAATGTCAGTATGTCAATAGTATTTTGGAGATATATACACAATCATATCGTATCTCTTTTTTTTTCTGCTTAAAGCGTCTTCCTGCGTGCTCATGCACATGCTAGGAGTAGTCACAATTGACCTTAAATCGACTTCCTTTAAAACCAAGTTCACTTTCACTTTTGACTATTCCCCAGAGGGGACAGAGTACAGTGGAGGCCACTCTATTGCTAAACACAAGCATCCTATGAAAGTGGCTTGAATGGACCAGCGCCAGTCTGGTGGATACAGATCTTTGAATCTAAAAGAGACACTAAAGACTTCCCAAAGGCTCTAGATTGCCGAATACATGAATCAAGTTGAGTGTTTGACTTTGAGCATGAAGTCAAATGTGCTCTGTGAACAAAACACTATAGCAACCCATCTGTAGTCATCTTCGTACCCAGCAGAATATAGGACTATGTTTTGTTGTTTTTTTACAGAGCTTCTTACTACTTTACGTTTTTTTTGTGTGGGTTATAAATGTGTTGAGTTGAAGGGCAAACGACAATGCTTAAAATGAATGGGACCAAATGGCGGTTATGAAGTCTGTGTTGTGTGAGGTATGACAGGAGCTGTTGGTAAGATTGTGTATATGAACTGAAAAGGATAATCCTACAGAACAGACCTGAATGTAAGACATGCATTATATATATATGTCAACTGTGTACTGAAGATTGGAGTTCAACTTTAGAAAGTTTTCTTTACTGCAAATGTTTTTCTTTCAAATATTGAAATAATTGAAACATTGACAACAGGCATTATCTGGAAAGCAATGTCCTCAAAAGGTGTAGAGCAGCATTTGGGAATATAAAATGGGACCCATTTTGGGGGTTGCGGTTTTAAAGCATATTCTGTCACGCTTTGCATTTTTTTTTGAAGGTGGAGAGCTTAAAAAACACTCTGGGTATTGGTAACACTGTAAAAGCCATGTTGAACCACCTTGAGTCCGGAATCTCGTCAGTTTTTCCTTCTCTCTCTCTCTCTCTCTCTCTCCCTCTCTCTCTCTCTCTCTCTCTCTCTCTCTCTCTCTCTCTCTCTCTCTCTCT
>JAOPJL010000132.1:3792071-3802539 GCA_027123545.1 Trisopterus esmarkii
CCCCCCCCCCCCCCCCCCCCCCCCCCCCCCCCCCCCCCCCCCCCGCCGCCCCCCCGCCCCCCCCCCCCCCCCCCCCACCCCCCCGGGTCGTATCCAGGCCCATGCGAAGGAGAGGAGAAGGAGTGCAGTTGGGAATAGCCAAGCGCTATGCTTAGCTTCTTTTATGCACTCAAACTGCACCCTGGAACTATCGAAAAATAATCTAATTTGCCTTCTGACATTCAAAACCCAAAGGAAAGTGTAGCCATTACACAAGGTAGCACATAATCAATGTCTCTTTGGCCGCGCTGCAGTGGGAGCCTGGTGTTATAAGTATAATTTAATTGCATAATGTTATAGCCGACAAATTTATAGATATTGTTCAGCAAAGGGCACAGAGGTTTTCAGTTAGGGGATACAGACTTGCCATATAGTACTACTGTAAGTCCATTATCAAATTATGTATATTTTATCCGTTTATGATGCTATATTTCCATTAAATATAAAGTCCCTATTAACTTTTGTCATATTTTTAAGACCACATCATTCCAATAGAAATATGACTTTCATGAAGCTCCTCACCGAAGTCATTAAGATAAAACCGTATTAATGACCCATTCAAGTCTTGATAATTGTTTTCAATTAGCTGAACAAAACGAAAAGTACGAAATTAAACTAGATTCTCCTGTAGGCTACTGCGATATACACTTTTACTATAATATACAATAGATCCTAAAAAGGCCACTAAGCAACTATTGCAACTAACTGATAAACAGATTTATTTGTATATAAAGGCTTCTGTCACCTGGCCAAAAAATTTAAATAAATCCAACACACACAACAAACTAAATCATGTGTTTTTTGGCAAATTTGCACTACACTCCTTTCTCCCCCATTTCAGAGACTTTCCTCGCACAGAAGACCGGATAAACACAATCAGTGTACAAAAATGATGAGTTCCATCCAGAGACTCTGGACAAAATAATAACCATCTAAAAAAAACACATTCACAACCTCATTCTCATCTCAGCCGCAGCCAATAACCAGCCACCTCGCTGCCCCGCTGCTGTGTATGCCATCGGCTTGCCGCCTCGTTTTAAGGTTCATTTTAAGGGGATGGCTGTGTTGGAAGTTGAAAGAGGGAGGGGGTTCAATTGCATGGGGCTAGTTCTAGTGTGTATAGTGGTGTGCGCAGGCTTTTAATGGGATACATTATTTGCTGAAGGGATTCATTAGCATTCGATTTGGAGTGATTACAAAACACGGTGTTCCGGCACTTCTATTCATGTTGTGATAGGGTGTATATATTTTGTTGTCAAGTGTACCGCTGCATTAGAATTACTGCAGAGGAACTATTGTGGAGCGTGCGTATCGCTTCTGGTTATAAACGGCTAAATCCTCAGATTATGTTCAAGGGTAATTTTCTTTTCTCTTGTGCACCAAAGTAAATTGTTTAGCTGCATTCAGGTTAGGGATTAACATTCAGAGCATGGAAAGTATTTCCTAGTCATTGCTATCAGTGCTGGTGGTGTAACCTATGTAAAGCCTTTCATAATTAAGTTCCTCATATGTATTAAACACACCATGCTAAAAAAGGATTGGGTCACTGGAGGAAGGAGAACGCCATTAAAAACAGCATGTCGGAGACCAATAGGAATAAAAGAGGAGGCATCATTCGCAAAAAGCTGAAATTGAAACTGTATTGAAATGCTATGGTCCCATGGTATTCTGTAATTTTAAAGTCATTAATTTCAGTTACTCTAATGCTGTAACTTACTCACTGCCCATTTTCTTTTCTGAATGAGCCACTGCTTGCAGCATTATATCAAAATCACATAATAAGAAAATTACTAATATTTTAAAACATGATCTCAATATCCAAGCCCCAATAAGACATTAGACACCTCATTAATTCTCAATCATCTATTATCCCTCTAAGACTCCCAATTAGCCTTTCAAACCTTTTTTCTATGATTTGTAATGATCAAGGATGAGGATGAAATTATCAAAAGGATAATTTTACCAAGCCGGCGTCTACCGGCTTGATGTTTTGATCTTCACAAATAAAGAAATGCACACCTCAGGCCTTTTGAATAAAAAAAAACGAACCTTTTGCCCAATAAGCTATCACACAAATCACCAATTCAGTGTTACAACGTAATGGCACTTAGGTCCAGCGACAGCCGGCCCTCTCACCTGTAAATGAGCACCTCGTCCTCAGAGCAGTTGTATTGAAGCTGGAACATCTTGACCTTGGGGGTTGATTTGCTAACGATCCACTTGACCAGAGCGGTGCCCGACGTCACCTCTGACACCGACACCGTCTTCTCAGGCGGGGGCTTGGGCTCTCCCTTACTGATCTTGGTGGAGCTGGTGATGTCGGAGAGGCCGGACTTAGGCTGCGCGGTGCGGTTGGTGCTGTTGTTCAGGTGGGGCAGCTGTATGATGGAGAGCTCGATGGAGGCCGTGGACTCGCCGGCGGCGTTGGCGGCGATGCAGGTGAACGTGCCGTAGTCCTTGGCCGTGGTGATGGTGATGTCCAGCGTGCCGTTCTCATACACGGTGGCGCGGGACGAGTTGCTGATCAGGCGGTCGTCGGGCGCCACCCAGTGCACCGCCGGCATGGGGTCGCCCACGGCCTTGCAGCGCAGGCTCGCCGTCTGGCCCTCCAGCACCAGCAGCTTGTGCGTGTGCTGCGTGATCAACGGCGGCTCGCACACAAACTCCTCTTCCCGGACGGACCAAAAGTAGCGGCCCTTCAGGGCGGCGGGGGAAGCGCACGTCTCCATGTCGTCCTCGCGGTCCAGCCTTCGGAGCCACAGCACTTCACAGTTGCAGTGCAACGGGTTGCCCCCGAAGCTCAGGGACAGCTGTGGCGCGTAAGGGGTGGTCAGCACCACGCTGCTCTGGGAGCGGCCGAATATGGGGTCCGGGGGCAGTTTCTGCAGACGGTTGGAGGTGAGGTCCAGCCGGGCCAGCTTGTCCAGATCGGTGAACGTCCCCTCGGAGATGTAGTTGATGAGGTTATGGTCCAGGCTCATCTGGTGCAGGTTGACCATCTTGCGGATGGTCTCCCAAGGCACGCTGCGCAGGTTGTTGTAGGACAGGTCCAGGTCCTCCAGGGTCAGCATCAGGTCCTCGAAGGCGACGTTGGAGATGCGGTTCAGCTGGTTGTTGTTGAGGATGAGGTGCTGGAGGTTGACCAGCCCCCGCAGGTCGTCGGGCCCCAGCTCCGTCAGCCGGTTGCTGTCCAGGTGCAGCGACCTCAGGGTCTCCAGGTCGATGAAGGAGAAAGGCTGGATGGAGCTGATGGTGTTCCGGGACAGGGTGAGGTCCACCAGGCCCGTCATGTTGGCAAAGTCCTGCGTGCTGACTTTGAGGATGAAGTTCCCGCCCAGCCGCAGCTCCACGGTGCGGCGGTCGATGTCCAGCGGCACAAAGAGCAGGCCTTTGGACGGACACAGCGTGCCCAGGGACTCGGAGAGGTTCTGGCAGACGCAGTACTTGGGACACGCATGGGCCGTCATTACTGCGGTTCCAAGGAGCAGGAGACCGATAACCACTTTGTCCATGTTCATTTATGGAAGGGGACCTGGGAAGAAAAAAGAGAAGAGTTGACAAATGTTTTATTATTAATGACTTCACTCATTCATTCAATTATTCATTTAACTTGAATAAAAGTGTCCTTTGAATGAATCTAAAATACCACCATTCAATTATTATCATTTTTTAATCAATTTCTAAATGGCCACTGACGTGGACCACCTGAATACATTGATGTTACAATTCTGAGCATGTGGGGTTATTTGCATAAGACCTTGGATTACAAGGAGCTGAGCAGCTGAAAGGGGTATTTGCAATGAAGCTGATGCCTATAAGCTGCAATAAAACTTTGACGAGTTTGAATTTACACCATCCATGACGCATCAGCTAAACTAGCTGAACACTTGTGTTTTTCATGCCAGATAAGTAAAACCTGACTGGCCTTTAATATATGTGGTGCTTTAACTGCTTGTTGGAAGAGCCTTGTGAACCTTCAAGCGTGGTCTCATACAATTTGGATATTGTTCTTCATGCACTATTTCACACTTGGTTTGGCCCGAAAGATTTTGCAGAATGTTTGTATCATCAATCCTCCTATACAGGCACAACTTTTCAACCAGGTATTTTTTTCCACCCTTAAAAAAAGTATTATTCATCCAAAACCCGGCCTGCAAGGAGAGTCTGTGCACTCTTCCAAAACAAAATATATCCATAATTCAATTTTAATTTGCATCATATGAAGCGTGGTTTGTTGCTTGCATCCATTATTCAATGTTAGACAGGCTGGACACAGTATGAGTGGCTCTTATCTTCCTCTACTTCCCTAGAACAAGCCTTTCATGTGGAAAACCTGGGTTTCAATAACTCCTAATTATGGATGCCTATATACATGACAACCCCCCTCCCGGCTGATACTGTTTGCAATTATACCCTGTAGTGCTGACAAAACCGAACGACACGTCATATGGCGATGAAGCTAAATTGAAGTACTGCAATATTGTGAACGTGGAACAGTTTGCAAGCAACGAATATTGAAGCAACGTCAATTTAAGCAAAGTCAATTTAAGCACATTAGTAGTGCTGCATTTTTGTTTACCGTCCATAGATATTTTTTTTCAAACGATGTTCAAAGCCTTTTACCCGGGATGAACGTAACCGGGGCGAACGAACCGTGGTAAAAAATGCATGCGCATGCACACACCCTCGGTTTGCTTTGCATCGTAGTCGATAGCTTTGAGAGAACATGTTGACAAGACCCCTGGATGTGCACTCAAAAGATCATGTACATGTTGCTGTCAATCAACTCTCCCATTAAAAAGCAACATGCATACGTTGGTTAGAAAAGTAGTGCTACACTGTGTTCAGCATGACCCTCTCAAACACCAAACAACCAGTATGAGCCACCGGAGCGATAGTGGCCTTTCATGGTGAGCGACTTCTCAGAATGACTCATTTTCGCGCATCTCTTTATCCCTACAAGGGCAGCAAAGAAGATCTAGAAATACTTTCGATCCGATTTTGTCTTCAGCCGTTGAATCGTGAATAGTTGTGGTAAATGTGACATTGCACACCTTGGTTGCGTTTGACAGCACTGTTCTTTAGAGTCAACCAAACCGCCGGCCTGAAACTTTTAGGGTTTTTCTTTTCCCTCTGGTTTCTCTGGGATTAATTGGGTGCCACACTGATGTCCTTTCCGTGGCGATTGCGTGCCAGCCAATCACACACAGAGCTCACAGAGAAGCTGTTAAGTGTCCTTTGCAACGCCACAGCCTCCAGGTCAACAGTAGAATCACACAATGATACAATTTTACATTTTTTTGCAAAAACAACTTTGCACGGACCCAATCCGAAGCAGCATAAACACACACACGCACACACACACACACACACACACGCACACGCACACACGCACACACGCACACACACACACACACACACATTAAAACCATAGCCCTCGGGAGGAATGTCATGCTTTCATTTTTAAGTTTCCTCTGAGCATGGTGCCCGGAGGGGTTACTTAATGTAAATACGTGGACTGCGTGCGGCCTCTTTGATCCGTGGTTATTAGCTCTGGAGGACAGGCCGTCCGCCTCAGACCAGCTGGCGCCGAGGCCCCGGGTGCCATGAGTCGACAATATTTTACGAATATATTAAAGGTTATGCACAGTTCAAATGCAAGGGTCTTTTTTTATATTTATCCTTTAGCAGGCATTCTCTCGTTATTTCCCATAAATCTCAATACTGCATAGAAGGGCATGGTGGTCTTCTCGTCGTATGAGGCATCCACGCAGATGCCTGTACTGTATATCCCTGTATATCTCTTCTATGTCCACTGGTCCTCCATAGGTTACCAGTGTTACAGTTAGCTTTTGCACTGTCTTGGACACCTTGTGCTCTTTATCTCTGTATATATGCTGTTCCTCCATAGGTTACCAGTTTGTGGGTTAGAGTTAGTTCTTTTATTGTTTGAGGCTCCTGAACTGTACATCTATGTATATCCACAAGCCCTCCATATAGGTTACCAATGAGTATGAGTAATAATGAGTGTGTAACAGTAAGGTCTTATACGGTCTTAGACACATGTCCTGTATCTCTCTTTCTATGGTCCTCCATAGGTTACCAATTAGTGTGTTACAATCTAATGCCGTCTGTAATTGATGAGTATAAACATTGATTTAAGTTAGGCAAGTGAGTGGCTGAAGAAAATAAGAGATTCACAGAGCATTAATTAACATTAGTTAATCCAGTTATAAGTGTTAACTAACAAATAACAAGTGTTACCAGATAATCAAATACAGGAACGGTGGATTTTGGTCATGGCCGCTTGTTAGATAAGGTGATTTTTGGAACCAGTACAGCTGTATTGGCATCAGTCAGACGCATCTGATGCAAATAGCTTCCCTCCCCACACACACTGTCCCAGGGTGAGACAGGTAAAAGATGAGCACCTTTCAGAGTGATTCATCCATTATTTGTGATATGTATTCATATAGATGTTCCTAATTAAAGGGAGTAATTAGCATAATCACTCATCCTCTAGTTTGGGCAACAATGCCTTGGCCGCAACAATTTTTATAAAAGTGTCAATGCTAGTTCAGGGACATCATTGTATTTGTTTGTACTTTTATTGTATATTTGTTTTTATATTTGTCTACATTCCATGTTACGTATTGAGAAAATAGCTTGAGGCATGAAATTGTGCTGGGAATTTCAGAGCTAAACAAGTTCCTGTGCCAACATGGGACATTCTGGCAAAATTGGAGATTGGATTATGGGAATGGAAAATGGTAGAAACACACAGCTGTAAAGTGCCACGTCTTTGGACGTCCACCAAGTTGGATTCTGGTTCAATTCCACGCACGTTCGCCCATGGACGCACACCCGCACACACAAACACACACACGGAAGCCTCCTGGAGGAGTGAGCAGCCGCCTCTGCTGATTGGATCAACCGGTGCACTCTTTCCTCTTCTCTGGGAGGCGTTTGAAATGGAATCTCCGTCTCCATGACGGCGGTTGTCAACGGAACGGAGGACGAAGGAGTTCAACGTCTCAGCTAACCTGTTCCCAAAACAAAGTGGGCCACGGATCATCGTCTAAGAAAGCAAAACCAAAGGTTTCCTTCTGCCATTTCTCAGAATCAAGTGCTCATTGGTGAGAAGCTTGCAAACCCTTTGTTTGATCATATATATATTGCCCTTTCTTTACTTGTGTCTATTGTTGAGTTGTGTGTTCAGTGTGTTAGTCTGATCCCATTGTCATTATTTGTTGCCACCTTGCGGTCTTGAGACAGGTAAGAAATAGGCCTCTATACATTGCGTCATCATACACTCGGTTCCGAGTTGAGCCACCTACTGTATTCTGTGGTTAGTTTAGGTCAGAGCATGTGTGTGGTTCTAGCTTGCAGCTACGTTAGCTCTGTTTATTTCCTTGGCAATAACCAAGACCCAGGTGGATGTCTTGTGGTGTTGGAAATACTCTTGTGTTTTATGTTCACCTCTGTACTTATCTCTCAGTCAATCAATTTTCTTGACCACCTGTTGCTTCTAGTCCGTTATTCTTGCTCATTGCTCATTCGCCATACCAACACCCAGCCTGTTTATATCCGCTTCATCCACCACTGCCCCTAGACAGTGGGGTTGTAACATTTATCGAATACACACATACTCCCAAACGTATTACCCAGACTACAAATACACACACTTAATGCGATTAACACACTCCGTTGCCCTCGTTGGTAAAGAATGATAACAAACGACAGAGGTTTCGGCTTTGAGAGCCAATCTCACCCGTGCAAAACAAACGCAAATTAATTTGCACCGCCTGGAGCTAAAGGGTAAAAACAATTGTCCTTTCCCACCATTGTCTATGTAATTAGTTTGTTTGTTGTAACATGCTCACTTTGCTATCTCTGCCCCTGGACACAGCCCACCCCCACCTCATCTGACAACATTAACTGATTCCCTGGTGAAAAAGGATTGTGATAACAACACTATTCTATTTCTGCTTTGTTTTGAAGCTCCAGTACTACAGCGGTTCCTAATAAACAATAGATTTCCCTCAGACAAGGATGGAGTACAAGAAATACAACCTAAATGAACAATTTACACAGTAATGCCTGTGTCGTTAGAAATGGAGCCTGGACTTCCCACTCGCCATCACCCTTGTCACAGATAAGAAGACATTCATTTATACGATGTGTTGTGTACCTTTGGTCAATATCAGTAGCCTAGAGTCAATATTGACGCTGTAACGTCGGCATCTCGATACTTAAAGAAAACAGAGCCGTTTATGATCATGGGCCGCATTCCCCCTTCTTCCAAGCACCGCCGTCCGTCGCGCCCAGAGGTGTAGAAGGACTACTTTGCACCTTTATGAGTAGCAATAAATACAAGGAAACTGATTTCTTGCCTGAATGCACCACTTACTCAAACACTCAAGTGTGTTTTATCAGAATCCATGCAAGAAGCATCTTGTTGAGTAGGGAGTAGTGTGACTAATATTAAGGGGATTATTTCCGGCTCTCCGGCAATAGTTTTGATCGATAATACAACAGCACAGCCCCGTCTGGAACCCATGCTCTTTCTGTCCCTATCCACGACAAAACCATGTATTCATGAGCAATGTCCTCAACAACTAGATCACACAAACACAAAGAAAGATTGCATACTGTGTGTGTGTGTGTGTGTGGCATTGTGTGTCATTATTTGCATCTGTGTGTGTGCATTCTACAACCCATTTGGAGAAGAAATTGTCGAACGAAATTGTAAGATAAAATTACATTGATTTTGACAAAGAAGAAAATTGGTACTTTGCAGAATTTCGCCTCGGAAAGAGATCATAAAAGTAGATGGATTTTCTTCACTTTCTTGTTAGAAGAATCCTTAATCCAATCACAATGTCACATCTGTTTTTAAATACCATTCCGTCGTCTACAACCCCTGGAAACCCTTTACCGGTTACAAGTTTGGGTTATCATTAAGTACGAGTTTTAAGTGAAAAAAATACATCAACACATGAAATTGGCCAATCAGAGCTTTTAATCAGAGCTGACTGGGAGTGACCATGATGTTATTTCTGACTAACAACTCATTAGTAAGCCTGGTGTGCGGCTGATGTGAAAATGTGGGCTCAGCCAAAAGGAACAGCTCCTGCTCTCAGTGTGAAGGAAACATCCACACGCTCATCGATTGACGAGTAATAGCACATTGAGCATGCATAATGTACACCAACACGACCCGTCACACATAGTCAGAAGCAAATCCCAGATTTAGGTTCCCTGGGGCGTTAAAATGTCAACACGCGATTTTGACTCTGGAAACACTAACTAAGACAAACGGCTCTAAACCCGGGCAGCTCTATGAACAAGAATCCAAAGGGATTTGTACACTCGTAATAACAGTCTACCCAGAGCCACACCATTAAAAGCTTTTAATGACTTTGGTTTTCCTGAAAGTTGCCCGTTTCGTTTTTCGCATCAGTTTTCTAGGGGCCATCGCGGAACGTCAGGGAAGCAGGAGAGCATAAACCTTGAGAATGTTGAGCTCTAGCTGAGTCCGTAGGGGGTAGGGCGGTAATTGACAACTCAATACCCGCAATGCTTTTGGTGTCTGCCGACCTACTGGTGTTCCTCTCATTGGACATCCCATCCCTCCACACCGCTGAGCATTCCCAGCCGGAGCCTCTGGACCGTCCGAGCGTGAGATGAAAGCAAGATGTGTGGTAGAAGTAGTAGTATTGTGTGTGTGTGTGTGTGTGTGTGAGAGATTGAGTGTGGTGCGTGTGTGTGTGTGTGTATGCGTGTGAAGTCTATATGTGTGTATTGTGTTATGTGTTTCAGTGTGGTGTGCATGTGAATGTGCGGTTGCATTAATGCCACTGTCCCTGGTTGTATCTCTAACTGACAATCAAACTGTGAAATGAAGCCAATAAATCCATAATGAAACTGGGAGTAAGGATATAAAGAACAAAAGTTAATTTGCTGATGATACTCAACATGTAATTCTACATTGGAGGGGAAGAGCAAGACATGCTATTGGGTAACGTCAGTCACAATTACATAATTTGCTGGGGAATAATGTCAAGTTATGAATTTTAATGGCAAACCAATTTGTTTTTGATTGCGCAAACATCCATTTATTTGATTGTATGTATATGTCCATATATACGTTATTTGTATTTTAATTAGATGCAGAGTTTCAGTTTGATTTGATTCTTTTCTATGTGACACAACATGGCACTTGACATCTATTGAATTATTCAGCGTCAGGCTCATTTGTGTACCATGCAACGGCACACATGAACAAAATAATCGAAGAAAATCTAAAATAAACTCAATTCATCAGCTTGACTTGCTTGCTTGTCCAGCCAGACATAACTACACGGACCAACGGACCCCGGGGGGGGGGGGGGGGGGGGGGGGGGGGGGGGGGGGGGGGGGGGGGGGG
>JAOPJL010000132.1:3860240-3880240 GCA_027123545.1 Trisopterus esmarkii
ACACATACACACAACACCCCACTCCACACACGCGCGGGCGCTCACATCCACACACACACACACACACACACACACACACACACACACACACACACACACACACACACACATAAAGCATTATATGTAATGCCCTAAATGGATCAAGTTATTGCGAATAATAATAATAATAATAATAATAATAATAATAATAATAATAATAATAATAATAATCATATCGTGCGATGCCTTTTCCTATCATTGTCTTGACGTTAATGATCAGTGGCCATTAGCAGTAGCCTACTTCAAAAGATGCATGCACTCTGCAATACGGAGCATTAGTCGGCGGGAAGAAACACCTCGGTGGTGAACTTGCCAGTCGTCCAACTGACGAGCAACTATTTGAATCAAAGTCAGTACATCCGTCGGACTCTTCTTTCACGCCTATATGCACATATCCGGGTCTGGACTTTTATAGATCCAACAATGCCTTACCTTCAGATATGAGGAATGGTCTCCATTCTGCAAAAGGCGAACACACTTTGTTCTCGTCGCTTGTTGGGGGCTACGCCCGCGTCCCTCCCGAGGTCCGCACTAGTTCCACCGCCAAATCAAACTAGTAGCCGTGTGGTGCACAGACACATCGTAGCAACACAACACCTACGTCGCCGCATCGCTTATTTCCACCTCTCCTCGACTAATTCTAACCTGCGTCGACGGCGGCGAAAAGCTTTAGTCCATGTTGCGACTTCCCGTCACAGAAGTGTCCTCACGACGACGACGACAACTCTGTCTTCCACAGCTCCGTTCGCGCTCCGGGGAACGCACTCCAAAGCTCGTCAAAGCTCGTCCAAGTCCTACATGGCGAATGTCTTCCTTTTTTTTTGGCCCAGCGGTCATTTACTTATTGCTTGGTCGTATAGGTGTCTTTGTGGCGGATTTTTTTTTTCTTTCTGTTTCCGCAGTTCCCAAGTCGTACATCCAGGTGTCCGCAAACGTCCCGAAAAAAAGATGGGTCGCACGGAAGTATTAGCACGTGCTAATACGACGCACTCTCGCTCCCTGCGGAGGGGGGAGGTCGCTCCGTGCGCGCGTGGAAATGCTGGACAGGTGGCGCGAAACCTCTGCGTGAGAAAGACTGCAGTGAATCAGTGAACAACCCTAGACGGAGTTTTAACCAGGACTGCGGTGAATCAGTGAATAACCCTAGACGGACTTTTAACCAGTCCCACGCGTGCAGAATCGGGGGGGGGGGGGGGTCTTAGAAGTAGGCTACTACCGACATAGGACCCAACTCGATCTGCTGCTACAACATCTGCATGATAATGCATGACCATATGCAAGCACATTGGCACGGTGTAGGCTGCAGGACTCTGCCTTGGGAGGATTAGTGCTCGACATTGGATGAGGGCGTTCTTGGGGTTATTTAGCGTTCAAGGCAAAGTAGCCAACCGGGTGGTGGGCAGATAGGGGACGATCCACGTGTAGGCTACGTCGAGGAGGACCATTGGTACAGTGAAAGGAACACTGGACTCCATATGGGATACAAACTACAATTAGAAAATATATCAATTAAAAATACTAAATAGGCTATTGATATATGTATGTAGATACCCAATATAGGGATGAATATATTTATATAAGTGGACTGATGATATGATAAATATACAATATGATGTTTAGCTAATTAAATATATTTAAACTGTAAGTAGGCCAAATAAGCATCCATTGACAACATCTAAGTATGCTGCTGTTGTATTTAAGTAATGTAATTCAATGCAATTCCAAGATTTTTCGTGCATAATTAGTTGTAGTAGTAGCAGTAAGCATCGTAGTTGTTACAGAAATTGCCATGGATATCAGTCACTTGCAGTGAAGGGATTTCTTACCAGTGGTTTCTATAGGCCTACTTCAAATAATGTAGCTCATCTCTGGTATAAATTTCTCTTCAAAAGCCTGACCCCTGTTGAAATTATCCTCCCAATACATCCACACAACATCCATTACAACCACACTGAAGACTAATAAAAAAGGGTGAACACAACCATCCCAGAGTCAGAGAGTTTTCATTGAGATTTCTCCAGGATCCCGCTGTGTTTGCTGACCTTTAGCTGCCGGTCGGAGCGTCCAGCGTGGTCCCGGCCTCCTTTGTGCCCTTCCTTTATCCTCCCACTCTCAAGCGAAACTGCCGCAGACTGCAGAATGGCCCGCCGCCAAAGACCCTTCCCCACACATTGTGTCACATTGATCCGTGATCGAAGCCCATTTTCCAATCCACTTACACACATTTTAGAAGATGTGAAATAAATAAACGACCCCTAGAACAGCTATTCCACTATTCCCACAGAAGCGTTTATGACGTATTGACTCATAGTATGGAGGAGTGTTGAAGGTGCTAAGAGAGATATGAGAAAATGAAATTACAGATCTCAATTTTGCCACGGATTCTATGGAGCGATGCAGATTTGAATTATGATATTAGGAGAGAAACCGCAACCGTGGAAAATATTCCAAACGGTGGACGACTTGGGTGGGCTCCGAATCGCCCAGAAACATGATGAGTGTGATATCAAGATATACTTAAGACTTTACAGGTTAAGTGGAGAGAGCCATTGGGATGATGTTTTAAGAAAGCGCACGGTGTGAAATACTAATTTAACAGCCTGTTTCTGGCTCCGCGATGACACATGGCTAATGGGTGTTGCGAGTGTTTTGCATAACCCTTGAGGTATAGAAAACATTACAGTAATGACTCCAAACAAGGCTTTCGGCTATGGTGTAATTGCCGCAAAAAGCTCTGCTGGCATTTACTCATGAGGAAGCTTTCGCACAAATGTGTGCAGTGATTGCACAGACTGTGCAAATTCCGAGAACATTGAGGTCTATTGAGGAAAGTCTGAATTATTTAAAGTGCATTTGCTGACAACAAGGCTGTCATAAAAATGCGGGCACAATAACAGTGCCAGCGAGAAGGATTCAAACTCGGGATTTTAATGCTGAGATCCAAGAAACGGAACATCAGAGGGGTACATAATGCAACATGGCAGAGTTAATTACACACACAATCAGACCAAAGTAAAACTGACAAAATGTGTAAACTATAGCGCTCAAAGTTGCCAGACGTCCACTGGTCCGCTCGCTTATACACACAGGGCTAGTCCAGCTTTATTTAGGTAGACCTTCATCACAATTACAGTCTACAGGGCCTTCACCGGGGCAGATTCAAATGAGTTTTGACATCAACCGCACTAGACCCCATAAGAATAATCCCCAAAAATGGGGTGTTTTAAAAGGGAAGGAGAAAAGATTGTGAGGGGATGGATATTGGAAAGGAGAACAACAGATAGCAGATAATTGAACCACCTTCAAGGATATAGGTAAGAGTACAATAGTTACTGGATGAATACAATCAATTCAAAAATGTGTTCCATTAGTAATTTCACAAAAGATGAACGCTGAATTGTATTCTATACCAAGACAATTGCTAATTCACATTGCCATCTGCAAGCCTAGGATTCACAATTGAGGTACTGCTTTTCCTAAGGTCTGACCTTTTGGGTTTGGTGTCTCTTTAACAAACTATCTTGTTAAGCATTTCTGTTTTAAATTATTTGTTACAACGTAGTTGTCATCATGTTGAAGTGACAACGAATAGATTATGTTCAACTTACGCAGCATTAGGTTATAACTAGTTAGGACATTACTTACTTTTTTATGGCGCGACTGAAATTAGTCCACTGCTAGTTAAACTAACTAGTGGTTACTGAGGACTTAGTAACAACTTTACGCACAGACTTGGTTAACGCCTTGCTAATGCAACCCAAACCCAATAATAAGTGTGAGAAGCAGCACCTGTGTTTCTCAAACAATGACACAGTTTCGAAAAAGGTCTATTAGGTGGTTCATGTCGAGCTACAGTTTTCCTTCCATTTTGTTTCCACATCATTTCTGAAGGAAATTTTAAACTATTTGTTTCTAGCAACCCACAAAGACGAAATGGATAGTCAATATGTCTGAAAACATAATTTGTTGTCTGGAACCCTGACACATTTACTGTGTTTAAATCAATTAGTCATCATGATTTTATAGGATAAATATTTATTTCACCACAGTAATGTGGTATTTCACCAACATTATGACTTGAGTTTCCCTCTGCTTAACGTCTATGAAACATGCCCAGGTACAGAATAGGCCCCATCACACCTCAAGGACCATAACACGCTCAGTAAGAACTGCAGACAAAAATGATTTCCCAGTTGCATCACTAACGACACGTCTTATTTTCTTCTTTCTTTTGTGGCCTGAAAGAGACCTAACATGGTTAAGGTGAAGACACATTGCGTTGATCCTGTACTGTCCCACGTGCCATCCATCACACATGAGACCGATGGAGTTTGTAACAAATCATCTATTGATCACATGTCTGGATGTGTGTCCGAAGGCCCGGGAGAATATACTGGATTTATTTTGTATCATTTCTATTTTTATTCATTCATCAACATAATGGTTTGAACTAGCATACTAACCATGAATGGGTTATTACTTTGCAAACAAAACATAAGGTTATCATGGGGGTCCTTTTGTTGTTCTATTGTGAAGCAGGAGAAATCCACTGCTCAAGGTCTGTGTTGACTAGCATGACCTTTCTGTGGCTGCCTTGTTCTGTCAGAGACGGGTAGATAATGAAGAGCAGAAGACTTGTTTACAAATTGAAGCAAACTACTGATAAGCGCTAACAAATGCACTACAGCAATGACAAAAGTTAACCACAGGTAAAATGATAGAGCACAACGACAGTTGGTTTTGCTTCAAATATATATCACCAAGGATAAGTAGCCTCCTTAACATATGCATAAAATACATTCAATGAACATTGATTATGTTCTGTAATTGATTTGTCCATTTCTTTGATGTGGTCAATGGAAGCCATCCGTCATCCATTATCTTAATTCCACATTTCTTTTCAATTGCTTTTTTTCCATTGACGCTTCAAACTGAATATATATTTCACATAAACTCATTCATCCATCAGGGCCACACGCTGTCGTTGATACGAGATGATGAATTAACGGAGCAGCTGACGTTTCCTCACCAGGTTTCAGTCGCTCAATCAATACGTCCTCCCCCCCTCGAGAGAAGGGGGGGGGGGGGGGGGGGAAATAAGACATCGCACTCCCCCCATTTACAACCAATAATTTATTTACCGACCGGTGACCTCTTCATCCCTAAGGATCCAGGCCTCATTTACTTTAAATGACCAAGAAAGAGTGAGTGAGCATAAGAGAGATGGAGGGAGGGAGGTAGTGTGAGGGTGAGAGGGAGGGAGAAAAGAGAGGAGGGGTGGCGAAAGAGTGAGGAGGAGACAGAAACAGTGTGTGAGTGAGACATGGTATAATGGGCAAACATGAAGGTACCACTTACTAACCCTCTCACTGGATGTGGCTGTGATGAATATTAACATTCAACAGTTTGGAAGACCTTTAACCTAAACATGACGAGTTGGTTAGAATAAAACTGACAATATTTTACAACAAAGGAAACAATTATTAAGCATGATATTCACATTGCTGTGGTGACCACATAAAGCAGTGCATTTACTGTCAGCCGTCTGTTCCATCTTATCATGTGAATGGACAAGGAACTTTGTGAAGCAAAAAAATAAAGTTGACACAGCACTTTATGCATTACCAAAGATCCACATCTGAATAATACATTTTGTAATACACCTGCTAATTGAATGAAGTAAAAAAAAAAAACATACTTTTTATTGTGCATTTTGTTCTGGTTAAACAGGTTAAACAGGTTAAACAGGTTAAACAACTTTTCATAACATGGGGAATGAAAAGTTGTTCCTGTGTTTCTTATCTTGTTTTTCCGCCATTTCTTTAAACCTACCTCTCTCCCTTTCCTTCATTTTTTCTTTCACATTTGTCCATATAAGCATTTCTTTTTGGTTGTTTTTGAAAAGGACTTCTGATTTGCAGGGAACTAATGCATAATGTTTCTCAGCATCTTTTCATACCTTTTTTTTTTTCCATTTGCTTCTCACGGTTGGCAATTACCTCCTCGGGGCTCGGTGCTGACGGGGCATTGTGCGTGTGACGGGGGTATACAGTAAGATGCATATTCTGCACGCTTGCATATACAATGTTATTCAGGATTGGCGGGGAGGAAATGGCTGTAGGACAGCTACAGAGCGGATACATAAATGTCATTATTGAAACGCAGGTGTAGAATAATCAGCATATGATCCATTCATGCAAGGATACTTTTTTGCATGCACACATGCAGCATGGATTAGGGCATGAGTGGGACCTATCACATTTGAATATTAACAGACAGCTATGATGATAACATAGATGGCGATGATGGTCTCTCTGAATCAGACACAATAGCAGTTGACCATTGAGATTAGCAGCACATCTAGTTCAAAAAATATAATGGGAAATCCTTTAAAGCTAGGGCAGCCAGGTTATTTTTGAACATTTTAGTCACATTCGTTGAAATTATCTTTCCTGACAGATTTTTTGGTTGGATAGTTTCATAATCAGTTTTTTCAAATTGCCTAGTTTAAAATGCAAGATACACGTGTCTCTTCTTACCTGACAATGTACAATTCATAAAACGGCATTAAACCTGTTTCCTTAAAACATGTAATAATTTGCAACGATTACATTTATATCGTGTTTATCTGTCTATCTAAGGTGGGATAGACAGGGTCTAGGCTGAGGTGTAATGTAATGTACCGGCAAAACATTGTTCATCATTACACACACACACAGGGAGAAACACATTCAAGCACATTGTCATCCGTCCGCCATCGCGTGCACACACATACAAAAACACCTATTCCACCACACGTCACTCACTATGGAGAATGTAGTGCCACCAATTATCCATGGTAGTACTCCTTAGCTGAGGCCCTGGGTACCAGAATCCTTACCAGCGCATGAAGGCGGATGACAGGAGGAGACGGAGGATGGATACACTAGTGTCTTCTGTCTCTGTCATATCCCCTTACACAAACTCATTTGCAGACACAAACACACAGGCACATGCACGCACACACACACCTCAAACCCAGCAATGACTTACACCAGCTCCCTTTCACAAGAGGAAACAGAAAACGCACTTGGGCATTTTGTTATCATAATATTACACACGACACAGGCGGAAACACACACAAACACAGACCATCAACAGTTAGCGATTACACAACCCACCTTTGACGATACTTAACACCAGATCAATATATAATTACCAGCCATTTAATTACCCATTCATGGTGCGGATAAGCCTCCTTTTTAAGTGAAATCAATAGGCATGCTTTATGTGCGGCTGTGGGAGAGGAATTTCCAAAGCCAATTATGATGGCATTAGTCATGCAGGAGGGGCGTTCTCGTCGCTTCTGCTTCTCGGCGCCGTTCAACATGGGAGTCCCATGACCCACACTTCACACTTCACAATTCAACCACCCCCCTCATTGTGCTCATCGTGTCTCTTCTGTGCATATGAGTTACTTTGGCCGTTTTTCTTCTTCTATATCCTACTATATATACTGTATATATATATATATGTATATATATATATATAAATATATATACACTCTGTTAATGTGACCATAATAAATCCATTCAGAAGCACAGCTTGATCCTTACAATTATTAAAATAATGTCCCTTTTGTATCTGTCTGCATGGTCCTGCCCTCCTGCAAAACCAATCTAAATGCGTGTCAGTATGTATCACAGATTCACAGCCTGGTTTAAGATTATACAGATCTTTGTGTCAATAGAAAAAGGAGTGACATTCAAACTTTATATTTGTGTGGACTTGCAATAATTCTGGAGTTGGTTTCAGTCCTACTTATCAAATAAATTTACAAAAAAAACAGAATGAACCCATTTGTTTTTATGCCACTATTGTGTGGCTTTAGGCTTCATGGCGAACGTCGAGGCACCAACATTTAAGGGTTCAAGAGCTCCATCCCATCCTCTCTATCTCTGTTGTCATCCTTCCCGCCACGAGGGACTGCTGAAATGACTTTGTCTGGGGCCACGCGATACGATCAAGACGGAGTGATGATCCCACTGTTCTTTGGGGAGCCGCCACTGCGTCTCATAGGTCAGGCAATTACATCATCGCTGCATTTTCTCTTTGCATTCCACCATACATCATACATCCACTTTTGATTTTATGCTCTCACAAAGCTGCTGAACTTTGTTTCTCTCTTTCAAACACCCACACTGCCTCTGAAAAAGAAAATCACACTGGCTCCGCTATGCATAGTGGCCTTTTTAAGTTGTAGTAATTATGTACATTGCATTCATCTTCATTATACTCCCAGCGTTATCTCCAGGCCTATTCACAATGCCATGAGAAAGACGTCACAAGCTGTAAGCGGATGTAATGGACAACATATGAAATGAGGACGCAAAATACTTTGCCAGGTTTGTCTGCCTAAGATGAAGGCTCATATTCTGAGTCTGATGAGTGTTTGGTGGATTATATTGATGGATCGAGGGGCCCGGGTGACTGTGATCAACCCCACAGCACCGTATACCGGGTTCGATCCCAAATGTATTGATGATGATATCTTCACTGGATAAGCATCTGCAATTAAAAATACACAATTTAATTGCTCTGTATTTATTAGTTTATTGAATATTATCAATCATTTGACAATGTGAAAGACTTATGTAAGTTAAGGTCAAGGCTATGTTGTGAGTTATTTAATTTAATGATCAATTAAGATAGCATACCAGCGGCTAATAAAGGCTCATCGTATGTAATGAACAGTAACTGTAACTTTGCAATAGTCCTTAATGGTATGGTATAATGAACTACTGGAGATATACAGCTGAATGTTGATTTTTTTTTAACTTCTTTGTTTATGATAGCAAACACCAGAAAAAGATAGAAATGTCTTTTAAACCCCTTTTTTAAATAACTTGTCAGTATGTTAATGCATGTTAATTAGCATTCTCTGCCAATGCAATATAATACACAGTATTGCACTTTCTTTGGATTGGATTTGTGTTTTTTTGGTGTGTTTGTGCCTTTGTTATATTTATGAGCATCGCTTTCTTCCTGTTATATTCACCACAACAACTCTGAGCCCTTCACAAGGCTTTGGTCTTCTCACATTAAAATCCTTCTCCATCAGAGCTGTCCCCAGACCATATGTGACTGGCCCTTGTAAGACTACCACCTTGTTCATGTCCGTCAGTCATCTTTGGAATCAATGCATTGCAGCCATCTGAGATCCGATGGATTGGAAAGGCCAGTGGACTGCAGCATGAAGCTGAGGGAAGTAATTAATGACAAAGTTCCATAGCTCCACAGCGTCAATCCCATAATCACAGGACAAAGACCCCATCGACAAAACACTGGCTTTGTTGCACTGCAGCACCAATATCATATGGTCCTTTTCATCCAATCGCCACAGATAAAAAGGTCATCGTCAAGTTATGGTGCTGTTAGTGTTCTATTTTATTTTGTGCTTCAACGAGACAAAGATAAAATACATTTCAATTGTGATGGTGATCACGTTATGATGCCACTCAAAGGTCATTAGACAAACGAGGATCAGGATCAGGTTGACGTTGATATTATTAATGTCGCGATAGGCGTCTCCTGTCAACAACCTCATCTCGATGGCGAAAGTTAAGCACACTGACTCCATCATTATCTTGATCTATGTCATTATGTAAATGTTTAAAGTCTAATTTGTCTATGCTATACTTCAATCACTGTCCCTTCCTGCCAAAAGGCTGGGAGGGACAAGTTGCCCGTGGCTGATAAATACACCCAGGGCCATCAGCTCTCGTTTCAGTGCAACCAGACACTGGCCACATTCACACATTTGTTTTTCTTCTTGCAGTAAATCGAACACTGATAAGAGCAGGCAACACAGACACCAACATTCAGAGGCACATACGTACACTAGAGGGGAGGGGGAAATTATAACTCATGTTATTGTATGGGTCCCCCTATTGTCTGGCTTGTCTTGATAATGGCAGTCACCTGTCAGGCAGGACGTGACTGAACGTGGTTGTCTTCAGCCCCTTGGAACCTCGGTGCCATTCTTATTGATAATCAGGACAGCACAGCTTATGCCGGACCACAGGAAGCTCTGCAGAGATGCGCAAATAGAAGGTGAACAGAGGGGGAATAGAGGTCTTTGAGAATGCTAATGCCCATGCAGATAAGTCAACGCTACTGCGAGAGTGATAGTAAACCCGACAGACTTTGCATCAGGTTGTTATTTGGCTTATAGGCCATGAACAGTGTGGCTATTTTGCAATAGGATTGGGACTTTGGGCCAAAATTCAAATGTAGCAATAAAACTGCTTTGTCACAATTTAGTGACAGGGTTTTTATGAGTTTTATGAGTGTTGGGTCTTATGTCACTTTTAACAACTATTTTATAATGTCAAATATGTTATTATGTTATTAATGTCCTCACCTATTTTGAAAGCATTGGCATTTTCTATGATCGCTTGTGTTAAATTTGACTATTACATCAACCTTCAAGACACTTTACATCATAATGCCATAATTTTATTCAAACATTCATATACCTTCATACATTTTTATTTAAGGATATGTGAGCTATTTTAAGTAAAACCCATCGAGGGGTTGTAAATGCTGGGTCAGGAAGAATCAGATCAATACTTTAGAGCCAGTTAGGGCTAATAAGGACCTCTTGGTTCCTGGCTGGCAGGAGGAGGGTTAACTCCATAAATCCATCGGACCAGCATACGCACAAACAGACACACAGACACACACATGGACACACACAGGTAAGAATGGACGCTTACACACACAACCACACTCACGTATGAAAGGGTTCACACACACAGACACACACACACACAGACAAGCACAGGAAGAATGGACGCTTACACACACAACCACACACACACACACGCACACACACACTTGGGCAATTACGGCTCCTTAAAAACCTGCCGTTACTGAAAGAAAACAACGACACCGCGACACAACCTCACTAATCAATGTGTAGCTTTCCTTGGACTAATTGAATATGAGAATTGATTGCATGTATCAACACAACGATATGGAGATAAACTGTGTGCGATTGTATTTCATGACTCTCTATATAGTGTTGTGAGGCATTATTTTATTTTTCTCTGGTTGTCTTGGCTAGAAATATTGGCCCTCCTCTCTGCAAAATGTAATTTTGGTGAAATTGTTTTAGGGCCACTTATCTTGGTTCCTGGCGGTGGAGCAGGAGTAATAAACAGCACGGGTTCAGTAAAACCCACTGCAGCCGTCTACAGGAACAGACAGAGCAGGCTGTTCCCCGGGACGGTGCTAATACATTCCTTCAACATGTTTCGAACTGAATGCTTGGGGATGTCCTAACGAACCGGTGTTGATTTCCTTAAGCGGGCGGGATATGAAGTAAGCTGTTTGTTTTGCAGGCCAGGACCGAAGACGATCAACTCATTGCTCACATTCAGTAGATTCAGTTGTCCACTGAATCCCACTGACGGAATATTCACTGGGGTCTCCATGGAGACAGGGAATTAGAATTACAATTGAGGCAATAAAATAAATAATAAATCCTGCCTTGAATTTCTGATCACGCGTTCGCAATGCTGTCAGACTTTGGCAAGTGACAAAATATTGGAGTTGTAGAAGAAGTAGGAGAAGTAGTTCCCCAGGAAGAATGCTGCATGCTTAACAGTTTGCTATAAATGTTTCAACAGACTGACGTGGGCCTACTATGAAACTGTGATGGATGTTCTATAAGTGCTATTACTGTTTTACAAGCCTGCTTTGGCTGTTGTGACACTCTGTGGAGAAAACCTCGACTTTAATAACCTGTGCAATGCAGCAGTTACAAACACGTGTAAAATGGCGACTTAAGAAAAACACAGGTGTCTGACACGAGAAAGGACGATCAATCAAACAATGAAAGTACAATGGTGATGTTATATTGAAAAATGATATTACCATAACAATAATCAAAAATGAAATGAGAATCAGCCACCCTTTTAAAGCTGCAGAAGCCACACATTTCTAATTTAGTCACTATCAGATTCAGCTATTGATTGCACTGCTGAACAGATTTGGTTAATCATAAGGATCCATATTCCAAAATGGTTGGGCCACTATCTCCCTTTAATGCTGACGTAAGGCAGACACCATCATGTCCTACTTCCTGCTAGACGGAGCGGTTGTATTAGCAGTCTACTGCGATGCAGTCTTTGAATGGTGTATCCTGATGTAACTTCCAATTGTCTTGCAGACGACCACTGTTTCTGATCTCTTCAAGTTCAAAGAAATTGTTTGTACATAATGGTGATATCTTTTTTGCATATTATCTAATTATAATAAGCCTGTGCTGAAGTATGTCGATATTTTTAAAACCTAGTTTCTAGTAATAACTTGGCAAAATCCTCCTCAGCTTGTTGACTTGTTGAGGCTGCCATCACATGAGCTTCTCATATATCCTAAATATAGCAAAATATTAGGACTCCTATCTCAACTCAATCAAGTCGAATTGTGAGGCGAGGGCCATGGTTATAATACACCGCATATACAAAAAGCAACCGAATAATCAGATTTATACTCAAATAGTCTTGGTTAGAACAGTAATCTGAGTGTACATCTCACAGCATCTTGGGACGGTTCATAGTCTGCTCAGAGTGAATTGTTATCCCAAAAGGAGCTAGCTACGAGTCACCATGGATGCACTTGTTTTGGTTGTCAATAAAGCATATTAATGCATCTGAGATCTATGTGTTGTGCTGTTTTAGCGTCCTTGAGGGGAGCCAAGTGAAAATGAATCAAGCACTATCGAGACATAAGCTCATAGTCCTGGGACTTTGAGTTGTTCTATGGAGAGATAGAAAAGTTTTACGACCCCTGTGTTGTGGTGGTTACTCGACCACAGGTCAATGCGCAGTGCACAGTGATGAACGCCTATTTTACCTACATTTTCCATAGCCAATCCCTCTATCCTCTCATCAATGCTAAGGTGCCTGGGAATTGTAGTAATGACTAGTAAACTAGTTCATGACCTCTTATTTTTCTCAACTAATCCACTGATAAACTTTGGAAGGACATTCATGTTGGTAGCATGGATAGTATTGGTATGTAAAGATATATAGATATACTGTATAGTATATAGCATTTAATTAGTGATCAGTGAGCCTGAAGTTTGAAGTTGATTGCCAAACATACATTTTCAGCTACACGGGTGCCAACATGTTAAACGGCATTGAGCAAAAAGGCCCATAATAACAATATTAATAGAGACGAATATCTTATATTGGCAATTTATCTACACCGTTGCTTTAACTGTGCGCAATACTGTTCATTATACGAAACATGTACATATACAACGTTTTGCATCTCATGAAAAAAACATGCATGTTAAATCGGATGTATTTCCATTATGCATTAGCAAACGCAGCTTATACTATACACATATATAAATATACCTAGAGGACAAGAGCTTTTAGCATTGCTCAACCATCGACATAACTCATTAACATTGCTACAAGTGAAGTATAATGCAAAGCCTGTATTGGAAGAAAATAAAACAGTCAATTTATATGCAAATCTTAACCTTTTGCTGACAACAGGAAGAAAACATAATATTGTCTCACCAAAAGATTGTCTATAAGTGTTATGTTGTAAACAACATAATTTGCCTTTTTGAGTAGATCTCTGTGTTTGTTCATTAGGGATTTATTTTAATGCTAATTTTCGGATTAATTGTTGATGCATATACTGATGTTAAATCACATCAATATATTTCTAACCTTTTCAACTCAGGGTAATTATGTGCAATTTTATTGACTTGGTTGGTTTTTACTTTTTAAAAAAAATAAGTTTAAGTGATCGTTGAAATAGTGAAAGGCCACACTTTGAAATGAAAACAAGAAATTGTTGACCTTGATGTTTTTTTTCAGTAAATTTATAAATTATAACAAATTAATTAATTAATTTGCCATGTCAACTACATCAAAATATTTGTTCAAACTATCTTCATAGATTTTTGTGTGAAGGTCTGGCCCTGAGCAACAACAACGTTTAAAATGCTAATTCCAACACCTCACTTACAAAGGGCATTCTACTCAGATTTTGCAGGGATTTCCGTCCACCATCTTTCTTCCCGCAACGGTTTCCCCCATGGAAAAATATGTCAAGTACCTAAATTACACGAGATTATTTCTGCTAGCTATATGAAAGGTTCGTTTTTCTTCCTATTGGAATGTTTTCTTTTTTATTTTATTCAGTATAAAAGTCACATGAAGATCTGAGCATTATATGTTAGAGTTGCCAACAGCTGGCCCTTGCCGGGCGCATTTCCTCTGTGTCAGTGCGCCGTGACCCGCTAGTCAAGATTAGTTTATAATGTGTTTACTGAAGGCATGCCAAAAGAGCATATCTTGTTTAAAACGGTGTGCGTGTGTTTATGGGAGTACTGCATGTATGAGCGCACCTGTATATGTGTATGTGTCTCACACCCCTCTGTGATGGGTTCTTGGAAGAAAAATAGCTGCAAGAAAAACAGCAGCAAACCAAAAAGGAGGGAAGCTTTGCTTATTTTAACAGCAGACAAGTATGCCTGCCTAGGTAGGCCTTGGCCCTGCACTAGAGGGGCTCTGCAGGCTGGCTCATGGATCTGGCCTAATGGATGTCCTATGGCGTTTGGAAAGGATGACAGAGAGCCACATAGACTCTGAATGCGTCTAATGGGAAGCACGGTTGTGCTGACAGTGCTTCACAAACATACATTTCAATAGCACTCTCCTTTCTCCTCGCATGTGTCATATCTAGCAGCATTTAAGCTCTAATTAGGTGTATTTTGGTTTATTCTTACCTCTCCCCAGCATCCACATTGTCCTCCAGCAGCACAGGGTTAGAAAGGACAAGGATACCATACTTTTTTCTCATCACAACATCATGTAGCAGTGCCACCAAAAGCACATTATAACCTGTTGCTTTGGTTTGTGAAGAGTCCCACCTTGATAATAAAGGTTTCACCAAGCGTTTATTCTGCAAGATGTGCATTTAGTTTGGTGTAGTAAGATATATCTCATCTATTTTCACAGCAGGCAGCATCCAACCTTTACTTAATTCTTTCAACCTAATTTGGCAACATGAAATAAATCACGCATCATTTTAACACCATCGGACCCTCTGCCACCTTGAACACATTGCCACGGTCTTTGTTAAACTGTTACAGAAAAATATGATCAACAGCATGTCAATATTAATTCATTAATTCATTAATTCACATTTCTGTTGGCTGTCATATCTGTCACTGCAATTCACATATGTACATAAATATATATACATATACAAACAAACATTGATGTGAGGTTAGAGTGAACCGTCAGAAGACCCCGTCAGCAAATAGGATCTTGACAACGGTTTTGAGTGCAGAGCGGACCCCTCTCATCACTGCCTTTATGTGTGCTGCTGCCGGGTGGGATCCTGGTGATGACGGTGGGATGACCCATATTCCTGCCCTGTAATCTCTGATTGCAGCACGGTGACAGCGGCTTGATTAAGTGTCGCAGCCCCTGCGTGACATGTGAAGTGTGTTGGGGAACTGGGATGGGGAGGGGAGGGAATCTGACTTTCAAATGAGTCTGGCAGAGCTAAACTTGGAAGAGGCACATAGGAACCAGTGAGATGAAGAGGGGGGGGGGGGGGGGGGGTTGAAACCAACAGCGTAAACACAGGACCAGGCGAGGGAGAAAAAGCAAAGCACACGAGAGCCTTGAGCTGCCTCCAGAAACTTTGTTTTGCTGTTGTTGCTTTGTCTTAGTAGTCAACAACAAAGACTTCCAAGTCGGGCTTCTTACCGAAAAAAAATACAATTACAGAAAGAAAAAAGGAAAATAGCACTCAGAAACTGGATCTTCGGTTAATCAAACATACCTTGCCGTCAGATATGCGGAGGGGGTATGTTTGTGGCTGTTCAAACAGACAGCATCCTCAAAATAGAACACTATAGATGCTGATACTTGAATTATAAATACACTGTGGAAATACTTGTCAACAGGTTGCTGGCGTCTTGCATTCATTCAGACATTTAATTCCAGCACTTGCTTCCCCAGGCTTTGAGTCATGGGCATGGACGCCAGAAGGAGGTAATGTATAACGAGATGTATGCAAGTCTGCAATAAATCCACCGGCGTCCCTCCTGCTTCCCTCCTCCCTGTCACAGTTCCAATGCCTGACCACTAGACGGGAGGAAGATCCCGGACACACGGGTCCCGCCATAGCAGCATTATTAACGACAGATCATGAAGCACCTCCTGCCCATTGCTGTGCCATAGAAGCCACTTTCAAACACCAATTATCTGGCTTGAGACAGACTGTACTGCTGCCGCCCTGAATATAGAGCGGTTAGCAGGCCCTTTGACTGTATGGCACTAAATGAAACACCATCAAACATCCAGACGTCCACCCCCTGGGTAGATGTCTGGCTGAGCAATGGGAAAATAAATGCTCATTGAATGAAGCAAACTAAACAACGGCAACAATCTCAGGTTAGGAATCGCAAAGTCTTTCAAACCTGTCTATCACAACTGCTGGTGTTTGCAGATGAGCGATGCAAACCAAAGGTTGACCTACACTTTAACATGTCTGATACCAACCTGCCGTGAAGAGATGGCCCACGCTGGTTTTCAGGACACCAAGGCTAATTCTAAAAGTCATGGAGGTTCGGAACAGGAGCATGTCAGAGACCATGTCTCTGCCTTGCTGATGAGATTGCCGGCTGCCAGCGTCCAACCATCCATTCAAATACATTCAGCATCCTCCAAGCACCTTGGAAAGGGCAGTGGGACATTTGCTGCTGAGCTTGCCCACCTAGAACGCCCCCTCTTTGATCATTACAGAGATGTTCAGAGTCCATCATCTTGTGCACTTTGTCTCAACCAAAACTGCATTTCCCAAGGAAACCCTTCCTGTGATTAGCTGGAACCTCTCATCATCCTTCCCCACATAACCGTAGGCTGAACTCACTTGAATGAAAACTGAAAAAGAAAATGCTTTGTGCTTTGCCCAATGTTATGGACTGAGTCACTTTTCAGGTCAATAGTGAAATGGCTAGAACAGAGAGCTATGTTGAATGTTTTACTGCAATGCGTTTCCCCTTGTGTATTTCAGTAGTTTTTTGCAGGATATTAGTTCCACTTTGTATGGAACTACATATATGTTGGCTTTGATCCCTGAATAATGTTATCTGGCCCCAGGGCCCAAAGCAGTTGGCAGAGATCACAACATAATGGAGCTAACTTAATCCAAATGAAAATGATTTAAGATGAAAGCTTGAAAATGCTACAGCAACCATGCATATATAACCAACGTAACTAAACCCGTCATCAAGATTAGCATAGTATGTGGTAAATTTGTTGTTTATTTTGGCAATTGTTTAGGATTTATATTCTCATACTTGTATACAAAGATTTGTTATACAGGTGCTGTTGAATGGGACTCCATGCATACATGACTATGACTTCATACATGTTTTTTGTAAGAGTGTTCTTCTGACAGTTATTCTAACTGTTATGAAGAAAACAACATTTGAAGTGTGCATGGGTATCTCCAGCATGCAACCGCTCTATGACAATACAGGCTGTTGCAAATGCAAAATGTTGACAAGCAAAATGCTCTTACTGAAATTATATTAGCAAACTAGCTATCAAATCACACAAACACCCACAATGCACACCACACCTTTAGATAAGGATCCAGTGAATACATTGAAATTACATAGAATCCCTTACTTCCCAGTACTTTATGCAGTTGAGCATAAGGAGTATCTTGGTATCCTTCATACAAGTTTCCTTGTATGAAGAGGGCTTTGAAAGCTTATTTTTTTATTGTTAATTATTTAACCCTTATCTAACCCTTATTTATTTATTTATTTATCTATCTTGCTACTGTGGGGCAAAGCCCTTCAACCCTGAACCTCCAAATTGAACCTTCCATGATAGGGTTAGGGTTAGGCAAAGGATGCTTTATATATCCTGCCCTGGAGAAAAGATTTCACAAAGACCAATTGGTTTGTGTTTTCTTTTTAGGGTTACATTTTCTGAAAAGGACAGTAAACAAATTTGCCTTGACATTTAAAAATTCTTGGGCCACTGGGGAAACCACGAGATGGGCTGAGTTAACGTCTGATACTGTCGCCGGGCCACCGGACCAAACCGCTTTCTTGCAGCGATAACGATCACAAAGATGAAATACTACTGCCCTGTCCCCGGTCTGCTGTGTATATTAACATCGCCATTATCACATGGGCAGTACACGCTTGAGAAGAGCGATTTGAAATCCATTTAAGGCGAAGAAGAATGATGACTTGATCGAGTTGTTCTGAAGGAGGGATAGAGATGTTGTAGTACTGGTAGTTGGCCAGTTGCCAAATCAAGCTTCTATGCTGCTTTTAAGGATTTGGTTTGAGTTCAGTGATGCACCCTGTGAGTGATTGTTGGAGGTGGTGTCAGACTTAACCCACTGTCGGCATACTGATACAAAAACATGTGTTTACTGAGTAGTCAATGTAGCAATGGAGTCTTATTCCCTGGCTTGCCTTTCCCACTCAACGAAAAATTTGAAATCTTATCTAAGTATTTAACAAAGAGAAACACTATAGTATTTTAAGGAAAGGAATAAATGGTGTCACAATTGTTGACATATATTTTCCTGCGTTCAATTCAAAACAAAGCGCAAGATTCAAAACATTGTGTACTATGCATAATACACTATGAATGGCATACTCTGTTGGCAATAGTATTAAAACCACTAGCATTCTCCTCACAAAGAGACTTGGAGCACATTGAGACCCAGAAAGCACAATAACAACAAGCTGAACGTCCACATCAGTAGCCAAATGAGCCCTGAGATTTGTTTGTAGATGCCTCAAATATTGAAGTATAATAGAGCCGGCCTGCTTTCTCAAAAGTGTATTTTGCATTTTAAAGAAGGGAAAACGTTTTGTTTTTCTGAAGATTTGACAAAAGAAATACTGCACATTATTGCACATGTTTTATTAACCGGAAGATGTATCCATGCTTGTCCCTGTTGAAAAAATAATTTTCCAAGAACACTCAATCCCCAGAAAGGGAAATGAAATTGGTTGTAAAGACTGCCTTACAGACACCATAGTAGGGCCCATACAAATATTCCCCTCCCTTTTTTTGTCATGCTTTGAGCACTGCAATGGGGTAGGGAATTCAAACAAGACCCTAGTGTTAACCCCATAATATTGCAGTTTGTTTGCCTCCACTCTATTACTGCTGTTTTAGCTACTGTGCATACTTTTATGTTACGCATGCATGCTCTCTCTTTTTACTTCAAAGACCATGAACGATTCCTAGCCTCCATTTTGATTTGTCTACCCGTCTTCCTCTCTCTTGAGCCCTCGTTATGCGCTCTGTGACAAATAAACTCTTAGGTTTTAGAGCCCTAACACAAGCCCGGCCCTGAAATCAGAGCTACTGCAGACAATGAGTCAGAATCACTCGAATCAGAACCAGCGTTTCAATCAGAACAGGGGCCGATTCAATTGGAGTGGGGGCCTTCCTCCACAAACAGTTAGACATCATATTTATTATACATCATCATTTTTCGTTTCAGTTTTTTCTAAATGAACAACTACATGGACATGATGTCATATACTTTATCCATTCAATCCCGTGAACACTGGATGTCACTTATTTGCCACCTAGTGATCTCCGCAAAGCTGGCCAGCCAGAAGATGCTCTACGTATCAAGCATTATAACGAAGAGGCCGTGATGAACACTGTCCGGTCTCCCTTTTAGTCCTGCAGAATTCCTTGCTTTCCATCTTGTTTCTTTTCATGTTTTGAAAGCCTTTATAGAAGTCTCTCAACAATGCAGTCCAATCTCTGTGTTTTTTATTTCACTCTGGTTGACAGAGATTCTGTCTCTTTTTACTTTTCTTATTGCTGCCGGTTTGGCAACGTGTTATTTAACATGTAATTGTGAAGATAGTGAAGGCT
>JAOPJL010000132.1:4162742-4176202 GCA_027123545.1 Trisopterus esmarkii
GTGAGTGAGTGAGTGAGTGAGTGAGTGAGTGAGTGAGTGAGTGAGTGAGTGAGTGAGTGAGAGAGTGAGAGAGTGAGAGAGTGAGTGAGAGAGAGAATATAGAATAGAGACATAATGCTCACGGTATTGTAAGACGCTCAGGGTAACAGCATCCCCTTCGTGGCATGCCCTATAGTACAGGCCTTTATCCACATGACATTGACGTGTACCTTATAATCTGGCCTAATGTTGGCGAAGTAGATGTAGGAGTCCACAGCCAGGCCGATACGCAGCCCCCCGCCCTCCCACGCCACCGCCGTCATCTGCTTGCCCGGCACCTTTAGAGTTCTCAAGTGCTGGTCCACCACAACGACAAACACAAGGTCCATATTTATTACAGCTTTGAAAGTCTGAAAACCGTAGTGGTGATCGCACGTACGGCTGCATGGGAGGAGGGCAGGAAAGGATGGAAGGCAGGAAGGATGGAAGGAAGGATACAATGAAGGACAGAGGGATGGAAGGATACAATGAAGGACGGAGGGATGGAAGGATAAAAATGAAAGGCGGAAGGAAGGAGAGAAGGATGAACATCCGTGATAATAACCACGAACGGTATGGAAGTGAGAATTGAACTAAAACAACGCAAAAAGCGTGCAGCGCACCTCCCCAAAGGGTGTGTAGAACTGGACTGCGTTGATCTCCTTATCGGACCCGGAGGTCCGCAGCGAGCCCCCCACAGCCAGCACGCCGCCGCTCTGGTTCCACTGGATGCTCACCACGTTCATCAGCGTGTCGATGTACACCGGGTCTGGGGGAGCACCGCAGAGACCGCCCCTTGAGGACCCTCACTTTGACTAGTTTTGCCAGACCATCCCGACCTCACCCGCTCTGCTGCTCTCTGCAGACCGCTCAGGGCCAGAGGCCATTGGAGGCCAAACGAGGAGGAGAATGGTGGCGCCCGAGGAAGGCGTAGGAATCTACGCCAATAAGAACGCTTTTTAAAAAAAAGTTTTTTTATCATAAATAGACTGAATTACCATTTTAAAGATGAAAGATGAACATCTGCAAGGAAGGCTTTTCTCAGAGGAGAAGATGTTTTTTGTCTTTACTTCCTAACGGAATCGGCATGAGCCAAGAGAACCGGAGCATCACCTGGTTATTCAATCTGATTGGCTTCTCTAAACAACGCAATTCTGCGCCCATATTGCAAATCAATCACCGCCCAGCCGAGGCCAGACTTGAATATATTGTGAAAAGCATACTCGGATATCTGGCTGGTCTCACGGGGGGGGGGGGGGGCTAAAACTACATGATCTCCATCACGTTTCCTCTGCTTACTTTCGTCATTCTCGTAGCGCATGATCTGGCACCGGCCGTTGTCGAAGCAGATGGCCAGGCAGGGGCAGTCGGGCTCCACGTAGCCTTCGGCGCCGGCGTACCAGTGGATGCCCGCGATGCTGATGGCGCCGTTCACATTGTTCAGAAAGCCCACCGTCATCTTTACCTGCGGCGCAAAGACGGGGGGAAGAGATGTCTTTCTACTCTCAGAGGAGACTGGCCTGGATGTGGAACGGAGGGTTCAGCAGAGTGACTCTCAGTGGGTGCATTTGGAATCATTTCAACATCGAGATGATCATTTCACCTGATATTGACACTCTCTATTCATTTGTAAGTTTGACATAGTTTGAATGTATTATAAAGAGAGGCAAAACATCGACTTGCATCACCGCATTATTGCGTATGAAATTGAAACCGATGATCGACAAACAACGTCATGGACTTCATCGCAACGGTTCAACTCAGTAGCACAGGGGTTAGAGAAGGCCCTGCCCGCAAACCAGCTTGTCTTTTTACCAGCAAACTCCAGTGATCAACAGCACATCTAGCCTGATGACCAGGGCTCTATGCCGTTTCCTGGTGAACGGGAGAGGGGACTCACTATGAAGTTGCCCTGGTTGTCGTAGATGTGCACCTCCCCGTTGGCCATGCCGTACAGCAGGATCTTGCTGTCAGGTGACCAGGCCACATGGGCCAGCTGAATGCCTTTCAGCTCCTTACCCCAAATCCGGTTACCTAATAAATACATGAAATCACTCATTCGATTCATTAGAAAGTCTACATTACAAAACTGTAGAAAATGCTGGGTTGTACACGTCACAACACGAACTGTGCCCTTTGTCCACTCTGTGAACTTCTCACAAAGCCTCAGCTCTTTCCGTTTGCTAAGCGCACCAAGGAGCTTAAAGATTCGTGATTTCAGGCTAGATCCAGTCTAAATAAATCTAAATTATAAACACTCCTTACCCCTCCCTACTCTCTCCAAACACTGCCAGCCATCAAAATGCAAGGCTTGCTAATATAACGTCATGATATTTCTCTACAATGTTACAGAGCGTGAGCAAATTGAACTAGATCGTTGGAGCATTAAAGTTATCGACACAATGACGAAATTAGTTTCAGAGCACACGTAAAAAAATAAAAATGCATTATGTACCTTTAATACCAGGGAGCGATTGATCCTAAAGCCGGCCTCCACTGACTCCACTTCACTTTAATCTAAGCATTATATCGTCTCTGGTAGCGTCTCCCCGTTCCTTCCTTTTAAGGCAGTGAGTGAGGGACGAGATCCGGTTTGCCTACCGTCCACTGAGCCCACGATGACGGCCCCGTCCTCGTACACGATGCAGATCTTCTGGCCGTCGGCGTTCCAGCTCATGCTCCTCACCACCGACTTGTTCCTGTTGTTGATCATCTCCTCGTACCACGAGCCTTGGCGGCAGAACGACAACATGCTCAATGGGATCGGACAAAGTCTTTAGCTGTGTCGTTTTATGGTGATTTTATTAAAGCTTACCTTTGTACAGCATCCACACGATGATGAGCCCGTTCTGGTCACTGGTCGTCAGTTTCTGGTACTGTTCGTTCCACGTGACCACTTGCACTGCACCTGTGTGCGTGTGCGTGTGTGTGTGTGTGTGTAAGACGTTAGGATGTAAGTATCAGTTTTCCATTAAGACTTTTGGAGTGACTGATGAAGGTGTGGAGTGCTTCACATACACATCCATCCATAGATCTATGGCTAAATAATAATTCATTTTATTTGTTGAGCACTCTTCATTCTAAGCAGAATCTCAGAGTGCTAAAGGACAAAAGGACAATAAAAGATGTATACTTTTTTTTTTTTAAGTAGGAAATGCCTTTATGAATAAAAAGGTTTTTTTTAAATATACATAGAAGCAGTACTGATCCATTATTTGATGAGTGCATGGCTCACCACTGTGTCCCTCCAGAGTCTGGTTCATTGACAGATTACTGGGTGCGGCAAGGCCTTTGAGTTTTGCATCATCTGTTGAGAGTACACCACAACAGATTTACATGCTGCCTGAAACACATGTTTTTAGTATATGAACATTATAATGAGCAATGTTGCATATGAAATGGTTCTATTACATGCGTCCAAGAAGCATAACCCTCTTTCTGATGCCAAGAACTAAATAAATCCATTTCCAGACAGAGCTACACACGTCAGGGCATTATGCTACTAGTATCCAGGGAGCTAACCCTTTCGTGGAGGTCACTATCAACAACCTCTGCCCAGATGGAGCTCCACACATCCACACACACCTAGCCACCGTTGTCCCTTGGTCATGACGTCCAAGTGTAAAAAGCACTTTCAAACTGGTTAGCAAAAGAAGACAGAATAAAATGCCTATACAATCAATATTCTGATTGTATAGGTTCTTCAATATTATCATCGAAGAACCGTAATGGCTTTGAGAATTTGGTCCCAATGCCGAAGGACTTGATTGTGGATATTCTCAACAGGTTCTCTAGGGTGGAGTGTTGGTAGTACACAGGCCTGTTGGCAATGAAAGCTGTTATTAATGCCTTTCTACACTGAGGGGCTTATCATGGAGCCAAAGGACAAACACAACAAACCAATCTCTGCAGGGAAATAAATCCCTTTATAATGATGTACTACTTTCACAATTTGGTAGACTGACAGATTTATTGGTCTGGACTCGTGGCTTTGGATTTAAAGGCTTTTATGTACATTCAAAATCAAATCAAGATCAGTAGCGTGTAAGAATCTCCCAAATCGTTGGACCACTGGACTTCACACAAGCAGCACCTCCTACCTGTTTGAGTCTCCAGCTTGAGGACCCTGAGGAGGCCATCGTCCCCTCCACAGGCAATGAAGCCTTGGTCCTTGTTCCAGGAGACACACTTGAGATGTATATTGTTAGGGATGGCAATCTACGCAGACAGAGGAGACAGGGCATTACTTGGTGTCTTCGCTCAACGCAATGACCGGTGGCCGAGGCGGAGGAGGGCTCACCTTCTTGCTGAGATAGATGAACATGGCGAGTGGTCGGGAAGCTGCAGACCCCTCGGTCTGTAGGGGGGGGGGTGGGTGTCGATACTGTTGCTCGGCGAACTATTTAGATTTATAATAATTATGAGACGAACATTGTGTAAACTTAACTAGGGCTAAAAAAAACCAGGTTGGAAGACCCCCCGTCAGATGAGCCCAGCGGACGGGGTGCGCGGAGCTAACGCTGGTGCTAATGCACGGAGAGCGGCGCTGCAGCGCCTTCACAGACCCGTCCGCCGCCCCTCACATCGCAGCAGGCGCTTTATTGGACGATTTCTGTCGGTCACATTCAGTAGGATACGAAAGTTAGGCGTTAGCTAATAGCTCTGTGAACTCTCATCAGCTCAGCATTCGGGAGTTCAGATCGGTCTCCCTTGGTAACCATAAACCGGAAACGGCGCTGTCAGTCAGGGCTGTCCTGGGTGCTGTAGTTCTGGTTGGTTTTGCAAATGCCTACAAGTCCCTGAGGGGTTGCATCAAAGTCTTATATATATAGTCTCTGGTTGCATTGCTTTCTTTGACTATATATATTTGTATATATCTAAGGAGTCGTTTTTCAAACTAAATTACATTTTCCTTCCAGCTGTATGTTTTTAAAGAATAACCAAATGTTTGAACGGGCCACACACACACACGCACACACACACACACACACACACACACACACTAATTATTGTGAGAAAATCTGCTTCCAAATAGGCTTGAACAAAAGCCACTACATCGACACTACACTGCCAATACAGTCAAAACATTCTATAAAAATAGACAAATTCTAAGAAAACAACTAGCAACAGAACACAAAAACAAGAATCAAACTCATGGATATCACACACAATACCACAAATACACAATGTGTAAATAAGATACGTACATTTATTTGACAATGAGGAAATGGTTTAATATACTGTCAAAATACTACAGGTAACACAACTCAATGTTGACATATTTCGAAGACAAAGCCCTGAACCGAGTGTCAGATGGGCACTGAACCGTGTACTTCATGAATGTTAATTGGGCAGTGTTTTGGGGTCACTCATAAGCCGATCCTACTCGTTCATCATTAAACATGTATTTCTCTCTGTGGCCTTCTCATTATTTACACGTGAACTTTATTTCTATTCAACCAGAAGCTTCCTTGGCGGTTAATCACATTAGCTCAACAATCATGATTTTCTGCAATTTGGCCTTGTCCTGCCCTAAAAAGAGCATCACGTAACAAAATTCATTATCATGTAATGATATATTTTGTTTCTCAGAGATAATCTGCAGTGTTCTGCGGTGGCATGTCCAAGCCAGCCCTGGGTAATCACAGGTCAAGCCACTCTTAGGCTGGATCTCATTAAAATACACATTTTTAGGTAGAATAACAACATGTTATGTGAGTGTTTGTCAAGTGTTTTTATTCAATACATCTACAGTATATATATATATATATATATATATATATATATATATATATATTGAGGTCTAATATCTCCTAGTCGAGTAGTACTTTCTACATGGTCATTAACAGTTTTCTTTAAAAGCAAACAAAGTTGCCCTCCGATCCACTCTCATCATTCCAACGTAATCTTCAAGTTACCTGTCTGCGTTACACATTGCACACATGGATTATCTATGCTTATTTCCAATCATCATATTTCCAGACTCATCAAAGCTCAATATATCGAGTCATTACAGACAACAGTGCCTGCATGCATACTGTTATGTAGGCATAAATAATATGTTATAATGAAGATAAAAAAAAGTACCATACAATGATGCATCGACAAATATTAATTCTAATTTTCTTTTGAGACTAATAGATTAAATAGAATCTGCGCATTACAGTTTGGCAAGTGACCTTGCCAAACATTATTCTGGGTGCCTATCTCTCTCTCTCTCTTCAGGAGAAATTCTGTTTCTGTTCCATCTGAGTCAGCTTGGACGAAATCTGATCGAGTGGACCGATTGTTAAGGAAATGAACAGCAACATTGTAGCAATGTCTGCGATTGCATATAATGATGTTTACCATTGATATGCATGGGAAAATATAGCTTTGAGACATCAAATCCAAATATATTTCCATCAATAACCTTCCAGTCGACCAGCCATTCATTCACTCATTCTCAATTCACGTCTTTATCAAGAATCTTTTCAAGGCGAAAAAAAGGATATGTTTTGTGTTCAAGTCTTGGAAGGTTGACTGGACTTTTTTCTGGAATGCCACTTGAGCCTCACACATGCAAGCATCTTCAGTTATTTCACCTCGCATTTCCTCTGAAAGGAGAATTGCAACATGTTTGAACATAATAATATTCATAGAAAAAAAAAATAATAAAAACACATGCATATACTTTGCAGACATCTTTCTTTCTGTTTAGAAGTATGATATAAAATAAACAATGATTTGATTTTGGAAATGAACGTAGGAGATACCGTGTTATATGCATAAACACTAAATGAATCTATGCAGCATGATCATTTGTTACGATATTGATAGTTTGTTATGCGTTAATGTGATTGGGATGCATTATGATCATTTTAATCATTCCAACTAGTTCATCTTACGAAGCCAGTGACACATACATAGTCAAGAAAACAAATGTATACATTAAAAAGCATACAATATATTTGAACTTACACTGTGTAACCGCAAATAATTGATAATGCAATACTATTACACATACATAGCACAATGACATAGGTGTGATGAAACAATAAGAAAACTGACAAGACAGCAGATCCAAAACAATCACCAACTTCCACTAGACCTTGAAATGATGGCTTAGGCCATCACTACCCATCATTTTGTTAACCTATCTTATACCAGCACAACACATAACAGTATATCATGTGCTTCTGTTTTCAAAACAGGAGCAGTAGTAGTGATCTACGTATAATTCTGAATGCAATTCTTCCAGCAGCATTGATCTCCATACCTGGCCAATGCAAAATGAGTGACAGGTGATTTGAGACACAGAATAAACTAGAACCAGATTCATGGCCAACTCAAACCCATCGTCAAATGATGATGCATTAAGATTTGGTGTCATTCTCCAGAATCCTTGATTTCAATAGTTTGGAGGACTTGACTGGAAAGTAACACTAATTTCTTCCAAATTGTCTTTGCTGAAACTGCTCATATATGTGCTAAACATTGTCAAGAAAGTGCCTTAATTAGACTTGGGCATAGCTTAAGTCACACAATGGAATACTGTGTAACAAATCAAATGAATCATAGAAGCGTTCATAATGACGTAAAGAAAAAAATAAATCAAGGTTCTCACGTGAACAAGTTGACTGGTCTGCGTTCAAGACGTATCCAGTGTGACACTGACAGACGTACGAATTACCGTTATTCATGCAAACGTGCTGACAGTTGTTTCCCAGAGCACACAAATCGCCACCTGGAAATAGGAATGACTGTTTCATTTGCTGGTTGTGAAAGCGTTCTACGTGAAAGCGTTTTATGTGTCCAGATATTCAAATACATTCATATGAAAGCCAATAGTTTGGATACATGCCCTTATTGCTCAGCATCTAGTTTCCATGTTTTTCACAAGCACTAGTTGTACTGTGTTGCTTTAATGCTCAAATATTGTAATGAAATGTTCAATTTGACAGAAACGCATGCAGCACAAATCCCATTCGACAATGGCAGAAGTGGGAATTGCTCTTGTGTGCTGGCACTTGAGCACATGCATCTCCAACTATAAGTATATTTCATCGTATTTGTCTCCTTTCGTTGTCTTTGCCTGAATCAAAAACTTGTGTAAGTATATTCCATGTAACAGTGTCCCGAGCTTGTTTCACCTAGTACAGGCTGTGTTCCACTTCAATTTCCCTCATATTTAACTAACACCCTATCCTAATCCACAAGTCCTGAACTCCTCCATCCACCACACACTTCAAGCAATCTAATCTGTTATTCTTTGAGCAGTTATTTTGGCCCAAACCAGACTCGGTGACACTTCAGATCAAGCCGTGTCAATGAACCGGTACTCATGATATCACACCACTTAAATTGTTTCCTGCAATCCAAAGATTACCCGTGAGGTGCTCACGTGAGCAAGTCCTCTGGTCTGTGTTCAACATGAATCCAGTGCGACACTGGCAAGTGTACGAGTTGCCGTTGTTGACGCAGATGTGCTGGCAGTTGTGTCCTTGGGGACAGACATCCGCACCTGAAAAACAAGGATATTAGGTTGTGTTTTGTAGTTGTGTGTCTTTTGATGATATCCCTTAAAGAACCCTGCACATCTAGCTGTGCGGTTTATTGGCCACGTGAAAAACATTTTGAAAATGACCAAATATAATTTGAAAACATTTCATGTTCTCACGTGAGCAAGTCCTCTGGTCTCCGTTCAACACGAATCCGGTTCGACACTGGCAGACGTACGAGTCACCTTTGTTAACACAGATGTGCTGGCAGGTGTTTCCCTGAGCACATACATCTCCGCCTGGACACCAAAAGGTCCCAATGTGTCATTGGGTAAAAGTCGGTAATGATGCAAAGTGTTCACTTGCAGGCCTACACCATTTGACTGTAGAACTAATTGGCCCCTCCCCCTGATGCCTGAAAGTAAACACCAGGAGCCTCGAATGGACATAGATATCTCACGTGAGCAGGTGCTCCGGTCGGCGTTCAACGTGAATCCCGTGCGACACTGGCAGACGTAAGAGGCGCCGTCGTTGGCACATATGTGCTGGCAGTTGTGGCCTTGAGCACAAGCATCAGTGCCTGGAAATAAAATGTGTCATTGTTTGATGGTTTGCTTTCACACCAAAAGCAGAGCGAATATACTACTCCATTTCTTGGGCAATGTTGCTCGCGCAAACGGCAAACCTTTCTCAAGATCAATTCAGCATCAAAGCTGAAACTTTGCGACGAATTTGCATCGTTGGCGTGAGTAGAATCATACAAAATGGATTTGCATTGACTTTGAATGTATTTGCGCCGCAACTTCGCTTTTGCCGTGAACTCATGGTCAGAAAAATGTGTACACATCAGTTTGAAGCAATAGCAATATTCTCACGTGAACAAGTCCTCTGGTCTGCGTTCAACGTGAAGCCCGCTCGGCACTGGCACACGTACGAGTCGCCGTTGTTGACGCAAATGTGCTGGCAGTTGTGTCCTTGGGAACAGACATCCGCTAAAATCCCTGAAAAACAAGGTTGCAATGCGGTTGTTTTTAGTAGCTGTCTTTTGATTGACACTGCTTAAAGAACCCCTGAAAAAGCCAGTCTTTTGCAGCCCATTCGGCGGCCATGCCCCCGGCGGCCATGCCCTGATTGGTATCTGTTGGCTGAATGAAGCAATAGCTAGTTCTAATTGAGAGGCAGTTACTCACGTGAGCAGGTGCTCTTGTCGGTGTTCAACGTGAATCCCGTGCGACACTGGCAGGCGTACGAGGCGCCGCTGTTGGCACAAATGTGCTGGCAGTTGTGTCCTTGTGCACAAGCATCGGTGCCTTGAGATAAAAAGTTTGTTATTATTTATGACACAAAATAAGCGTTGAATTGCATTAAGGTTTGGCAGCCGACCAACTTCTTATGTGTACATCTTTGTTACGAATTCAGAGTCGTAAAATGTCACGGTCAGGGGGTCTCATAAAAAATGCGTAAAACATAGTTTGAAGCAATAGCAATATTCTCACGTGAGCAAGTTCTCTGGTCTGCGTTCAACACAAATCCCGTTGGGCACTGGCAAGTGTACGAGTTGCCGTTGTTGACGCAAATGTGCTGGCAGTTGTTTCCCAGAGCACATACATCACTACCTGGAAATAAAGATATTTTTCTCCATTATTTTTGCAAGAACATTGCAACATTGCCATTTGTATTGGCTATGTGGCCTTAAAAGGCCAGTGGCAAGGCTGCCCTGCATGTATACATCATTGGGGTGACGGTGAAGCTATGATGCTATGGCTTCACACTGGGCTCATAAGTGAGCATGTTTTCCGGTCTGTGCTCAAGGTGTAACCCTCTCGACACTTGCAGGTATATGAGTCACCACACCAATATGCTGGCAGCTGTGTCCCTGGGAGCACACATCGGACCTGTGAATAAGCAGTCACCACTGCTGTTGTCGGCTGCCAACAGCCAAAGGACCCCTTGGCTTTTTTTTTTCCGTAAGTTTTCTTAAATGCTCCCACATAATGATTGGACAGGTAAGGGTGTAAGGGTTAGGGTACGTGAAACACACGTATGACCTATGTATAATTCATTAATAATACAATTATGTGGAAAATGTGATTTAAAAGAAACACAAAACACAAAAACACAAAGAATTAGTCACAAGAGTCGATGGAGAAATGACACATCAACTCTTTGTCCATGGTGAGAAACCATAGGGGGGGGGGCTGAGCCCCACAGAGGCAGAAGGACAAAAAGACACCGAAAGGAAATGTCTTACGTGAGCATGTCTTCTTGTCCATATTCAAGACATAGCCCACACGGCACGTACAGAAGAACGAGTTGCCACTGTTGACACATGTGTGCTGGCAGTTGTGTCCCATAGAGCATGCATCCAGACCTGAAAAGAGACACTTTCCATTTCTCATTGGCTACCTTGACACTGATAGTGCTAGTAATTCTGTTAGTGTGTGTTAGTTTTGGGTTAAAAGCATATACTGAATTCTATGGTTAGAAAGCGATGTGCAGTGATGATTATTATGAAGCAGGTAGACAAGATTGAAGATAATTTTTGTAATAATAATAATAACAACACACTTAATTACCATTTATGTTTTAACCAAAACAACTTTGTTTGCTAATAAAAATCCCACAAGTTCAAAACTGTAACTTTTAAGTTCAAACAAAGAAGTGGTGAATGTGGCTAACAAAATGTACACGGTTCAACTAAATTCCACATTTGGTGATGTGCGTTGAGCAGAGGTATGGAGGAGAGAGCACCAGCACCCTGCTGCAAGCCGCCAAGCAGGCAAGTGAATGTCCAGCAAATTCATGTCAAGCGAGAACAGCGAATGACCCTAAATAAGTGGTTTTACAATGCTTAATCGCTCGTCTGTATTAAAGCTGCACTGTGTAAGATTTAGCCCCTCCTAGTTAGTGGGCGGGAGGCTTTCAGAATTTGAACCACTCAATAACTCAGTATTTTCTTTCGCCTGTAATTGGCTGTGGAACTGTGTGGCGCAAACTAGCGTAGTTCGGCTGGCTGGGTGGCGTGAGAGGTAGGGGTTTTAGGAGTGTCTATAGTAAGATGTTTTTAACAAAGAGAGTGGTGTACGGGCTTATTTAGTTGCAGATATATCATTCATAGGATGTGATTAAGTTCATGACAGTGTCATGTCATAGTTATGAAAGTGTCTTGTCCCTCTTATGTAGACACCTTTAAATAAAGTGTTACTGTCAAAAACTGTCAAACAGCATTGACTACAGATATGGTCAGGTTATTTCACGCTATGAGATAGTTGAAATGTTATTCATTGCGACTTTCAAACACACCAGAGGTATGTATCGCTGTATAATGATTCATGATCACTCATTTCACTTGAGCATTGAGAATAAATATTGCGTTGATAATAGCCTCTATGGTCCAAAAATGTAATTACCCCTTACACTGTGATTAAAGATCACTGTTCAGACGCGTACTTATGTAGGCTTACTGTGTTTGGTAAGATGCTTTGTTAGCCGTTTCCTCATTTGAGCACTCTAAGCATCTTTTGTAACCCCATCAGGTTACTTAGCAGTGCGCACAGGGCAAGGCCAAAGTGCCGTGCAGGAGTGCCAAGAGTTAAGCGAAGCCTGTAACAAGTGTAGGCAGCATCATGCTGGGCTCCAAACCATTCCAAAGTGGTTAAGGTTAAGCAGAGTTCACCCTGATCAGTTGGAAGATGACCAGATTTGTGTTGTCTTCTTTTGGTGAGTTAGTAGACCATCCACACACTTTGTTGGTGGATGATACAGCGAATGGCAGAATATAACTTTATTTTTGCCATTTGCCTTCTACACCAAAGACGAACACGGGTGACTTTGGAATGGAACGGGCCCTCTTTGATGCTAGCCCACATTATCACAGGCGCTTACAAAAAGGTTGAGTCTGACATACCGGTGGTTTCCTCCTTTCTCTCATTTTCGTTATCAACTCCATTACCGCCGCGATTGGCAACTACGCCTACTCCGGAGTCAAACACCCCCCCGTATGCGGGCGGCGTCTCCGCGCTCCCCCCATCATCCTTACCGCACAAGGTTTCCCTAAACTTAGACGCAAGCTTCTCAATGACACCATAGGTCTCCACGTAGAAGACGTGGTCGTCCAGCGGGGGGCTGGCCATGAGCCGCAGGGACTCCATGTCGGCTCTGTCCACGCCCACCGCGTAGATCTCGATGCCCGACGCCCGGGCCGCCGCGGCCACGTCCTGCACCTTGTCCTGGGGCCGGCCGTCCGTGACTATGATGGCCACCTTGGCGATGTTCATGGCGGCGGGCCGGGCGCCGGACTCGGCGGTGAAGGCCCGCTCCATGGCGGTCTTGATGGCCAGGCCCGTCATGGTGCCCGAGGAGAGGGGCTCGATGCGGGCCAGCGCCTGCTTCACGGAGGTCTTGTCGGAGTACGTCTTGAGCATGAAGTCGAGCTGCACGGTGCTGGCGTAGTTGACCACGCCCACCCGCGTGGCGTCCTGGCCGATCTCCAGGCTGTCCACCATGTCCTGGAGGAAGTCCTTGGCCTTCTCGAACTCAACGGGCCGCACGCTGCGCGAGCTGTCTATGATGAACACCAGGTCGATGGGCCGGTTCCTGCAGTTGGACCTGGCCGCTGTGTGAACGAGGCACACGGTGAAAACGGTACGGCAGTTGACACAGGGTGAACGGTACGATAAACATAAAAGAGAGTTGAACTGAGTCTCTCAAAAGAGATAACGAGATGGGATTATGAGATAGAGTTTCATTTGAGTAAATTGAATAATTTACCTAAAATAATCCTATGTGACATTTGGACAGAAAGTTTCAATGAGTGTCCCTTTCACAGATAAAATGGTGGAGAGGCAAATGTGGATCTTGGCATGCTCGACTGAGGGGTGTGATTCAGCCTTCACACACACACACACACACACACACACACACACACACACACACACACACACACACACACACACACACACA
>JAOPJL010000132.1:4180326-4194052 GCA_027123545.1 Trisopterus esmarkii
TGTGTGTGTGTGTGTGTGTGTGTGTGTGTGTGTGTGTGTGTGTGTGTGTGTGTGTGTGTGTGTGTGTGTGTCACTATAGCCATAGACGGTTTGATCTCAGACACATTAACACTGTCTGACATTGGTTTATACCCATGAGACCTCCTTCCCACCCTGACGGACCCACATACACACACACACACACACACACTCACACACACACACACACACACACACACACACACACACACACACACACAATATGATAGTATCCACGCTTTTCTAATAGTTAAAAAATTTATATAGATCTATCTTTTAAGTTATGTATTTAATATCACTTTAGTGTAATACAATATGACTATAGTAGATTGTAGAATAAACTTGTTAGCAGGATAATGATCTATAAACAAGTAAAAAAACTGATTTTATTTAAGAGGTGAATTAAGTTTTTAACTTGCCATCTCATTTTATATCCGTGTTATGTTATGTGTTGCTATCAAAATGACCATTTTGTCACTTGGTTTAGCTCTTGAGGCCTCCGATCACTAACGGAACCGGAGCACCCCTAGCTGGGAAGCCACACCGCCTACTCACTCCTATTTCCTGTCTCTAGTGCAGCCCGCTAAGCTGTCCCCTGTTAGCGTGCGAACGACACCCACCCCAACCCTCGAGTGCAGCTCGGTGTTAGCGTCAACACGTCACTTCCCAGCTGCCACCACTCGTCGCCGTGCCCTTCTCTAAAATTCATCAATAATCACCGTCACCTGCTCACCTACCCTCATCAGTAAGCAGGTGCGACCAATTAGTGAACACAACCGGCTCTACGGCCACTTCCCGCCCACAAGAGAGTCAGAACAATGCCCTCATACCAAGTCCTTCATTACAATATTTTAATTAATAAAATAAGGCGCTCTAAACTGATTTCCCTGCTCGTCCTGGTAGCGCTCGACACATGAATGAAGGAAACTTGACCGGAAGTTAACGAACCAAAGACGCATAACGTAAAAACTCAGTTTGGACCGTGAACAAAGACCGAAATCCAGCACTTTACCATTTCATTTTGTATTCACCGTTAGGCATATATCGTATATGATGATTCGTTATAGGATTGTCTAACAATATCTCGATTATTGCAGAAACGCTGTATCTGGATATTATCGGTATCGTACACGTATGGTATCGTGAGGTACCCTGTGATTCCCACCCCTGATATACTGTAGATGCCTAAAAATAAGTATTTGTGTGTGCTTTCTGTGTTTGCTGAACCCAGATTAGTTACGCAGCAACCAGTGAACTGCTCAGCAAGAAGGCCAAGTTCCCCACCTTTCTGCGGACAGTGAACAGCGACGTGGTGCAGACCAAGGCCATGGCAGAGCTCGTGAAGACGTTCAACTGGGAGACGGTGGGAATCGTGGGCAGCGACGACGAGTACGGCAAATACGGCAGCGAAGGCCTGGTGGATAATTTCAATGACATGGGTAATGTGTGCCTTGACTTTAAGGTCATCCTGCCCGCCAACTTGGACCCCAGGAATGGCGATGACCAAAAGCAATTGACTAAGCTCATGGACACTATTAGGAACTCGACCGCCGAGGCTATCATCCTGTTCACACAGGAGTCAAACGTTAAGCTTGTTCTGGAAGCCGCCATTCAGAGAAACCTCAACAGAAATTGGATCGCTAGCGATACGTGGTCCAACTCCTCTGAAATCAAAGAGCTGCCAGGCATCAAGACAATCGGGTCCTTCTTTGGAATCGCCTTTAAAAGTCACGTGGTTGCAGGCTTTGCTGAGTACGTATCTTCAATGGTCGGAAAAACTACCTCTAACCCCTTATGGGAGTATCATGAATTGAACCACCCGCCCTGTTCAAGTGAGCAGAAGAAGCCGCATTGTTCACTAACGCAGAACCAATGTATGGATGTGACATGTCTGGTGCGTTACATTTACTGGGATTTGTCCCTCAATATCTACTTGGCAGTCGAAGTAATCGCCAATGCTCTGAGTCGTCTAATGAAGTGTGACAGAGAACAATGTCAACGAAATACCAGCTTTACGGCATTCGAGGTAGGCTACATTAAGGGCCTTTCTCTAATCAAATTGATATAGAAAATACACCCACATAATAACATGGATCTCCACCGTGTGGGTGTGGCCAGTGGTTGTGTGTATGGGGGAGTTGGGGGGGTGTTCCCTGGATGGATTGAGTCGGGGATAGGTTGTAATGGAATAAATAGCTGTAGCAGAAAAGTTACATTCAGGTTTAAAGAAATGCAATAATGTTTCATACACTATTTGATCCTACCCTCCATATAAGAACAGATTTGTATATCCTCTTAAACTTGTCTGATCGTATCTGTTTCCACAGCTATTTAATGAAATCAAGAATGTCAGCCTCAACGTGAGTGGCACAGACATAGGGTTTGATGGTAATGGAGATCCCATGCTTGGATATGACATCGTAGCATGGAACTCGTCCAGTTCGGGTATTATTGGAGAGTACCTGCCGGGAGGGAAAATCATTCTCCCCCCGAATCTTGTTGCAAAGATGGCTAATGTAAAGGTGAGAACAAAGTGTGTGTGTGTGTGTGTGCGTGTGCGTGTGCGTGTGTGTAAAAGGATAGAAACATAGATATGTACATTTAAACATAATTAACACCATTTTTAATGAACAGTGGATCACTTAAACGGAGTGGTTGACCAAGTTGAGTTGATTCTGTCCTTTCCCCAAAGATTACTGCTTTCAACTGCTCTAAGACCTGTCGAGTGGGACAGGAGCTGATAGAAGAAGAAGGGACATGCTGCAAGCACTGTTTTTCGTGTAGTGAAGGATATTTTTCTCCTAAAAATGGTAAGCAATCAGTATGTATATCATGTGACGAAGTATAGTAAGGGAATTCTTGTAATTTGTTATTATTGTAAATGTCTAACTAAAACTATGATTTTCTGATCACATTTCAAGGAAAAGGATATGTTGTCACCCATAAGTATATTGCAAGGATCATTTACATTGATAGCATGTTTCCTGCAAGCCATGTGACTTTTGGTAGATAGATAGCCCTGCTCAATTATATAATGTATTCAACACTCAGTGAACATACATGCTCCTACTCTGTAACAAAAACAAATAGATGCAAAAAAACTAACCCTTTAGAATTTGTCATTATTGCAGGTACGCAGAAATGTAAAAAGTGTAAAGAAGGTGAGTATACATCCCTGCAACATGACAAGTGTTTGCTTAAAAAATTGGACTACCTTAAATGGAATGACCCCTTTATAATTACCCTGACCGTCTTCAACATCCTCGGGATCGTTGCCACCATTGCGGTGGTTGTTATATTCGTGGTTAATCGAGGCACTCCCATTGTGAAAGCCGTTGGCGGCTACCTGTCTTTCTTGGAGCTTTTCTGCTTACTCACCTGCTTCTGCCTGAGCTTTACCTTCATAAAGAGACCCTCTAAATATTCCTGCATCATAGGTATGCCCCTATTTGGGATTGCTTTCACTCTCTGTGTTTCCTGCGTTCTGGCCAACCTCCTCCAGATCTTAGTGTGTTTCAGCTTTGGCCCGAATATGGGGGGCTGGCTCAGAAAGGTCAACCGGCCACCGGCTGTAGTCGCTATATTATCTGGGGTCCAGCTGGTCTTGTGCTCAATATGGCTAGCCTGTTATCCACCTTCCCTACGTAGAGAATCAGAGGACGAAGCCTTCAAACAGAATTGTGATCCTACATCCAAAACTCTATTTTGTGTCGTCTTAAGCTATGTGGCTTTATTGGCCATGGCCAGTTTCCTTTTTGCATTCAATGGGAAAAAACTGCCGGATCTGTACAAAAACGCCAGCTTCGTCACCATCGGCATGTTGCTGGTTTTGGTGGTGTGGATCATCTTCATACCAGTGCACCTGTTCGGAGGCGGGGAATACACCGAGGCCATCAAGGCGGCGGCTGTTATTGTGTCCAGCTACAGCATGCTCTGTTGCCACTTGGTCCCCAAGTGTTACATCATGGTGTGCAGGAAGGAGCTGAACGACGAGAAAGCCATCACTGATTACATCAGGAACCACTTCGAACAGAAAGGCATTAATGTTATAAAGTGATAATCCTGATGTCACCTCAGATTCTTACCGTTACCTGAACTCCACTCCACTGGACATGACGGAGTTGTAATGTTAATCTATTTCGTAGCTCTGTTTATTGTAAATGGAAAATGTAATTGCCTCTGCACTTGGTTTGTATACAGGGATTCAGAGGTCTGTGTGTGTGTGTGATAGGGAAAGATTAGGCTTAACAGCAATGGTGTAATTTCAAAGTTTGTCATATACATTGGTACGATGTTGATTAAATGTTCACTAAAGCAGTTATTTTGAATGTTACCATAATCATTTGCAGTAATAATTTGCATAATTCAGTGAAGGAAAACGAAGGAACCGTTTATTTCATGGAAATCTGAAAAGAGACTGGAACACCCGGGTCTGCTGCACTCAAGCCTGGCTACCCCCTGCCCACAGATTCCTCTAATTCGTTTTCCCACAGAAATACAATTCCTGAGATCGTCAGAAAAACTAAGTACGAGTCCACCAGCCAATTCGCTATTTTCCATACCTGTGAATAAAGCATGCTCCTCAGTCCTTCATTAGCCACTATCTATAAATCAAATTATGTGTAACAAGGACACTGTATTCGGATAAATATTAAGCCATAGGCCTTCAGAGACACCATTAAAAGTTACTTTAAGGCTATACATCAGAAGAAATTAAGGGTTCAGAGTTCAGTCAAACTAGGGAACTTGGCTTGTACAAGAACTGTCAGTCACAAGAAGTGTCTTTCAAGACATTTGTGCTTGCCGCCTTCAGTGGGGCTGGTTCCTCCGGGTCTGCTGGAGCAGCCGAGTCAGTTGGTCCTGCATGGCACCACTGGATTTATGATTGGCTTGCTTAACTTAACCCACTCTGCGTCTAATGAATTGTGGTAAAGAGAGCACTCCTGAGTATGTGATTTGTTTGAATCGGGCATTGTGTTCATATATCTGAGATAATACATGGATATTAGTTTCCTATACTTCTGGAGCCAGTTTTTGCTTTGAGTCCGCATAATATACAGTAATGACCTTTATCAGTTTTAAAAAGGTGTTGGGACATTCCATCAGGTGTAGTGTGAATAGAACTCCAGAATTCCAAAACAGCTTGTAACGGCTGATCACACCACCTAGTGGCATGTCATAGCACCTTCAAGTACAGAAAAAAGTGTAGCTCATGAAGTAAATCAAATTTAACAGCAGGACCCGAATTGTCCGTCCAGATAACCCACAAATATTAGTTTATTAAATTTGTAACTGGATCGACATTTCAGTTTATACATTATCATGAAGTAAATCATCACACTTGGCCGTTTTTTCATTTATTAGAAAGGAATACAAAATTCTCAAATTTCCATAGGGCTATAAATGCAACCCCAACACCATTGATCCATTTAAAAATGTATTGTTAATCATTTGGCTACAACATGATCACTACTGTTGACAAAAAATAATCATTAAACATAACAAAAAGAAAGTTTGCCTTTGAGTCCCTATATTTTATATTTAATCAGTTCTGCACAGAAGTGAAGACTATTGGAAAACGATCATGTAGCAGCAGTTCTGGATACAAATGAAGACCCCCTCTTTATGGAATGAAGGGTTCTCAGATCAACAGGATCCAAAGTTTGACGTATAAAATCCCCCAAACAAAGACACAACCTCCAATTAAGATGACACAAGTAGTTGATCTGTAACAGCATGGGCGGCACAGTGATATTTTGTGAGCCCCAGAGCTGGAACTACAAAGACCTCTTCCCTTACATTCTGGTTAGCAGAAGCCGTTGCTGGAATGCTACGTTACTCGAAGAACTCCAGTCCACACTTCACAGGGGACTATGGGCTGCGCCCCGCCTTCCATACAGAACCGAGTGCACCGACAGGTCCACCTAAGCACCCTCCCACCCCCCCTCCCACCCTGGCATATGTTACTGCCCTTTCAATGAACGTACACTTCGTAAAGAAGAACACCACGACGCAGGACACTGAGGTATAGGGACTGCTGGTGTCGGCCGGTTAGGCCAGAAGGTTCTGGTGGAGCTTAGCGGGCAGCTCCACGGCACTCTCTGTGCCACAGCTGGCTGCAACGCAGGCCGGGCCGGCCTCCTCCACAGGGGCGGGAATCCCCTGGGTGTTGATCTGCTGCATGCACTTCCTGGGGGGGGGGGGGGGGGAAGAAGAAACAAATTCAGAAAGACCAAACTTTAGATGCCTGGGTTTAAGATTTCAGCTTTTGTAAAAGACGCCCTTGTGCTTCTGTGGATAAACCAACAGGAAATGCAGCCACTTCTAAACGGGGTTAGAGGGTAGCTCCACTCACCAGGCAGGGCGGGACATGACATAGTGGATGTCTGGAGTTGCGAAGCCGTTGAAGTTGGAGGAGGCGGCCACTGTGTAGGCGCCCATGTTCTCAAACAGCAGCCAGTCTCCCATCTGCAGGTCAGGCAGGCTGCAGGCCTCAGCGATGCGGTCCAGGCCGTCGCAGGTCGGCCCCCAGATGCTGCACGTGTACATGGCCTCATCGGGCTTTGGCTTCTGCTCAAACAAACGGGGACATGAGCTATGGTTTAGCACAATTGTTGGACATAAAACAAAGTTGGAGAATTATAAGTACAAATATATAAAGGTGCCATTTATCTTACCGTGTGCAAAATGGGCAGGCATTCAGCGTGGTCATAGAGGATGCAGTTGAAGGAGCCGTACACGCCGTCATTGACATAGTACATCATTGTCTTTTCGTTGGCCTCATCGTCCTCTTCTTCTACACCCGAGTAAAGGAAGAATAGCATGTTATGAGCATGTAATGCATGTAAAAAGTCCAAATCTAAATCAACTATAGTTGAGTGTGATAAATATATTGACATTTCTCAGATAGCAGTGATTTTCAAAAGCCCCCATTGCTACTGATGCCCCAATTACCATCTGCGGGGGACTGCTCCTTCACGATGACCTTCTTGGCTATGATGTTGACCGCCAGCGTGTAGGCAGATGCAACGTAGTAGCGCCCGGGCTCGGCGATGATCTGGACGCCGCCATCAGCAGGGAAATACTTATCCAGGGCCGGGTTGATTACTGCTGTGCTCTTTAGTAGGAAGGGAGTAGAATGTCATTTTCTATGCCAAGCAGAACACGTCACGCCTAGCTAAAAATATAATCTTTTTGATAAATATCTATAGTGAATTTTTGATAGGGTTTCGATAATAATTTTCTCCAGCATCGCTACTGAAATTCCAGCTACGCTTTCTCTCTTATGCAAGAAGGTTTGTGTTGCATAACTGTGCACATGGACAGCAATGGCACATTGTCATGAAATTTGACCAACAAACTATATTATATGACAGCTGAGCCTCCACTGATTCTAACAGTCTAAACCATATCAATCTGTGGCTAGAACTCAACAATCTTTCTTTTGGCACCAAGCTGACATTATAACTCTTGCAGTTGTAGAGATATACTTCCATTTCATTTTTGAACAAAAAATTACAATTATATTTTTCAAGGTATTGTATCTGACGTAGAAAATCCAGTATCGACAACACTACTTTCTACATGGATAAGTGATTAATGCTCTTGGAAAAAGAGCAGAAGAACCAAACCAAGATCGACTGGGCAAAGGTGAAAATTACCTCTTCAAATTTGAGTTTGACATCCTCCGAGCCAGGGAACCCTCCCCCAATGTCCAGCAGGCTCATCTTGTAGCCAAACTCCTCCTGGGGACGGCAAAAGGGAAAGTGGATGAAGCAGCTGCAGTGAACCTACAATTGAACCCATCTTCAGATTGAAAGGGGCTAAACTCACGGCCATGTCAAACACGCAGCGGGCATCGGAGATGGCTTGGGTGTACGTCCCGGGGTCCCTGCACATGCTGCCGACGTGGAAGCTGACCCCTATGACATCCAGACTGAGTTCCATGGCCCGCTGCAGCAGAGCCCGGCAGCCCTTGAGGGTGGCCCCAAACTTCACACTCAGAGGACACACTGAGTTGGAGTCGTCTGTGGCGATACGCAGCACCAGCCTGGATCGGGGACAATGTTAAAAATCACCTTGTGCAAATAAAGAGACAAGCAGGACACCTCCTGCCGTCAGAGAGAGGAGGGGGCTGTTTAAACACCTCTCCACCCTTTACAACGACCCCCACCGACGCCAGAGTGCCGTGTACACACACGCACGCACGTGTGTCAATATGGTGTTTATACTCTTCCATTAACTTTGATTTATTTATTTTGCAAATAATGTCCTCTAGGATCATAAAGTAGCCTGTATCACTACAGAGTACAAAGTACATAAAGTACAAAGTACATACTGACCAAGTAGATAAAACACACAGTTGCAGTGACCCTGTGACTTACTTTGCGTTTTCATGGCAGCGTGCCACCTTCAGGAGTTCCACTTCGCTATCAAATGTCATCTTCTGGACGCCGTGGGCAGAGGCATACTTGATCTGGGAGGCCTGCTTGCAAGGGTTGGCGTAGATGATTCTGCTCGGTGCCACACCCAATGACTCGATTTGCTGAATCTCCGCCTTAAGTGCAGGACAAAATGAACATTATTCCCACACTACATTATTCACTGGTAAAAAACAAATCATGAATTGAACCATGATGCGGTCCTGCCAGATATTCTAGATTTGTTCATCTTAATAATCTCTAGATTTAGTCAAAACGGGGCCTTTTCTGGGTATGAACCATCGGTTATGGGGTCCCAAACTTTAACCATTAATAAACAAGATGTGCCTTTTGCCATGTGCCAAAAGAGTATTACTATGAACATGAAATAAAAAATAAAAACGCACCTTGCTGGCGCAGTCAAAGCCACACCCCAGGGACGCCAGGGTGCGCACCACTGACATGCTGTTGTTGCATTTGACAGCGTAGAACGGAGTGACCCGTGGAAGAGCCCTCGCCCAGCGCAGGTGCTTCTTCACCAAGTCACCCAGGTCACACACGTAGAAGGCATCACGGTCGTCCTGCAGAAGGTTCAGAAGGGTTAAATATATACTACTTTTAGGTGAGGTGACCACATATTGCCGATGACAGCCAAGTGGCCGCGCAAGCGTCGTTAACAATTCAGAATAAGACCCTTACACCGGTGGAGGACTCGATGATCGTCTGGTCAACGATGTCTCGGGCGGTAAAGCCTTCCTCCAATAAGGATAGGTTGAACTCGGCCGGACAGAGAGTTTTCATCGTCACAGGGGGAAAAAGGAGTCACAATAACACCCTGGAAGAGGAAGAAGGCATGCATAGTCAGAAACACAGACTTGAGTGTGGCATTCAGTCCACAAGCACTAATTAATTTAATGTACTAACAAGCAGGCAAATCGCAGCTTTCGACGTATTTTGACAGACCGTACAAAACAACAGAGGCTAGAGCAACTTACTTGGATACGAAGGAGATTGGATCTGTTGAGGTCTAATCAGGTTAAGGGTAGCCAGGGAGGCTCGCCGGTAAAGTTGAATCCTTTCAGATAAGACTCGAGGCCGCGGCCTGCAGAGTAGCCAGTGTGTACTTTCCTGAAGTGGTTTATCTAAAAAGATCAGACCACTACTATTTAGACAATTTCACTCGCAGTAGTGACAACAAAAATGAACTCGGGATATGAAACGTGGTGCATCCGATATCCGACGACTCACGTGGTGGACCGTTAACATGCAACATTTTTACAATTGTTAATATTTTCTGATGTTAAAATGCAGTGTTATTGCCAACAGCTAAAACGGTACATCGGTAAAAAAAAAAAAAATACAACAGTCGCCGAAACGTAATTGAAACCGGCGTTCGGCGTTACGCAGACTACGTGTGGAAAGTTGCGCTCTACCCAGACGCTCTACCCGTTAAACCGATGGGATTGCAGAATGACACCTTGAGGGGGCCAACCACGCAACCGGGCTTCATAATGCATCATGGGATATCTTAACCCCGCCATTTCTAGAGTACGTGAGAGTTGTAGCATTGTAAAACGCTAAATAAACCGTATCCTAGGCTAATCAAAAAGTTGTTTTTCCACGTCTCGTGGGACAAACACTGGCAGGTCTAAACAACAATTTGCCCAGAACGACATACAATGTAAAAAACTAATTACTACGACCAAAACACAAGTACTATCATTTCCTGGTACAACGGTTACGCTCCTCTAGTTGCAAAATGGAGGCGGGCATTGACATGTGACGTCACGACGCACACGCCCTACTCTAACGTACCGGTGGCCGGTGAGTTCTGCCAAACACCCATCAACCCGGGGTACCTACTGGTTATGCGCAAGCAGACAAAATTGACCTGTGCTGTAAAACACCCCTACTGTACCCCTGACATCTCCAATAAAGACGTTATAATACGGTATCAAAATATGGTCCCGCTATCCCTACAGTGAGATTCTGTAGTGGAAGCATCGCTTGATAGAGAGATTTGGTCTGCAGATCAAAAGCGCCACCAAACCCATGAGGTAGATTTTTTTGATAGGGGAGCATGATTCCATAGACTGACAAGGAAGCATACATTTGCAGAATACATGCAACGTCTAAATTGGGAGCGTTCAGGGGTACACCGTGTGTATTTTACACCACCACTACTACTACTACTACACCGCGGGTCAATATTGCCGGCGTGCGCATGCGCAGAACAACTACTTTCGAACGGAGAAACTTCCTCCATCCATGTGGCTGATGAACAATTCATGAAGCAGGACAATCCACCGTGGAGTGACCCCGACGGATCGAGGAGCGATACTGAACCGTGTGTCTAGAGTCTTTAAACCCGTCCCCCTTCGTCTCCGGTAGATCTATTAACCAAGGGGTTCGGATATACAATGAAACGCTCAGCGGCGAAAGCCACGTCGTATCAATCAAGAAGCCATTAACCCGGCCCCGGGCGGCTCACCGTCCACACGGGGAGAGCCCGACGGATCGATTTAACTATACTTTACATTCACACTGAAAGTCGTACCGATTTCACACATGTGATATTTAACACGTCTTAAAAGTGAGGAAAAATAACCTTACATTTAGCCGGTGAGAACTAACACTGAACGCGAGTTAGTTGTAAGAAATTGTAATTAGTTAATTCAATTGACGTTCTTACCTTAAAAAGCATTTACAAAGAGTGTGTCCATTAGACCAGAATTCTGGAATAAAATGATAAAGTGCAGCAGTACAACGGGGAGCTCCTCTCGGCAGACTGAGCTGAACGGCAATGGACGACACTTCTCCGCCGCCCTATTTATAGACGGCGCGTCGCTAAGGCAACACGGAGACTAGCTCAAACCGGCCGCCCACCGACGTCTGAACCGGTTTGGTCTCGTCACCCAGTACGCAGGGTGGCGGTCATCCGATCCCCGGTTCACTGAGGCCTGGGACAACGACAGGAATTGTTCTCGCACACACTACAGCGAGTTTTCCTTTCCAGGAATCAGTTAAATAGAGATTTTTAACTTTAAGTGACATAAATGTATTAAAATGATTAGACGTGTTTTCTCTATTCAAAGCGGAAAAAATCTCAATCAATCCACACTGAGCAGCCGACTGCTGCTACTTCGGATTCCAGTGCTGAAATCACAATATAGACTTATGTTATTGTTGTACAATTCTTGAATCTGCTGAAAGTTGCGAAGGCATAATATTGCATTGTCTTTAAACATGTCTTTCCTAGGGCTCCCCAAAGTTTAGAACCGGCCCTGGATGTAAGATCCACACTTAAGGATTGTTTATTGTCTACCAAATATATTTTTTTGTTACTCAGCACGACACACTATATGTCGTTACCACTGCAAAATTTAACCTTTAGTTGCCTGTGAAAGGTAATCTGTAGACCTAGATGAACAAAGGGTGTGACTATTTCTTATTTGATGACAACCGATATTGTGCTTATTCCCACCAACCCCTTCTGTATGAGTAGAATTGTAATTATATTAGTTTGTGTGGGGGCAGTTGTATATGTTTCTAAAGATTGTGATGAACCAATTACTGCTTATTCCTTGGTCATTTATTTATTAGAAGGAAAAAGACTAACTAAAGACTAACTATCCCTGAGTTGAAGTCTGTATAGTAAATGCAGGGTCAAGCTATACTCGCAAGACAGGGCGGGACAGGACATGGAGCATGTCTGGCTTTGCAAAGCCACTAAAGTTTGAGGAGGAGACTACCACAGTGTAGGAACTCGTGTTCTGAAACAGCCAGCCTCCTACCGGCAAGACAGGCCGGCTGCAGTACTCAGCGATGCAATGCTGCCGCCCCTCATCAGGCTTTTGCTTATTTTCAAAGAGACATAAGCAGTCGATTTGCACAATTGTTGGACAAAAAGGAAACGCAACAACTATTATTAAACTAACAGTGATGTTGAACTTGCCTTGTGAAAGATCTGGGGGCAATAAGCATGTTCATATTGGATACAGTTGGAGGAACCGTACACGTCGTTATCATTATTGAGTACGTCATTGTCTTTTAGTTGGTCTTTGAATGCAAATAACGAGAGAGCTCAGTCACAGCCACTGAGGTACTACAACAGGGCTGGCAAATACAGGGGATCGAGGTAGAAGTTGGGGCTTTGTCAACCATCAGGCTGCTGAAGGGGATGGGATTCTGAGGACAGGCCCCCTAACACAACATAAGGTGGCGGTCAGCAGGGGTAAAAGCAGAAGGGGTGCAGCTAGGATGCCAGTGTGCAACGTTGAGCACTCTCAACGGTGGGTTTCAGGAGGTTTCAGTGATAACGTCCATCCCCACTGAAGAAATTGCAGTTTACTGTGAAATATATTTGATGGCAAAGCTATCTGTAATATCTACTCTGAAATAACTATGAACTAAACCATTAGCATATTAGAGAATACATTCGCTCTTGCAATTGCAAAGCAGCAATGACTCTACTCTAAAGACCTTTGTGTTTTCCTGGCGGTGGACCACCTAATGAGTTCCACTTCACTAGAAGCTTTCCTCTGGACACCGTGGAAACAGGTATATTTGAATTGGGGACATCTGCTTGGAAGGGTAAGCATATGTTATTATTCTTGGCTCGCTAGACTCTATCAAACCATAACGGTCTTTAACTTAAAGCGGAGGGCTTTAACCAGTCTGAAGTGAAAAAGCTATCATTGATTTGTCTACTAAGCTTTAGTTTAAAGTAGCAGACACTGGACTGAGAGCGTCAAGGACCAAATATCTGTGGGCTTAACTGAACTCATTTTCCATGAGCTCAGCCATAGTCTCTCACAAAAAAACAAGAAAAGCAATGGCCAGAGAATCAAGCAAAGCTGTAAGAGGACAAAAGGAACAATTGATCTTTCAAATTGTATGTTTTGTACGCTTTTTTATGAAATTGCTTTCATACCAAACATTAATCAGATTAGTAGAAAATCAACAAGGTCGCAGTTCACAGACAGTTGTCACCATAATGGTGCCTATTTGGTATTAATTTACTGCATACAACACGGTACAGTACCAATATCAAGTGTTGTACTATCCAATGCTGGTTGTTGCTGATTCTAATGATGTACCAATCAAAGGTCGGGAGCATTGCACACCAAAGGATGAGCCCAGGTTCTGTAACAGTGGAACTATCCCAGGGTAATAAGGACACATAAGGACCCCCAAGACCACCTCTCTCTCTCTCTCTCTCTCTCTCTCTCTCTCTCTCTCTCTCGCCTTCTATCCACTTGTTATGCGTTGTAATGGAATTTCTACCC
>JAOPJL010000132.1:4227790-4244626 GCA_027123545.1 Trisopterus esmarkii
GTGTGTGTGTGTGTGTGTGTGTGTGTGTGTGTGTGTGTGTGTGTGTGTGTGTGTGTGTGTGTGAGTGAGTGTGTGAGCATACAGATATTCTGACACAGATTTGAAAGCTGACAAAAAATGCTTTTTACACAGCAGGTATACTTTACACATGCATCTGGGGGTTTTACCCATGCCTCATATCTCCTAACAGCCTAAACCATAAAATGACAAACCACGTTTTCACACAGCCGCCGCTTTTCGGTTGTCATGGTTTCCGTCTTTAAATAACAGCCATTACATTCATTAGATCAGGCTCAATGAAGCCAAATAACAGACCTGACCCCACATAGTGAATACACGATACACAGTAAATCACAGGACATGATTAAGCTTCACCCTGTGACAAGAACATTGTGAATGCCACATTATGACACATCACACGTCCTTGTCACAAAATATATTAGTAACCTGGCTATTTCATGTGTCTGGACAGGAAGTCTCTTTTTTGTTATTGTGCCACAAAAGTGAAGGCGATTATCGCACATTTTCTTGTGGCAAACTTCTGGCACAAAAAAATAAAAACAAAACCCTAAAAGAAATACAACACTGCATGTGTGTCAGACTCTCAGCCAACAGTGCTCTCTGGCCTCATCTTCTTCTTTCTAAGTGTGGTTAAGGTCAGTTATCCCCAAGTCTCACACATTCTGTTCATTATTAATGAATTGCCTATGCAATGGTTTATGCATGGGACCATTGAAACCCTTAAAGGAGCCACGCATGATACTGCCATGGGTTGTATGTTTCTGGTCAGTACATTCAAGTGAAAACATTGACCCATTGCTCCCTCTACCGTTAACATGCTAAGCAAATTAAAGCCAGTGAAAACCATACTAGTTACCGCTTGTTAGTGTGTTCACTTATATTTGACTGGTCAGGATAGACAAAGAGCATCACAGGCTGTGCTTATGTTAATATCTTTTACCAAGTTATCTGCTTATCACTTTACCTTGCCATGAGCAGAAAAACATTGCAAACATTTCGTCAACAAATTTGCCTACTCATGTGATTCAAGCGATCTAAAGAATAATGTTAACAGTGGTCACTAAATAGTGTATGCCATAAATGTATGTTCATTCAGATTCAAATCTAATCTTGAAAGCGAATGTTCTTCCCATGTGTCGTTTAACTATAAAAATAGCTGTTCCCAACAGGAGAGATCAGCAAAAAAAGAAAGAAAAGATGCTCGGCAGAGAAGGTAATGATTGATTAATGACTCAACCCTTACGTAATTATTCACAGAGAGGTGGCTGCTGTCTTCATTTTCCCAAAGAGTTGTACTTTTTGAGTGGGAATGAGCCGGAGGAGGAGAGCTGCATGTTCAGCAGTCGAGCTGAATTATGTTGTCTGTGTGGACGTGAAGGTGAAGGTCCACTTCATTTACCACCTTTTACTAGCCAATTTCTCACATAGTCATCTGGAAAATCAACCCCTCATCTACCTTTTGTGCTTCGTGAAATGTGTTGGAAAACACAGCGTTTGAAACGAAAAGTTGCTGAGATCAAGCAACAGGAAAAGAAGGAAAGGAAAGAGGGGGGTTCTGGGCATTTGACAAAGTCCTCTAAATTATTGATCGTGGGAGCCACGCTGTAAAAGCCACCAACAGTCTGCGTGCTGACCTTCTAAAGAAGTTTATTTTTCTCTGAGGGAGCACTCAGGCCTCCTTTGTAGACACCACCTCGCTCACAGCAGGACGCCTGGTCTGCTTGTTATAGCTTCCCCCCGTCCTTCACTGAATGGTTTAGGTTTTTATCAAAGCAGTGAGAGGGGTGCCGTTGTTTTTTTTGTTTTTTGTGTGTGCGTGTGTGTGTGTGTGTGTGTGTGTGTGTGTGTGTGTGTGTGTGTGTGTCAATAGTGTTTTGTTCCTCTTAAATGTTACTGTTAGCAGGAAGCAAAGGATCCGAGTTGAGTCACACTTTTTGAGCACATAAAGGTTCCAACACCACTCATCAGATGAGGGGATGAAGTGGTAGTGCATTCAAAAAAGCAGGCACCAGAGACACACTGACGGACCGGTACATCTTACTTACCATGACCATAACAAACCTGCTCGCATCGCATGACAGGAAATCATGTTAACAATGTTCGCCGTCACAGGATTGGGGTATAAATGTGGGGGAGTACTCTGCCTTGTGAATTTAATCTATATCCAATTTAAAAGAACAATGAGTTTGTAAGACATGTTTGATGGATTACAACAATCATTGCATTATTCCTTGAAAATAGAAAGTAAAATTCCTGAAAGGAATTCACAAGAGTGTGTATGATATGATGTGTTCAGGTGAATGTAGAGGACACGCCTAAATTATTCATGCACTCACTGCCATTTTTATTAATCTAGAAGAACAAGAAAGTGCTCACCCTCTGCAGTGGATATTAATAGCAATGGACAGCAATGCAATGGGAATACCTTGAATTGTATACTGAACCAGGTGCAGAATTCAAACCGTTTGACACAGAATCGCTACATGGCACACCCTGGACCTTCACTTCTGCTGCTGAAATTGTTGAAACTGCTGACCTTTTTTAACAGGAATCTACAACTAATGACTCTGTTCACCATCAATTTGATCTGGACCTTTTTCTGTTTATGAAGTCGTTCATTAGCATTCATTGCACAATGTTATGGTGCCAATGTGGTTTTAATGAGGACTAAATAATAGATTGGTCTTCTTGCTTTGTGGACGATTGTCTGAAGTAAAATGATAATATTTTTGCACTGCACTTATGGACGCTGTGGTATAATCATAAATAAAAGAGTTGGCCTACTTCTACTGGACTATTGTATTAATAATGATGTGCTGTAATAAGGTCCATGCCACACTCCACCTAGGTGACTTCTATTGGGCTCCTCCAGACCAAAGGTCGCAGGGTGCTGATGACCGGTTTAATGTAAAGGATTGTTGAAAATGACCCATGGCATGTTGCCGTTTAGGAGAACTCTCCCTGAGTGTGTGTGGAGGTGGCTGGTTTACCCGGTGCACACTGATTACTCCCTGTGCAACAGGTGTGCAGCCTCACCCAGCCCCAGAGTCCAATCAGACTTGGCCAGGCGAGGCTGCTTTAACCAGCCACACATACTCTTACATATGCATTGACCAACATCATCAGAACTCAACCCAACATAAGTTTGGCATTTGTTAAAAGTAGGATACGTCATTTGTCCCAGACTTTCTTTGTTGGTCCATAATTCAACAGTGAAACCTACAACCCTACTAAGGGGCAACTATTGGCTGTTTCACTTGAGGTGAGTGACAATTAGGGGAGAGTGGGGTATGAGCCACCCCCTGTATTTATGCCGCCTTCAGAACGCTCACGAGTTACGGAAGCTCTTACATGTTTTTACGTAAACCTTCCCTTCTTCCAAAATAAGAGTGTTTAGGAAACACCCCTCAGAAGTTCGTAGGCTATGACATAAAAACCACAATAACAACAACAAATATGAATGCCAGCAGGGACCTCTTTGCGCTTTGCTGAATCAAATGAATCAGTTATTAGAACTGCTTGCAATGGTTGAGCGAGGATTTATCAGGTGTTAGTTGTATTGTAAGCCTCAATGTATCGTAATGCAAATGTTAGTGAGTTAATGGGTGTTCATTTCGCCTCTAGTGCTTGCTGCAAGTTCACTTTAGTCTATCAGTTAAATGGGTAGCCATTGCTGTGATATGAACTTGGAGGACTCGGGTTGCTTTACTTCCGCACAAAGCACTTTCCTCTGAGCTTAAGGCCCGAACCTCCGAAAGTCCCGGAAACTCAGAGCATTTTGAAGGCAGTGTTAGGTAACTGTACACATTTGTTGTCATTTGACCATCAACTCAGTAACCACCCATGATTTATAGCTGGCTGGGATGGAGAGAAGCACATGGTGAAGTCGCAAGTAGGTATTTTTTCACAATAAACGTTTAAAACTTTAAAGTTTAACGTTTTTTGCTTGTCTTTAACATATCGTATGGCCCAACTAACCCCTGCACTGGGGCATGTTGAGCCACAACACATCTTTTTTTGGAGTAGTCATATTTTTGCAGCCTTGTGTCATGGATGCATTGTTATCATTTTAATTGACAGGGGACATCCTGAAATAAAGGTTATTCTTTTCATTGTACTTCTGTCTTCTTTTTCCTTGCCTAGAGGACAACAATAGTAGAAATTGACTCATCTTACCCCACTCTCCCCTATATCCCAATATAAATCAATAAGTGGATAAAATGCCTCATTGACATAATCCCATTGACCTCTATGGGAAATTCATCATATCATCAACAGCCAATGGGGTCAATGCAGCACAACCACACCAATGTGCGACTGATCCCCCGCAGCATGTCAAAACTGGTTTCATAACAAACCACCAAGGTATATGTTGCATCTCTCCAAGTGTCTTCTCTGTCCTCCACTGCCCTTGCATCCTCTCGTGACCGTGAACACTCACTCTCTGGCGGAACAATTGATAACGGTGCAAGGATTAGCTTTGGAGGAGCGCGGTGCGCATGCGCTGCAAGTCCCCAAGCTATCAGACGCAAAGTCAACAAAGGACGAGGGCGTAGGAACAATTACACCGGATGCAAGGAAAATGCACCATGGGGGGGGGGGACGAATAATGATTATCGTTAGATGTGTGTTTGTCTCAAGGTGATTCTTATGTGTGGTCTTTTTCTGAGCCTTCGCTAATCTACTATAATCTTAGCCCTTAGCTATTATCTGAGGGACCAGTTCAGAGCTGAACAAACCTCCACTCCCTCTCTGCTCCCTCCCCTCCCCTCCCTTCATTTATCCGCCATTGAGGAGAGTTGCAACCACGCACCTATGTGGTGGCGCTATGGCAACGCTGTGTGATTGACTGTGATTGATGAGAGGTACCGTGGACTCAAGAACCAAGCATGAACGAGTTGACCGGATTGGACGGAAATGAGCCGGGAGCGGTCTGAAGTCGCACGCAGCCAACCCGAACTGACGTTCTCGCACAGGATTTCCCGCACTTATAGCTGATGGACGGCTATGACTATGGAACAAAGACCAATCTAAAACACTCAAATTAAATTAAATTAGTCATGACGGCACCTTTAAAAACAAGTATGAACTGTATACAAATCGAGAGTTTGGTGACATGGCTGCATGAGGCCTGGAGCTTTCAAACGTTTGAGCTTGAAGCCTCATCAAACTATCCCATAGGCCTATTGGGAAAGCTCAGGTAGGCAGGCTGTAGCATCCAACTACAGATGTTGGCTGAATTTAAGTACATTGAACAGGATTGAGCGAGGACCAGAGTGCAACATACGCTGTAGGCCTCCACCAAAATACCCATCAAGCAACATATTCATCAGCAGGGGTGTACTGGGAAAGAAAGACTATCCAGCTCCTAAAGATATTCATTTAGTTAGACACTCCGACTACCCACACTAACATTTCCATCAGAAATGGTTGACAGCAAGCTTAGAAATACAGTAAGAGTATGGAACTCTATTTTACATGACAAAGTAAGTGTCAAGGAAAGTAACTGCACAGCTAAGTTATTGTTCTGATCCTGGCTCAGACTAATATGGCAACCTCTCAATGCAATCCACATTAGTGCTCTTGTGTAAAAGCAGCATAGAAAATGAATAAAAGGCTGATAAACTGTGAGAATGAGTGTTGTCTTGAGGCCTTTTCTACCGTGAGGACTTGATTAAAGAGACATAATGTGCTTGTAAGCACATAATCACAAAGCTTTCCAAAAACCTGGTACGGGCAAAGTAGCATTCAGTAGACTGAAGAACCGAAGGCCTAGACACAATTTCATATATTTTTAGTTTGACAGAAATCATGTGTAACATTCGTTTAGCCAGAAGCAAAGACAATGATATGATACTGTCGACGATTCTTATTCCTGTGGAGGAAATATGTTATTCTGAAAGATTGACCCTTTGCACTGTTTCATGAAAGAGCAGGAGCATACAGATCAAAGGTATGTCCACACCGCATAATCAATGCAGGGTGCAGATTATTCTGGGCAGACATGACACGAAATCAGATTTTTTTGGCCATGCAGGAACATCTTTTTGCACCAGACACTTTGGCAGTGGTCCAATCTCCCCTTAGCATATAAACCCCCCAATGCTGGAGAAAAGCAGGGAGCAGCCTATCATTTGAGGTATCCTATTCTAGATTGGCGCTGCCTTTAAATACCCCCGTTTCATTGGTGTGTCACGACGAGATAATCACCAGCGTCTATCGACGGTACAAGTGGACTAATGGGCCTACGCAGAAAGTCTGTCGTTACATCATGCACACGCCACGATCTTCCCTATTTGTTGTTGTTGTTGTTGTTGTTGTTGTTTTTTACCACGGAAACCCTTGCTTCCTTATAGCCCTATACATTTTATAGATACATGACTTAAGTTGCGACCCTTTGCTTTCTCCTCCGTCACTCATCGCCACAAACGTGATCTGTAAACCAAACCCTCTTGATTCGATAGAAGAGGGTACACATACACATCAGAAATATATTTATTCAACAGACTACATGATGGAATAAACACACTTGTAATCATACAATAATTGTAATAATGGCTTCGGTATAAAATAGGTAATATGGCACTAAGAATATATTTGCTAAAAGGCCTCGACGACTGTCCATGGTGCTGAATTTAAGTTAAAGTACTTAGTAGGTCTATTCAATTGAAAGTGCTAACGGATTTGATTTAAATGAAAGTTCTAACAGCTTTGAATTTAAGTTTAAGTAGCCTACTAACAGCTTTGAGTGTTGAACATGTTTCGGTGTTGAGTAGATGTTGTTCTCCTGTGGCTGTGAAAAAGGTTTGGTTCAGGAGAAATTAGTTTTGCATGTCGGAATTTCGCACAAAGAAAACCCACCTGCACATCCTAAATGAACATTGTGTAAACCAGAGCATATTTCAAATAAACCTAAGCTTAACCAGTTAGCAATCAAAGTTAGTTTATTCAACCATCCTTGAGAACGTTGCCCTCGAGTAGGCTAAAGACAAATGATGCAGTCTTCGTGGAGGATCAGCCGAACATAAACGCACACTACAGCAGCACGCATTCTTGTTCAGAAAAATAAAGGCTGTGTCGCCATCTCCTGGGCATATGGCAGACTGCATTCAGTGTCTGAGACCTTCACAATCAATTCAACAATCTCATCTATGGATCCGATTTGGAATTCGTAATAAACCTTACAGCGTCCCAAATAATATAAAAAACTAAAATCCATTCTTGAACTAGTCGATCCATACATGTTCTTGTGAGTCTTTTGTTGTCTCCACGGGGTAGATCCGTTGATCATGAGGCGCGTATCCGCCTCTTTGAATAGGTATCATAACACGATCTATTTCTGATAGATAATAACCAACAAACCGTGTAACAGGCAACTGTGTCACTAATGTACTAACTACACTATCATACGCGTCAGTGGTTTAGTCGTGTGATTGGCTGCTGGTATCCACGCCCCTTTCCCCCTGCCCCTCCTTCTTCGACCAGAATCCTCCCTAGTCCCACCCCTCCTCGTTCCCTACCGGGTGATAGCAGCATGGTGAGCGGTTGTTGTCGGGTGCAGAGTTACATTTTGACAACCCACTGCTCACCGAGTGGCCTTTCTTGGATCCCATTTGCTCGATCTACATCCAGGAGATGGCTTCTGCGGGTCGCATGTGCTGTCGCTTGATAGAAAGGAACAGCACTAGACATCCCTTCACGTACGGGGTTAGGAACACCGCAAAGGAGAATAATCTACGCTGGTATTCCAGCGCTACGCAGAAGGAAAATGAAGTTGAACTCTCGCACCCCAGGAAAAACTTCGACGCAGTCCAGAAAAACATTGCAGGACAGGTAAATCATTTGTATGGGTCATGACAGGTGACAGCTCTCGCTTCGTATGACGTTCCATTGCATAACTTTTGAAAGTGAAATGTGACCAGACCAGGCCACATATTAACATTGCAGTTAACGAATGAATACTGGCCAAACATATTCACTATTTCAAGACGTGCATGGGCACAAGAGCGGACCTGTGTTAATGAGTAACTACATAGTGATGTACCTCGGCACATTCTTGTTGAAGCTCTGAGGAAAACAACGTTTGATCGGAAACAGACAATAAAGTAATTTATATAAAGTAAATGATCACAACTGGAATACAGGGGATCATTTCGTTTGCGAAAAGTTAGTTATTAGAACTCTGTCGCCATGTTAACTGCGGTCATGACCCTACGGGGAAAACAGGAACGGTTTTGAAACAATGAACAATAAAGATTGCAAGGAGAAGAAATATGTGCTGGTCTACGTTTTACCCAAATGTCCTCCTCACCCTTGAGTTCATCCAGAAAGGGGGGAGAGATGTTTTATTTTTTAACAAGAGTTTGATTATGATGATATACAAACCAAAAAACGAATGCATCACTTAAAAAGCACTGTAACCCTCTAACAGCCCCATTATTGACGTCCAGACAAGAATTCAGGCTGCCAGCCTCTCGAGAATAGGAACATATTGCTTCTCCACATTGCTTTTAGATCAGTTTTGCTCCACCAAATCCTCAAATGAGCATTTGCATTCATGTTGTTGGTGTCAGACTGTGTAGGCTGACACAGTCCCACCATGTTGCATTGGTATTCTCAGTCACCAGGGGAATAATTGCTTTCCCTTGCATATGGCATAAAAATGTGTTATCCGACCCATAGGTACATTTATTTACCGTTGCATTTCATTCGCAAGCCATTTGAGCAGTCTTTGTGAATGAAGCTCCTGTCTCAATAGTAACACAGTGATTGTGAACACTGATTAACTTAATTGTGATCCACAATCATTAACCAACTGAACCCTGTGCTTGCCCTTCCCAGGAGCTAGCATCCAGCCCCTCGACGCGGAGGCTGGTTTTAAAGGACAACACCTTACCGTTTTCTGCGTTCCTGACTGACAGCTTTGGCCGAAGACACAGCTACCTCCGCATCTCCCTCACAGAGAAATGCAACCTGCGCTGTGAGTCACACCCGTCATAAAGAAGTTACATTTACATTTACATTTAGGGCACCTAGCAGAGGCTTTTATCCAAAGCAACTTACAATAAGTACATTTGCCCATTCCCCTTGTACAACAAAGCTAGCTAGGATAAGATGCTACACAACTAGTACTATAACTAAGTGCGACAAACAATAAGTCTGTACATTAAGTGCCAGGACGTAAAACAGGACGTCAAACCCAGTACCCTACACATATGGGAAGTAGCATTACCTCTGTGAAAGAACTATTATATTGCGTAAACTTGTGATTATTGTTTGTTACTATTTATGTAATCTATTTAATATAGTATATAATTGGACTCTCCTCCATGTATATATATATATATATATATATATATATATATATATACTGTATATATATGAATGAATGAGAGTCCAATACCCATTGAACAAGGTTGAAGATTGGTCCATGTCTAGCGGTCTGTGCTGCCTGTTGCCTCTCAGGTCAGTACTGCATGCCGGAGGAAGGGGTGAAACTGACGCCGCGGGCGCAGCTCCTGACCACCGCGGAGGTGCTGAGCCTGGCCCGCCTCTTCGTCCACGAGGGGGTGGACAAGATCCGGCTAACCGGCGGAGAGCCGCTCATCCGCCCCGATGTGCTGGACATCATCGGTGAGGCTCCTGCGTTGTAGACGGCCTCAGTGCGGAGGAGAGGCGCTCTCTGTGGCGCTTTGTGTCAGGGATCCAAAACCTGCAATTGGTGTTGGAAGTATTGTATAGATATAGGTGTCCGTCTGCAGTCTCAAACAGGGAATCTGAATCAAAGAGTGGTGCCTGCTACGGAGCCTCTGTCGGACTCCTTCGGCGGGGCAGGGTTCCTGTTACTCCACGTCGGTTCGGGCAGCTGGTGTTGGTTTTTAGATTTGTTGAGCAGAAGGTAATGGCTCTCTTTGTGCCCAAGCTCTCGTGAGAGACGCCAGGAGAGCGTCAGAACATGCGTAGTTCTAGGGGGCGGTCTGTGTAGCAGATTGGATTAGCTACGGCGTAGCTCTCAGCCAGGTCCTAGAATCGTTGTTTGAAACTGTTGGGTGTACCACAACCGTTTTGTTCCAGTCAGGGTGATTTGTTGTGGATTTGGTATCATGTGAGGATTCATGTGCGTGTGAATGAAGATCAACACAACTCGTCACTTGACTGGCCTTTGCCCTGACCTCCCCTCACCTCCACAGACTATTGCCCAAGTCGAAACAACAAGGTTGTTTTGTATTGGCTTCTCGGTTTAGATCTGCCGTGCCGTGCCGTCGTTTGTGTGTAGTTCCCAGCATGTGAGAATAATTGTCTACCGTAGCCATGGTTCGTGTCACCTGATGGCTTCATCATGAAATACCGTGAAGAACAATGAAGAGTGCTACAAAACTCCTCATTGCCTCTAACCCTGCCGCTTGAGTGGTGCTGTGAATTGTTGACGATCTAATAAAAAAAAAATAGGCCAAGGTGTTATCAGCATGTGTAGAAAAATATAGCTTTGCCTGTATTACAGTATTGGGGTACAATAAAATGTATTTGATTTACTTTATAAGCTATTGATAAATTTTGAAATGTTGTGTTTTCTTAATCGGTACAGCATCGTTCTCCTTTCATTAATGCATCATTGATGGTTGTGCGTCATCTTTTTTTGCGCCGCCCTTTAGCTGAGTTGAGGAAGTTGGAGGGCCTGAAGACCATCGCCGTGACGACCAACGGCATGAACCTCGGCCGGCTGCTGCCCAAGCTGAAGGACTCAGGCCTGGACCTCATCAACATCAGCCTGGACTCGCTGATCCCCGCCAAGTTTGAGTTCATCGTCAGGCGAAAAGGTATTAGTAATGGACAGAAATCTCTGCTAAGAACCCCTAACAATATATAGAGCATTTTTGAAGCATGGAAGCTTGGAAATTCAAACTTTCAAAAAACTGTAATTTACTTTTTTTTTTTTTCTTAATGTTTCCTCAATGGGGATACTGAAATTTTAAACCTTTGGTGGGTCACAAAATAAGGATTGGCACGAAAAACATGGAGAGACCTCTCATCCAACTCCTATGTTGTCAATGGCTAATTCTTATGTAAATGTTAAATGTAAATCGGTGAGACAGCTTATTGGCCACATATGTTCTCACATATGCGGAATTTGGCCTCTGCATTTAACCCATCCGTGAACACACAGTGAGGTGAAACACACACTAACCCGGAGCAGTGAGCTGCTATAGTACAGCGCTCGGGGAGCAGTGAGGGGTTAGGTGCCTTGCTCAAAGGCACTTCAGCCATGGATCTGGGCATGGCAGAGCAGTGCTCAACCACTTTCCCCCGCCCACATTATTCCTACTGGGTCGGGGATCGAACCGGCAGCCCTCCGGTGTCAAGGCCGAAGCCCTAACCAGTAGCCCACGGCTGCCCATAAAAGCATGTGTTCCCATTGTCGCATCGCTGGAGACCCTAAATCCAGGTCACCGGGAGCCCGCCGCGTTGGTTAAGAGACTGCAGCGTCCAGCGCTAGACCTTGTGCTCTTCACAAAGCATTGGGGGGGGGGGGGGACCGCAGGGCAGTCCCGGTGACGGAGGAACAGAGCTACGGGTGCTAAGGATTTGGGGAAAGGGTGGGGGGGTGAACCTGCCTACCGCATGACCTGGGATGAGAGCGGTGGAGAGGAAGAGGGAGCAGGGCCTAGCAGGGGGACAAAGGCAAAGACCGCAGCGTTGCTCTGCCATACCCCTTGGCCCCGGGCCAGATATCAGGTCTGGCAAACATTGACAGATGAGGCTTTACGCCACAGCACATTGTCACATTTCTGCCTGTGTGCACTTTTAAAGTTGTGTAACTATTTGGAAGTTTACAAATTGGTACTTTCAACGTTGCCTTTTAGGTGTCTTGCTACCGGTAGCAGCTCTTTTAGATAAAAACACACAATGAAATGCTGACCTTGACCTGGAGTCTGGGGTTCAATAGCTTTGAGTGCTCTCACTGCTCTGTTAATTGTGTTCATAGTACATAGTTCGACTGGTCAAATATACAGGGTATATAAAAACACACAGGCCAATAGTCCAAGCTAGAAACACAGGGCAGATCATGTTATGTAACCCACAAGCCTACAAGTGAGCAGTCCACTGCAGTCCCCAGGATATTTCATGAATAGCAAGCATCACTGTAATCATGGTTACACGCTCACCTGCTGCTACCGCAAAGCGACTGTTGCCTGCTTACTGAAACTAAATTGAATGTGCGTGACAGCAAAGCAGGCAGCCCTGCCTGAAAGGCAAAAAAATTGAAAAGCATCTTTTTTATATACATAAATGAGCAGCAGGCAGAGTTTAGGCAGCTGGTGGGATTGTGAGGAGGCGTCAGTCAATTGAACACTCAACCACCACCCTGCTTTAATTTCACAGGCTTCCACAAGGTGATGGAGGGCATTGACAAGGCTCTCGAGATGGGCTACAACCCTGTCAAGGTATGGTAGAACACACCATTTGTCGGTCTCCTCAGCCATTTCAATAATACACAGGATCAGATGTTATAATCCGTTGTGCCAAAACTCAGACTTCATCTACAAATGCCCAGTTCAGACAGCAAGCTAGTAGCAGATCTAGCCACAAACCCCCACGCGCCGATTTCAATAGGCCTTAGTCGCGTACTCCAGCCTCGCTGTACTGCCTCTCCAGCCATTTCAGCATATTTTGCTTTCTTAAGCTCATTGGCTTCTTCAACTCTGTCTTCCCTAGGAACTGTAAGTTCAATGAAATAAACAGTCCTCTCCAAGTCTATAATAATATGTGGAGGTACAACCATCTGCTGATTAAGATCCGCCTTCATTTCCCAGGCTCCTCGATTACTTAGCTGCCCTGCTCTGTGCCTGCCTCTAAGTGGTCTAGCCTTTTCCCCCTGATGCACAAAGTTAATTTGCCTACCCTCTTTACTAGCGGCTGATGGATTACCTTCTCTCCGTTTATCATCAACAGCCGGTATACGTGGCGTCACAACCAAGACCTGGTTCTGACGCCACGTATACCGCCCTGAGATCTGGGGCCATATTCACAAAGAATCTTAGGGCTAAAAGTAGGTCCTAAGTGGCGAGTAATGGCTAAAAGAAATGGGTGGGTCAGTCCTAAATTTAGGACTCCTATTTTCTTTTACTAAGAGCAATTCACAAAGTTTTTTAGGCCTAAAAGTAGCTCTTAAGTCTAGGATTGCTTCAAAGTCCTCGAGAGGACTCCTAACTCACTAAGACCTATTCACAAAGAATCTGAAGAGCATTACCATTAATTACGATTGGAGCACACAAATATAAACATAACATAATAACCTCCTTTTAAATTGTTTTACACCAACACCATCATATACCATACACATATGATAATTCAAATACAAGTGTGATGATCAATTTATTAATTACTGATTGGTTATTATAACAATGTAGATAGGGACATATGTTCATATTGTGTTCATGTTATTCTTAAAATTGCATTCAACCAAATGGGTATAGTGATACATTTTCCAATCATTAAATGCATTGATGGGTTTAACCCTTCCTATGCTAGTAGGAGTAGTGGCTGCCTGGCTCACAGGGAGTCACTCGGAAACCAAGTCCAGTGTGTGGCGCCCTCTTGCCTTGATAGCGGGCCGGGCAGGAGGTGTTGACTTACATGTTTATGCTGTGTGGGTGGAAACCAGAGCAGCAGGGGGGAAACCCACTTATACACGGGGAGAACATGGCTAACTCCACACAGAAAGGTCCCTCCCCCCCCCAAACAGGACAAAACACATGCTGCGTGTTGACGGCTCCGTTTGAGACTGAAAAGGTTTGTGTGTGTGTGTGTGTGCGTGTGTGCTCGCGCCGTCCCCGTCAGGTCAACTGTGTGGTGATGCGAGGACTCAACGAGGACGAGATCCTGGACTTTGTAGCGCTGACGGAGAAGAAGCCCATTGAGGTGCGCTTCATCGAGTACATGCCCTTTGATGGTGAGTACTGCTGGCCAAGGCCTGGGCCTCAACCGTCCACCACGTCCACCAGCACGTGTTAATGCCATGCGACGGTTGAATCGGTTTACGTTTCACTTAACACCCTGGCCTCTGGCCACAAGGCAATTAGTCAAGCGCATGTCAATGAAACCAAAAGGTTCTGTGAAAGTAATAAAGTTTCAATGACATCACTACAACCGGGGCGAATGTGTTAAATCGCCACACGTCCGGGGTTCAGGCTGAAGGGTTTTGGGTTGCTCCCGGAGGACACGGTTACTTTCACGTTTGATAAAATCATGTACCTCTTCCTTCCAGGAAACAAGTGGAACTTCAAGAAGATGGTGAGCTATCAGGAAATGCTGGATTGCATAAAACAGCAGTGGCCCGCCCTAGAAATGGTTCCCACTGGACACGCAGACACAGCAAAGGTCAGCAAAGGAGGAACTACCCACTCGAGAACACCAGAGCGCTGACTACATGTTTGTTGCATTCACTCTGTCAGGCAACGCAAATTAAATGAGTAAGATGTTAGTATATCAGTATCTTGAGCGCAAGGCTCGATAGTTGGAAGCACAATCCAGCAATTTGGATAGTGCTTTTGACCACTCAACTCAAAATTACTGATGCATGTGTAACATGCATTCCTGCTTGTTACACATGAGTTAGAAACGAATTACAGCTCTGAACATTATAGAATAAGACATCCAAATTTAAGCGTATGCACGGTAAAACATCCACATTTTAACGAATGCACAATATATCATCAAAATGTTCATTAAAATGCTCATGCACAATAAAATGTCTACATGTAAATGTATACACGGAAGTCCTTGCACAGCATAGTACTAACTATTGTAAGTACTTCCATCAATCCATATCATGCAATCACACAGACCCTCGCATTTGTCTTGAGTCTGTCCCCCCCCCTCTCTCTCCGCTCACACCTCAGGGGTATAAAGTGCCAGGCTTCGCGGGCAAGGTGGGCTTCATCTCCTCCATGTCGGACCACTTCTGTGGCTCCTGCAACCGCTTGCGGCTCACCGCAGACGGCAACCTCAAGGTGAGACCTCAGCACTCTTTTGAGGCCTTTAGCAGCACGCTGACCGGTGTGGGCTCGCGTGGGCATTCACATACACTGTTTAGATTTTGTGTGTTTGCTTTTGGTGTGGTTTTTGCCCGGGAAGTGTGCTGCTCACTTCTCTCTCACTCTCACACTTTGTTGTGCACCAGGTGTGCCTGTTTGGCAACTCTGAGGTGTCCCTCAGAGACGTGCTGCGTTCGGGGGCAACGGAGACGGAGCTGCTGGAAATCATCGGTGCAGCGGTGGGACGGAAGAAGCAACAGCATGCAGGTGTGATTATAATGTATCAGAACACGGTGTGGCATATTAAAGATATCACAAAAGATGATGCACTGTGCGGGACTTGACCCTCATCCTATTTTGTTTCACGTGTTCCATTATTGGTTACATTAATGGCATCGTTATACCATGTATATAATCAACCAATCCCCTTTATGTCACCTGAAGAAATCACTGTTATTTAATACGCCACAAGTTTTGGAAAATAAGTCCTGCTTTTCTCTGTTTCCCTTCAGGCATGTTGAACCTGTCCAAGATGAAGAATAGGCCCATGATCCTGATTGGTGGGTGACGTTGCTGTACGTACAAACACCCATGGACACATAGAGACAGCACTCTAAGCACAATGAACTATCCAGCGTATGATCTAGATTCTAGGCCCCTGTTTCTCAACCTGTGGTATGTGTACCACTGGTGGTCACACGAGGGTATTGCAGGCGGCACATGGGATTTTAGAATTGAAACCATAATATAAATAATACTATGAAAATTGTATAAATATTGTTCAGAAATTATAGCGTTATGGCTTTCAATGATTTAAAAAATAGTGTCGCTGTGTGTGTTCCTTGAAATGTTATGATGTATAATATAATGTTCCAATTACAATGTTTTCTATTTCGGTTTTGTGTTGATCTGTGTTTGCTAAATAAACACACTGGGAGCTTAAGCAGCGTTGCTCTCCTTTTCTCTCCACTGCCCCCACTGGCTCTCCGACTGCCTTCTTGCAGTAATAGTTGTGTAAAAAGGGGGCGCTGGCACTCTGCTCCACCACTGCATCTCTATTTATCTATTATTTATCTATTATTTGACCACTTGCATGTACTGCACTCTGCCACAGGACTTGATGACAATTCAGTGGTTCACCTGACGCCAAAGGTTGGGATCCACTGATCTAGGACCCTGCATTGCCTGGGAGTTGAAAATGTTGAACTTTGTATCCACAGGGTCGGCTACCCAGAGGTCTCTCTTACTGCGCAAAGTCCCCCCAGCCGTGGAGAGAGCTTCCCTTCCTGGCCTGCCCATCGCACGTCCCTTCCCCCGCCCCACGACAGTAGCCCCTTCCCTGGGGCGCTCGTGCCCCGCCCCCAGAGTCTCCGGTCCAAACGGTCTTTGTTGCCTTCCAGACGGCTTTGTCGGCTTATCCCGGGTCACTGAAGAAGGAGGGGCCGTCGGTCTTCAGAAACCAGCACCCGCCCCTTCTTGTGAGCCCAGCGATGCCCTTCATGTATCTCACTACCCCGACGACCCCTCCACACATATTCAAGTACGCACACGGCCTGCGCGTGGCACGGACACGGCCCGCCTCTGGCACGCACAAACCTCGGGTTCCCACGCCGCGCCACGCGGCCGCTCTCTCTGTACCCCGGGGGGTCCCGGTTCTGGCGCACTACTTCAGACCCCCCTCATCTCTGACCACAGCCTCAGAATGTACCACAGACCCGCCTCCAGCCCGCCGCCCCCCGCCCAGGTCCCGCCCCAGGCCGAGAGCCCCGGAGCGGCCCGC
>JAOPJL010000132.1:4310443-4320862 GCA_027123545.1 Trisopterus esmarkii
TCGTGAGTCCCTGGTGTTACAGAGCAGACACCTCATATGAATATGCTAACATTTTAACAACAGTAATAAAAGTGAACAGGGGCCAGCTGGATCGCTTACTACTACTTCAGTGTGTGTCACTGAATGTTAACTGTAGTTTGATTGCATGTGTATATAGAGTGTGGTGTGCTGCTTCGTCACCTGTGTTGTAACAACACAAATTACTCTTACGGGAGTCAATAAAGGCTCAGCTTATCTGACTACAAATGACGATGAGGCGGCTGGGTTAAAGTTACCTAACCGAATTATTTTCCGAAGCTTTTCCTCAAATAATTCCTCAAATTCCTTAAAATAAACATCCTGTATGAAGCTAGCTGTGCTATCTTTTCTCACCAACAAGCAGGTATGCCGATGCATTCAAACGGTGCACACATCTGATTTAAACAGGGACTTGGCTGAACTAAAACATTTATTCAACCTCGGCCCGCACACGCACACACAGAGCCACACAGTCCTCGCCACACAGTGCTCCTTTGTCCCCCTTATGTCAAGCATTTGAAAAGGAGGAAAGAAGCAGGGTGCTGTCATTAAATATACTGTCCAGGCCACACCTATAAATCCCTATTACGCCGGCTGCACCTACTCCGATCACCGCTACAGCGATTCACCACAGCCAGCTGGTTTGCAGACAATGAGTTGGCAGCCACACCAATCACTCTAATGCACTTACGCAACCGTCCCCAGGCAAGTGCATTCATGAATGAGCGAGGACAGAGTTGTGGTAAGTTTAAATGAAGGAACATTGAGGTCACGTTATCGTAAATCATTTAGGGGGAGAGCACGGGGGAGGGTTACATTGTATTTGCAAGACCGTTTGGCTTGATGGAAGAAGGGAAGCACCAAAAGAAAACGGCCTTCCCGGCCAACTTCTCTGAGTGTGAACGTCGACACTGAGCCTCGCTCACTGACGGGGGCTTTCAGACACGCAGCGATTCTATACAGCGTGTGCACTAAACGTCAAGTCACACAATCCAAGGGTTTTGTGTACGTGCCCGCCCCACATGACAGTGGCCAGAACATCTCTCTCTCGCTCTCTCGCTCTCTCGCTCTCTCGCTCTCTCGCTCTCTCTCTCTCTCTCTCTCTCTCTCGCTCTCTCTCAGGGTTTTGTCACTCTTCGCCTTGGCTCCGTCCGTTCCCCAGATAACAACTCGACACCCGCCTCCTCGGACCAGACCGATACATCATGCAGCTCAAAACAAGCCACTGAAGGGGAGGCAGTTTATATTAGAGAGCCGTCTAATACCCTTTAATGTTTCTTAGCGGTTGACGAGTGAGGCCTTGCAGAGGCCTAAACAAAAAGCAAAAGCAAGGCGATGCTGGAGAGATCTTGCCAAAAAAAGTTAGTAAAAACAACAACAAAAAAATTATCATATTTTTTATGGCGACTGCCCAAAATGACATAGAAGATGAGGATTTATTGTAGCATAAAACCTTAAATGGAACTTGGTTCTTGATGCCTCAACGTGGCAATACAAACATAATGAATATGTCATGGATCCCAATGAGGTGCTGCAGAAGTACATGCACGGAAATGTTGAACTGAGATTTGCGGGGAATAGCATTTCAACGCTCACCTCATTGGCTGAGTGCGAAGGGCCGTCTTCAGATCCTCCACCACCTTGTTCCTTATCTCCATCTCCTCCTCATCGAATGCAAACAGGGTCTGCATCTGCAGATGTACACACAATGGGGAACACAGTTCTTTTGAGTTGATTATTGCGGAATTTGAGGCTTGTGAGACGGGAACAAACCAAACTCTGCTTGAATGCAACCCTGTTTTATTTTTTATACAAACACGGTTAATGTTAAATGTCAAAGTAATTTGAAGTTTTGTTTTGAAAGAGGTCTGGTTGTGGATGGCATGCCATTCATTACAACACGGAGCAAAGTATAACTTTGAAAATAAACGTTGGAATAGATTTCCATCTTTAAAAAGGAATGCATGTCTTAGATTTGTTACCAGCAGTATGTATAATCACAACCTAATTAGAGCTAATTAGAGCACATGTTTAGTCACCACAATCACCACTAATCAGAAGGATCACATTTTGCACATTTTTCCTTTCCATTTCACTATTAAAAGCTGTTGGCAGCTATACACCGCATGCCAAAAAATTCTTGCAGGCAATTAGTTCTAATCAGGCCTGAAACAATTAAGCCAGAAACAAAGAAACAACCATAATCCAGTGTTGGTGGTAATCCATTTGCTCGCCCCGTTTAGACGTTCTTCAACAACATCAAGGGGCTGACATAATTTGGGAGCAAAAGGCTTCCATTTCACTTTATCAGGCATTATTTTTAAAGCTGCCCAACACTGGAGGTTTAAATGTTTAATTATCTACCAATGTAGCAGAGACAGTTTTAACAGGGTATCCCATCCCATTCATTAACTAACAGGATAAAACGCTGCTTCCCTTGAAAGAAAAAGTGTGATCCTATTATCCAAACAACTACATCTGGTAGCCCTGGGCACGGAGGAGGAGGTGGCAGACATCAAGATCTTAATTCATCAAACGCTACACTACTTGGGCTGACCATCTCTGCTCAGCATGAAGTCATCAGAGTGTATAATAAAAGTAAAGGGCTCAACATAGTTTCTTTGAAGCCGTTCAGTGGCAACCCCGTGGATACTTCCAGACAAAGTCAGATCTGGAAGACAAGAGCGTGTAAACCAGAAACGGTGGAACCAAAAAAATAAATAAATCACTATACGTCAACTTTCCTCCCTGACGTCCAGATGGCTCCGAGACCACCTCTGTCAAGCATTGAAGGATCTGGCTCCAGTTCTTCCAAATGAACATGTTCAGTTTTGACGCTTGACATGGCCGTTTGCTTAAGGGAACGGGAGGATGGTAGGAGGGAGCGAGGTGAATGCTTCTGGGTGTGCTGCAAGCCGTTCGCCATGGTTACAGGTCTAGCCAAGATGGCTCTTCTCTACATCTGTTCTTTTTTTTCTGTGCGTGTTCGAGCTCACCTGCCAAAGTCCACATCAGGATGTCATTAGTTGGCTGTGGGTCCTTCCCCTGCAACCCCTCTGTTTGGGAAGAGCCCTACAACCAGAGCTTTGTCTTCAAGTGAACGGTGGCCGTTTCAGGGACGGAGTGGAAGATCGCCACAGCTGTGATTGTGACCTTGTGCTGTTGGGGACGACATGCAAGTAGCAAAATGCTATCACTCGACTTAAAAGGAGGTGATGAATGTAAAGCATGAGCCACGGTGAGAAGGTGAAGAGGCCTGTAGCTCTATGAGGCCTCTGAAATGCAGTCTACCCCTTAACTTACCAGATTTACCATCTTGGAACAAAAAATAAAAATATATTAAACTGTAGTGATCCCCACCTCATATAAAGCTCTACCGAGGTATTCTAGCTTAGGGCAGGGAGGAAGGTGAAAAATATGTTTTGGTGGGAGCCACTGTTATGGTGTCCAACACAATGAAAAACCTCAGGCCTCTCACATTGTAGAAAAAACAACCAATGAACAGTCGTGGAGGGGGCTGTTTTGTAATCTTTTCGGACAGGCATGGCCAAATGTGGCAGGGTAAAAATGCTCATGGACCATTAAAGGTTCAGTCCTTACCGCAGCGACCCGGGTTCAATTCCTGCCCGTGGTCCTTTGTTGCATGTCTTTCCCTCTCTCTCCCCTTCTCATACCTTCCTGTCTAACTCACTCCATAATGAATGCATAAACCCTGAAAAAATAAAACTACGCTCATGGGATCCTTTGCAGCTACTGTGCACAGCGCTTGACGCCGCAGACTGCACACCCCCCCCGAAGCCAAAGGTGTGACAGCCCTGAAAAGCTGAGAGGGGCCTTCTCCACCCTGACCAGAGGGAGAAAACACTTGGCAGAGCGCGGGCAGAAAGAGAATGTGTCCGGGTTATGCTTAATAAGAGCGACCTGGCTGGCATGTGGGGAGCCAACAGGGGATTGCCTGTGTTGTGTTTTGCTGTGAAAGCAGAGGTGAAGTAGAGATGGCAGCAAAAAGAAAACTCCTTACATGTCTGCCAACTACAAGCGTGGGGATTTCAGGGGGGGATGGCACGTTGGCGGAGTCCTGGTGGACTTCATCTCCATTTTTTGCAGAATTCACTCTTGGTGTGTACGAGCATTTGGTGTTAAGGTGAGCTACATAAGAACACCTGAACGGGTTTGATCCCCAATGTAGGCAGATGACCTCCTGGAGCAAGATGCCTAGCCAGCCTGCTCCTTTATGACATGCAAGTTCAATCTAAGTTACTTTGTAGAAGTATGAAAACATGCAAACCACATAGCAGCTTGTGAGCCAGACTTCCCACTGGCAACAAAGTTTTAGCAAAAAAAAAGAAGAATATATAGAAGCAGAAATAAAGGCCAAGGTTGAAGATGCTATCGTGATAATACAATTTATGCAATGTTGTTGAACCGCTCGAGTTGAACCATCTCCTTTTCATGGAGAACCAATACACTGAACAGATGTCTATTATAAACCAGCATGACCCACGAGCAGAACACCATGATTCATAGAGAATAAGGACGTAGTAAGCCTGTGATGTCATTTTACCCAACGGTTTATTGACTTCTAAAACAAGTAATGTGGTCATTTTGGGTTCATCTCTGTTTCTATGACCCTTTCCCACTGAACGTCTGAGTCGATGCGTCATCCGTTTGGGGTCTGGATCCAAAAGGGTCAGAGAATGTGAACCTGGGAATGTTGCACATTGCAAGGTTTTAAAAGCAAGCCATCTGGCACACATCCAGAGGTTGAAACACATTTACACCATGAGCGACAGAGAAAAGGGCCATCTTCAGACAGTTCCAGATGGACCCACAGGTGGACAGGAGACAGGACAGGAGAGAGAGAGTCACTTACGGCAGCCATGGAGTTGATGCGGTCGATGTAGTAGTCGGGCCAGCTGGTGGCCAGCTTGTTGGGGTCCTCTTGCTCCTGTGATCAACCGAAACACAAACCAGTGTTTTAGACAACATTGCGTGAGGTCCTTTGCAAAACAATCAATAAAGATTTTCAATACTGTTACTGTACATCTTGTGCTTATGCAGGTGGGAAATCGGTATAGAAGTTGCATATCCATTTTTCATGCAAGAATAGCAAAGAACACTTATTGGGATAAAAATGTTATATCATCTTAGGCCAGTACTACTTGCATTTCTGCTGGTTGTATTAATCTGTACAGCTCTATATTACCCATAATGCCTCAGAAAAGACAGAGTGCAGTTCTCTGTTTTGAGTTTGGTAATGGAACTCTAATGGTTGCCCCAGAGAAAGAAGGATGTCGGGGAACCTTGCAGGGCAATGCGGTCACAGATGCATGTGATGCTCAGCTCGCACACACCTCTTTATGTTCTGTGTCGGGGCGGGTTGTTCTCCTCCCTGGTTCTGACATTGGAGAGGTGATACTCTGCATCATGATCCACCTTAACATCCACTTGAAACAGCTAAACCAATCAGGTGGCCTCTTCATGAACTGGGTCACGGCATCTCTAACCAGCACTCTCATGTCAGTAATCATTGAGAGGCAGAGACAGACGGACGGACAGCAAACCTCCGGGTTGAAAGTGAACTTCCCGTTGGAGCGCTAAACAACGTCTGAAATCCATTCGGAACGCCCAATTCCAGAGAGCGTGTTGCCACGAGCGACGCGGGGCCAGAGGCTCTTATACATCTGTTGTTGTTTAGACCAGACCCATGGCACTGGGGGAGGAGCCTGTCTGTTGTTTAGACCAGACCCATGGCACTGGGGGAGGAGCCTGTTGCTCTAACAGACAGGCTAACAAGGAGACAGAAACCCTAACGTCATGGTCTCTGTGTGTCTGTTCCAGAGATGTTTTGTTACACGAGAGAATAAAGCTACCACGTGAAACTTTGTACAATAAAATAAATGGGGATATGAATATGTGTTTTAGGCCACATTGTGTCTTGCACGGGCAGGAAATAAAGATGCTAAAGCATCCCATAATAAAGCAATAGCGTGTTACACACATAAATCAATCTGCACCAAAATGCGCTGAAGCACCCTTGCATACAATGATGCTGCTCATAGAGAAATGTCTTTGAGTAAAAGTTAAAGGAATATTTTTAAAGAAGGCCAAGGACTAAAGAATTGTTCAGATTACAAGTTCATCCATTTATAAAAAGGTTCTTTCCGGTGGTGTCAAGGACTACTTTAGCTTCTGAAAAGGCAACATGATCAATTTCTTTCTATAATCGAACTGTCCATTTGATTGTGCTTTACACAGCCGACAGCGAACAACCTTTCCAGGTGATTAAACAGGACATATCGGTTCCAGCTTATGCAAGCACAGGGCTGCCTTACTTTTCCTAGACAAAACCCTTTTATTTCCAACCAAAGCCCACTGACCATACAGCTTACAAAAGAGGGCCAGCAGAAGAATTGTGGTAAAAAAAACAAAAACACCCATTTCATTCTTTTTGCTTTTATTTTTTTTTATTTTTTCATAAGTAGCACTGTACACCGCAACCAACTGATATGAATCACAGGGTTTTTGTTTTTTTTGGTTGAGGGAGTCGTTCGGGCACTTAAATGACCACTCTGCACGTCTTTTCCACAACTCCCGGCCTTGTCTGCCCCTTTCGGTGTGCGAGCTACGGGACCCAAAATAAAAATGAAAAAAAACAATGGAGGCCAGTGTTTGTGTGCTCCCTGGCTGGTCGCCCTGCTTCACTTGCGCCGCTGCGGACACGCTCTGGACGCCCCGCCAGCGCAGATCTCCATGCTAAGATTAACAACTTTAACTGCAGCTCTCCGCTCAGACGAATTACAGCCGTTCCAATTTGCCCCTTGAAAAACATTGAGTCCAACGCAACATTTACCCTGGCAGTTTAACAGAGGCCCGGGTAAAGTACTGTAATTTTCAACTTGTCTCGGAGAAGAAGAAAAAAAAAAAAAGGAAAGAAAGTAAGGCCGTTGAAATTTGGGGCACTGGGTGACGTAGTTTAATTTACTGCCTGAATAGTCGCTTGTGCTTAAAAACGCTAAATCGAGCATAGTGTTATTCGTCGTCTCCAGTGGAACACACACCTTATTATAATACCAAAGTCAGGGAATAGACAACAACATTTCAATTAGACTCACCAGACAAAGTCGGCCAAAAAAAGGATCCCCATGAATTGTAAGTAGTCATTTGTCATTGTCAATGTGTAATCTAATCTGTGTAATCTATTGATGACCAACCTCATCTCTGGCAAAAACCTTCCAGCCGCAGTCTACGTTATGGAACGCTGAATCTCAACTTTAATACTCTATTACAGCAATGAACATTCAGTTATCCAGCACCAATAAACATGATTTGCAACCTCTGCTGCAGCCATTAAAATACCTACCCCCCCACCCCAGACTGTGATTCAGGTACATTTGAGCAAGGTGTAACTCATGTTACCAACATCTGCTGCGGAAGGTATCGTTCCACCAAAGATCAAAATGCCTGCCCAAGGTCAACTCCGCTGGCATGCGGAGGCACCTGTTAAAAGTCTAGATGAAGTTACACATTAAAAAGCCCCCGCTGCAACAAGTCACTGCAGTATATTCAAGGTATTATGCTGCATGTGTGGTATTCACATTACCACACAACCATCCTCCTAAGCACACATCAGCCGTAAAACATTCAAATTAATAAGGCTTCCAGCACAAACAAAGCCAGAGCACTGCCTAGAAAATATAGAGCGAAACCCCCAAGTCACTCCGTGGGTTTCCATGAGCGGTTTCGGGCCTTTTCAAATTCCAAACCTTATTTCCACTTCAGAGCCTCTTGCGTTTCATTTTCAAATAATAAATTGTTATTGGGAAGGAAGAAAGAAGGGAAGGAAGGAGGAGGGGGGGAATTAAGAAGGTAAGGCTGAAGCCCGCCGGCGTGGCAGATCTCTGCCAACTCCAACATGTGCTGGGCCACGACCCCCTCCTCACACACGGCATGAGGAACACGATGTCTCCCGTGGACGCGCAGGGCGGCCCTGGACACGGCCGGCTCCTCAGCCCTGATGTGTTCAGATATTCGGGCCCCTTTGGCACCAAGGACGGGCCCCAGTGCGGTCCTTCAGCTGTGGTCCAGGTTGCGCTGGGGGTCAGTTTCTTTGGAGTTCAGAGGCTGGCTGAAGTGTTTCTCCGCGGTCTCTGGTCCGTGCCGCTCTGAGGGTGTGCTACGTGTCACACCGCCTGATCTTGGAGATCAGATAAGCCTGGTGGTGACCCTGGTTGACCCCATCAGGGGCCACGCGTGGAGGCTGTCATAGAGGCGAAGGGACCAGTATGGTGCTGAAGGGAATTCAGCAAATATCAAACAAGGTTTTCTAAACTATTTGTCATACCGATCACTTGTTGGTACCCGATGGTGCGTGCTGTTGAGAACTTTAAAGGTGAAGCAGAGTGCAGAGTGCAGGTAATTGGGGGCTGTAATTTTGTGTCTCTTCACAAGGCATTAAAGCAAATGTTGACCTCTGAATTTCACAGTGATGGGTCATTTCTAGGATGCAATTTAAACATGAAGGTATAGTCTATAGTCTATATAGCTATAGTCTAACCTATTACTCTGAAAAAGTACAGAGTAACACCTCTAACCATATAACCAATAGGACTTCATGCCAGTGAATGAGTGAATTGATGAGAAACTGATGGAGGTGGTGGTGTCAACACGAAAGTGGTGCATTGTCTTCACAGACAATACAAGCTCAATCGTAGATGAAGGGCACACCAGGTATGGAAACGGGATCAAGTTGTGCATGCAAGATAAGCGTGTGAAAATGCATGTCAGGGTGCAAGCGAATCGACCGAGACTCAAGTGGAACGGTAAACAAAAGCTAGAGTTGAGCTGCTCCATAAGAAGCCCAATCAGAAGTCACAGCGCACGACAGAAACCAATTAGAACTGTATGAATAATTGAGTTTGCCCATATAGCACAATATCAAACCACACACATGCATTGAAGACAAAGCAGTGATTTTTTCCCTCATCAATTGCAGCTTGAGCAGACAGGAACACCGAAAGCAGCACGGGCACAGGCAATTATAATAAAGTATTTGTCAGCGCGTACAGCCTACGTCTTTCATCCATTTCATCTCATGAAATGTTTTCAATGTGTGTGGTGTCGCCGGGAAACAAGTCCTATATGCATTTGTTTATTTGCAGTCTAACCTAACGTAATGAAAGAATTTTTTCTACACTTCATGCTCTTGTCTCACTTGTAAACACATTTTACTTTTGGGGAGGAAAGCAGGGATGTCTCTCTGAGGGGAATATTTACAGCCAGGATATAAATTCTCACCTGGGAGAGGCAGGAAATGGATGGGATATTGAATTCTGGGAAATGACATAACACTGGAGAGGCCTCTTATGACAGGTAGCGCATGAGAGCTTTAACACGCCGACTTCAGAAATGCTTTCTGCTTCATAATGCCATTTGATTTCCCAGCAATGGAAACGACCGACAGGATAACGCCATTCTGAATGGTTTGCAGTGTGGCTGATATTCTTTTGACAGAAAAAAAAAAAAGGAGGGAGAACAGGGGATGTATTATCCTGCTCTGGGTGTTTTCATACCCGGTTTGGCATGTCACTACATGCTTCTGTACCGGAGGGTTTCCCATGCCCACAACCGCAAGCCTGTGCATACACTCTGTCCATTACCCCCCTCTGCCAGAGTCTGCTTCTCATGGTGGCGGACTGAGTGGAAGAAATACAATCAGACTTATGCGAATGGCCCTCGACAAGATCTTCTAGATAGTCACGGATAACACAGGCGCCAACCTTATCGGTGGAAAGCTCTTGTGTCACCGATCACGCCTTCTGACACCGTGCAGCGTCTCGGCGAGAGATCAACACTGCTGAACACAGGTTCGCCCTTTGACCCTTTCTGCAGGGGACGTCTGAGTAGTTGAATGTGTGTGACACTGACCCGTACGAACAGTTCCCTCTCCTTCTCCTGGCCGGAGGGATGCAGACCTAACCCTGACCCCTGTACCACATGTCAACACAAGTGGGACAATTGTTCATTTAAATTGGATTACACCTCATTGCATGTCAGCTTAACAAAAACATATACATATATAATAAAAAAGTACTCCGTTAACGTTGTTTTAGGTGAACGGGACCAATCCGTCTGCCTGTCGGCTCTCTAAATGTTATCCGACCACAACAACAAGCCGTGCTGTTCCAGGGCCGGAGGGGACAAGGGCCCCAGTGTGAGACGCCGACGGGAACGGCCAGGGGAAAGTTGTGCACCGCTCCGCGAGTTGGAGAGACTTCCCATTCCAATCACTGTCATGGCGTAACTCTGAGGAACACAGGGTCCCACTGTCTGGTGTGTGTGTGTGTGTGTGTGTGTGTGTGTGTGTGTGTGTGTGTGTGTGTGTGTGTGTGTGTGTGTGTG
>JAOPJL010000132.1:4402613-4418423 GCA_027123545.1 Trisopterus esmarkii
CGCACGTGTAAACGGAGGTGGGTTTTCCACGGTGGCGTGTGGCGGCGTGTGGCGGCGAGATGAAGGGACGAGCGGAGCACAGACGACCACACGCCTCCGGGGTCCGCTGCACCAGATCCATCTGGCCCTGGAGAGCTCCAGTGAGGGGGGGGGGGGGGTAGCAGGAGTTTGAAGAACCAATGTTTGGACTAGCATCTCCTGGTAGTTTATCAACAGGCCCCGGCCCCGGTGGAGACGGTGCATGCGTTAACGCAAACAGTTTTTCTTTTCTGACTGGTTCTTTTATTTGTATTTCTGTTCACAAATACAGATTTCCAGTGGTGGCTTTCCAGGCCAGCGCTGAGTGTGATAGAGGCTTTACCAAAACGCTATATAGACATAGAAGTCTGCGGTCAGCTCAAGGAATGTGTGTGTGTGTGTGTGTGTGTGTGTGTCTGCGTGTGCGTGTGCGTGTGCGTGCGTGTTTGTGTGTGTTGCATTACTTGTACATATTACTGACAAGTCATTCCATTCGTTTGCATCTACTAATATTTATGTCCTGCATTAACTTTTGTAATTATGTTGACGTTTAAACAATGATTCAAATGTGTGTTTCTAGGTTAGAAGTGCAAGTGAAGGACTTTTTGGACGATGCTGACCCAGAGGTGACACTGGCACTGGGAACAGACCTCCGGAAGATCCACCGCTGCTTCTCTTTACTGAAGGTACTCAGTCTGAACAGCATATATCGCCCCACTGGTGTTCCGCCATAGTGTGATATGTTATTCATTGGAATCCAATGGAGTCCTCTCCCTCTCAATTCTTTCAACAGATGTTATTCTTGGAATGGGGTGCACGACATCGTTGTTTAAAATGGATGAACTTCTCTGAAATCCATTGTTAGGTTTTTTTTCTGTCCCTTTTTTCACTTTTCACTTTTTCACTCTTGTTTGGTTTTTGGGATTCATGTGCATTCTTGGGTTGCATCGCAGCATATGGTGCGCATCAAAGTCTGATGTGGAGGGGATGGGGAAAAGTAATGCTCACTCACGGTTGATGGACACGGTGCCATTGGGAACTCATTCAACATGCTTGGTTGACTCTGTGCATTGCCTCCCCTGGTGTCCAACTCACCGCACAAGTCTTTGGACTGGTTCCCCCTACTGACGGCCAGTGGCTACTGCACGGCCTTAAGAGCGCCTGCAATACAATTTTTAACACCAAATTTCAATCCGTTTCTTCCCTTTCCCTAATGAGCATCAATCATGAGCCAATTGTGTCGCATATTCAAAATGCTTCAGATGAAAATGATATGCATTTCACCTATATCTTGTTGAACTGTTATTCACAGTGAGTGGACAGTGGTGGACTGCCGGCCTTCCAGGCCAAGGGTGGCAACTCATTCGGTAGTAGCTTGTTGATTTTCCCATGGTCTGACTCGGGCTCCAGCCACTCAATGTTTGCCGATAGTCTTCAGCCAACTAATTAGTGATAAGGCGCCAAGTGTTGACCTATACTCTACTTGGTCCTTGCGAGGTAGCCACATCTGTCCCGGGGTGTGTATGTGTTTTGGTACACAATATATACAGAAGCCCTGAATGGTCTTAAAATAAATCAGTAAATAAAAATACAAACGTAGTGGTTAGCTGTTCCGAGACCCCCAAAAAAGGGGAATTGAGTTTTGTTAATATTATTTTCAAGCCCAGCGTACCAATTGTGGTTGAAAAAATGAAATAACTCACATTTTCAAATACACTGCATACAAGATTGATTTGGTTACTGTGTTGTTTCAAGTGCTCCTTTGATTATGTGTTGCCCGTCACTGCACTGTTTTTCATGGAATAAAAAATCACTGTTGAAGGCAAAGCTCAGAATTATGACACCATTGGACGCACTTCATACAACTGCATTACAACATAATCACTCAGTAATTACATTGTGGAATTTTGTTGATAATACATAATGGAGTTCAGTGTTTTGCACTCAGTGACACCATTTTAAGTACCCAGTGGTTTGAGCAAAAGTGAAAACCTATTTAAAAGGTTTCATCCAATAAATATACATTAATCATGGCATTACAACCAGCATTGAACCCATCGCCGAATGGGTTCAATGCTGGTTATAATGCTATGATTAATCTATATTTATTGGATCAACAGCTTTATTCACTTAATTTTAAGTCCTTATTTACTTATTCTGACGTGCTGTGCCAGCCGTTCCCCACACCCGGTTCCAGAATGTGTTTATCCCTCTACATTTGTTATTAGCGCTGAAACACACCGGCTCGTCTTGGGTTTACATTCTTGAGAGCATCGCACTCTGGTCACACGCCGGCTGATTCTGCAGTCCACAGGCACGCAGGATCTGGTTCACATTTCCCATTTCTCCAGCCTGGTTTCGGTGTGTTTGTGTGGCAGTGCAGTAGCCTGGAAGGGTCTCTGGCTGTTGGTCGTTTGAACAGTCAGGGTTTGAGAAATACTCATCTACTCTGGACTCCCAAACAATGAGTGAAAACTGAGTGTGCTACAGGAAGCAAACAACAGTTAAGCAAAAACAAGTTTCCAAGTTTCAAGTTTAATTGGGTGAACCTTTTTTACTTTTCCTCATAGACCACCGTTTCCGGCCTTCGGCAGCAGTTGAACATCATCCAGGAGAGGCTGGGACGTGCTAATGGGGCTGGGAACGAGCTCACACCTCCGTCAGCAGTAGCTACAGCACCTGGTCAGACATTTCAGATTATTTTGGAAAACACCATATTTTTGTTGTGCGATGTTTCAGTTTTCGAATTGGACCCAAAACGACGACGCCTCCCACATCAACACCGAAGCAACGTTGTGCCTCAGCTGGAACTTTAAATAAATAGTTTGAACTAATCCTAATCAGCTAGTGTTTCCGTACAGTGGAACCATAAGCATGCCCGTATAAACACACAAACCATGGCGTTTAAATATGGTTTAATTCATCACTGGGCCTTCTGAGGTACACATGGAATGTTGATGTTGTTTTAATACGTATCTTCAGATATACCTTCTTTTAATGACAGCACTTCATCATAATTGTCGTTGGTTGTTATCCCTCATTTTCAAAGATAATATTTCTAATGGCTGCCCCCCTCACTCCTCGCCGCGGCTTTTCATTAGATCATCTCACATTAGTCGGAAAAATCTAGATGACTGTTTGATGATTTGGCCGCAAAGACGCGGGCCCTCCAAAGTAAATTGGACATGAAGGTATTCTTCCTCAGAGTTTGTTTTGGAGCATTCAGGCTTAATTAAACATCGACAGGGTACCCTTCAGAATGACACACAGACTGGAGTCTTGAGTTTTTCCACATCATACATAAGTTTAACGATGAAAATCACGTCGTTTTGGAACACGCAATGCCTGGATCGCGTGTTCCGAAGCAAAAAACACTCTTTATTCCTACATACCTGTTCTCTCTATGCAGATGGTTTTATTTATATTGTCATAACTATTAATTCCATTATTTATTATGGGTCTGTGAGGGTTCCGGAGGAAGGTTTTCAGTGCACTCGTTCCAGTGGGGTGGTTTGTCTGTGTGTGCGTGAGACAGGCTGCCTCTACGGCCTGTTGCCGTGACATCAGCACTAGCACTCCTATATGTTTAACGACCCCCTTCCATCCAGACCGCCGATACACACTAAGCCCACATCCGCCAGGTAATGGCCTCCCATGTACATACAGTCATCTCCACCTCTCAGCTCCCATAGACCTCCAACCCCCACCCCATCCCCTCGCCCTCTCCAGCTCCACCAACCTCACCAGGGCCCTTAATTATGTGAGAATACCCCTCCTTGGAGGAAGAAACCACAGGACAGGCAGGGGATGTACCCAGCTAGTCCACTGTAGCCTCCCCCCCCTACTGAGACACCTGGGAACTATTATTGAACCTCACATGGAGATGGGGGAGAGAGAGCGATGACACATCCGTGGCCTAATGAGGAATACCATAACGGCACAAACAACAACAATAGAGGCAGGCTAATAAACAGACTGGATTGTGTGGAGATTTTCAAGCAGGACCGTCGGTGGGCGGCCCTGCAGTGATGATAGCACAGCCCAGTGGATTAGACAAGGGCTGGTCAAAAACCCATGTTGACCTTTTTTGATTTACGTTATCCTCTTGGAACATTATTTAAAAGACTAAGCACCTTTTGACAGAGCCGAAATGTGGGGTTAAGTAATGGAAGGTGCTTTAGGCATGAGTTACCCCTGCGATAATTCTAGTGGTGGTCACATTGTGTCCATGTGAGGTTTTATGTAGCCTTCCAGCGAGGGGGAATAGGGGCACGAGACACTTCTCGGGTTAATCCAGGGGTCACCCATGTGTGGGAAACATTTATGCGCAGTCTATATACATCTACAAGCCGTCTATATACATCTACAAGCCTTGTAAAGAGCGTAATCTCGGTCCATCAAACGCCTGGTAAATGTCTGTTCTCGGCATACTGCAGCAGTAGTAGCCATTTCAGATAGAAATGGGACCCTTTAAGGGTTTGCCTTTCCGATATCTGTCACTCACGGGGGCGCCTCCATTTTCCTAAACCCACGCCTGTGCTAGAAGTCAGATTTTCATGACCGCGACCTCTTGACCCCTCGGTGAGTCAGTAGGGCAACAGGGTTCAGGGGAGGATTCCCCAAGGAGTGCACGCAATATATGTGTAAATCTCTGGTGCCGGGAGATGGAGTTGGTTGGTCGGAAAGTTCCAGAACAAATCAGGGGGTACGAGCTCCCCGCTTTACTCAGGATGGGGAGTAATAACATGCAGGTTTGTTCTGTCTTGGCTTGCGTGTCCACGGCACAATGTGCACAAAGTGCAGTCCATTTACAATGTATCCATGACAGATCGGCGCTAACGCGAAAGTCACAATTGGCACCGGGATGCGGCGCGAGTAATCCGTGACAATGTGTTTACAATTTTTGGCACCCCGGGCTTCCCTTAAGAGTCCCTCAGTGATTTTCAGATATAAACTCTCACGTCAAGTTATTATCCCCGCCTGATTCCCCAGGGTTAGAATAACGCGGTGGAATTTATTGCCATAATTCAAAGGCCCCTCTGAAGCCCTGTACGATAAACCCCGCATGCTAACAGTTGTGTTAGCAGATGTACTGTTCTAGCCTTGATTATTGATGTTTTTTTGTGTGTGCAGAGCAAATTTCACGCTGTGTTTTTCGAAAGGCTTTTGACTGACTCTCGTACATAACGTTCCGGTGATTTAAAAAAAAGAAGCATTTTGTTGCTCGGGGACATGGTGTTTCAGGAAGGGAATCGACACCTAATACTTTGAACTTTCCCCAACCTACTTACTCCCTGAAGCAAGTTAAATTTTGTAGAACTTGATTAAAATTGTTTGTTTTTTAGGGAAATGCACCAATGCTCTCAATTGAGAATCTGATAATTGGTGTATTCTTTGTTGTTTTAATATTTAGTCTCATCCAAAGTAGACAAATGTCTAAATTGTCAAAATAGATTATTCGAAATAGTCTAAATAGATGATTTTATTGTGCTTCTCTCATATCTATGATTGCTGCCAGATTTTCAGAAGAACATCTCGTAAAATCATCAAGTGATTTTCAGTAGTACGAGACAAACAGCCTGGGGAGTTTGGTCTGCCAGCTGGGAAACAGTTCTGCGTGTCAATGCAAATGAATGTTGATTGATTTAAATTTCCATCACTTATCCGTCAGTCTCCATCTTTCAGTGACTCAATTAGGATAGATTATAGTTTGGGTCGGACATGTGTGTGCGCATGCGGGTGTGTGCGTGCTCATGTGAGTTCCAGTCCTAGGCCTACATCCCACTCACTGCTAGGAGGCATTCCAAGCATTGGCATGGAGGAACACGCACAGGGGTGGCATTTAACTGGCGCTTAACTGGCACATCTTGATTGTATTTAAGTATCACTATGCAAGCGAACGCCAGAACGTGTCACACTTATTTTTCTTATTTTATTTTTGTCTGTTATTCTTATTCTTTCATCACGTATACCTTTGGTTTAGTTGAAATGCGCTAATGTTAAGCTGTTGGTTTACCATCGGTGTCATCTATCTCGGTAGCGTCTTATGTGTCCTGTTATAAAAAAAAACCTCTGCAGTTGATGCTGGCCAAAGGTGGCTGATTATAGGACTCAGCGCTCAAAGGACTGTTTGATGTGTTGTGATGTAGTGGCATGGCGCCCACCGATGTCAAGGAGTACATCATGGGAGAGGTTGATGCGATACAGATTTCACATGTTTACCGACCTGCCTATCTCTGGATTTAGCCCGCATGCCCTCTGGTTTTTAATGGCCAGAGTATGGAAGAAAAACGACCTTGCTACTCCACTCTGGTGCGGTCCTTTTAGTTTACAAGATTACGTGGCAGTGGAGCCATTTTTCATTGTGAATAGCCACTGATGCTTACCTCAGGAAAGTCTAGCCTAGTGGTTAAGCTGTTTGACTCGCAGCCAAAGGGTTCTGGGTTGAAGCCCCACTGCCCGCAGACCACAGTCTACCGGTGGGCACACTTGAGCAGGATGGCAAACTTGTATCTGCTAAACGCATCCGCTAAATGGCTATGTAGCAAATAGTATCGGGATGGTTTCTTATTTGATCAAGCTATGTTGTTGTTGTTTTTTCAGCAACTCTTAAGTCTGAATGTGTGTAATAACCCATGTCCCACGGATAACCTAATCCTCACATGTATTGAGTAAAAATACTTGTTCTTCACAACATAGCAAGAGGGTTTTTACACTTTTACACACAATATTTATAGATAAATACTCCTTAATCTGTGATTTCCCTTTAAACTGTCTTCAAGTCGTTAATATTGTATGATTTATTCCATTACACAGTACAAAGTAAATACGGCTGAAGTATAATATCAATATAATACAAGTATTATGTTGTTCACTTATGACCTAGATGGAACCCTATTTAGCCAACCTTAGGACATTTTGCGAATGTGGTGATTTTATTTTGTGGTTTTCCCATTTCTGGCGGGTTCAGATCAGATGAGAAATAAAAGACTGGACACAAACGGTGAACTGTGTCTAAAAGCCCACAACATGTTGAGCAGATAGCATGTGCACATGCCTGTAGATCCTATATGCTATATATTTTTTTAAGAGTTTAATCAGCTCAAAGGGGGCTATTGAATAACTCAATAATGGAAAAACCTGCTGAACTGTGGTCTGAGGCAATAACCTCCACCAAACAATGACGGGGTAACCACGGCAACGTGAATATTGTCTTTTAAAGACTTGGCATGTACAGGTAATTAGGAATTGTTGTGGTTTGGCGTTCGGGCGGGCGCTCAGAAGACGAACATATTGGTTTCATTGGAAAGCTCGCTCCTTCTCCAGCTCCGCTTCGTTGTTACCACCGGCCTCCCCTCTGTCTCCGCCGTGCTGCGTCTCCGCGGCCCTGTCCGAGACATGGTCATCTGTCACTGGAAATATAGACCCCTTGACTTTGTTTGATGGAACGTAATCATTTATCCGCCGACCAACCCCTGGCTTCGGTCTGGCCGCAGCCGAATGTCTTCTAATCTCATGAGGGAGACGGGCTTTAAGGAACAGACTAATGTGTCGACGGTGAATTACTGGTTGTCAAAGGGCATCAAACACACTCCACACTTTGTTTGAACCGCAGGCTGATATGGCCTGAGCTGTTTTCCATATGGTAGGTAGGCTAGATTGTCCCTGCACACTTTTATGAGCACGGTATTTTTTCTTTTTGCTTTTTCACCTAAAGTATTAACCGACGTATCGACGTTCATCTGTTTCTTGTCTGAGAGATGTTTGATTTCTCTTGATATAAGATAATCTGTATTCTGGATCTGAACATGTTGGACTTCTTCAGGCTTAAGTTTGAGGATCTCTCCAAGGTCTCCAAGCTAAAATGATTGGGATTTATTGGGAGTTTTATTTTAAACATATGAATTCCACAAGCATATGCAAGGCCATCTGAAAGTGATGTCTGGAAAAGGTATTTGGAATCACGCAGAAAAGCAGTTAGCAAGCTCATGGTGTGCAAGAAAACACGTTCACGTAATGTGCCATGACATGTTGCCTGTCGAAGTAAAACATGTGACCCTATCGGATGCACACAAACACATCTACACGTGGACGTAATTACACCACAATCGTGCACTCTGCTCACACACACACACACACACACACATACACACACACATAGCCTCATGCTCGGAATCTTGTCTGGGAGTCTGCTGTTCTCTGTACTGGCTCCTCTGAGGCAGAGCGTGACATTTCACTAAGCCTGTAAGGTCACACACTAAAGCAGACGCAGGCACGATGCCGTAATTTAAAATAACCCCTGGAGCCGGGAAGCCGCTGCCTCTGGAAAATCCAGGACATCACCGTGGACACTTCCTCTGTCCGTCTTCATTAGGAAACTGGCACTGCAGTGGCGTATGCTGTGGCCTTTTTCGGTGCCAGACGACAGAAGAAAGACAAAACAATGACATGGCCAGTTGCACTGAATGAGATGATGAAGTGATAACTTGCCACTGTTATGTCTTTTATCCAAATAGACTTTATTCCCCTGGATCGACCTGTGCGAGGCGTCCTGATAAGCCAGAGGGAGGAGACGGAGAAGACCAGCGACCAGGACGCCACAGCCCAGCTAAATAGTAAGGCTGCACCCATTCCACCTTTTCTCAGACCAAGTTCTTACATTTGGGTATTTGCCAGGACTGAGTACCGATACGAGAACTCAATAATACCATCACAGTTTAAAGAGCCACCGCTAACCCACTGTTTCAGCGGGAAATTTGAAAACTTTGAGGTTTAAAAAGGTGATTTAAGAGTTCTAGGAAAGATACTTTATTTGTGATCTTTTTTTAGTACCTTCGTGTATGAGCATTATAATGAGCGATGTTGAATCCCACACACCGTAGCGATGTACTATAGGTATCCGGGATTCCTAACCCTCGGGCGCGGGTATTAAATAAATCGCTGCTCAGACGGAGCTTCTCCATCCACACACATCATACAAGTATGTTTCTGAAAAGCTTGACTTTCTCTCGGACACTGCAGTCAACTGCTGCCCAGGCAGAGCTCTGTACGTCCACACAAACCACGCCCCCGGAGCCCCTTAGCCATGACCCCAGATCTGAGGAAGATGGTTGCACGATGCCGAGGGAGATGTACGGATAGATCTTTTTCCTCTTTTCTCTTTCTATTTTATATCGCAGTCAGTCTCACTTCTGCCTCTGTCAAAGCCTTTTCCTTTTCTCTATCGCATGCACGGGTCAAGCTGAAAGCACATCTCCAGTTTGTCTGAACCCCTTTCTCATAAAATAAGGTTTTAATGTAACGACACATGATCAGGTTAAAGGCAGTGAGGCGTTTCCTTGTGCAAACCTCTGCACAGCTCTGACGTTTGCACTTTTGCGATCAAAAACCGCTGCTAATTCACACTTGTAAAACACAAGCCACCGTGATAATAACAAACCATTAAAGACAAAGCGTTTTGTCAGTTTCGTCAACACGGATCTCAAATAAATGGCACCTTCTGCACACGGGAGGCGGGAAAGGGAATACGCCGGCGGTGGCGGGCCGCTCTCCGAGAGAGGTGATCTCTGCCGACTGGAATGTCGGCAGCGGCGCGTTTTGCTCGTGGTCACGAGTGTGTGGTGCCGGTTGAGGTGGTCTTTCCTGAGACACACACACTCTTTCGATTGCATTACAAATCCTCGGGGCTTGAGAATCTCCCTGACATCCAGAGGAGTCTCACTCTGTCCCAGAACTCCTGGTGTGAACCCCCTGGTTCTAAACAAAATGTCATCCGCGAGGCTTTGCATGCATTAGCGTGTTTCCTCTTTGGGGGTTGCCGGGGCAGGCTGGTGTGTGTGCTCCAGAAGAGCAACACCAGGCGGTATTGTGCTAAACCTGCAATTTGTGACTTGATGACTTGAGGCTCATAAAAGCTGACGGGACAGGCGCCCGTGGATCCAAGAGGAGTGTAACGCAAACACTTGAGAGCATATGCAGCCCATGCCCAGCAAACAGGCAGCATGTCCCGCGGATGACCTGTTGTTTATAGAGAGATTCGCTCAGAGTAACGTTGTGTATTTGTGTGGACCGGGAGTATTGAATTAGCATAAGCTTTTCACATATAAGGGAGAAATCTGTGTGTATGGTTCTATAAACCAGGAGATTGCTTTCAGATGCCTGAATATATTTGTATTTGTAAAGAAACCACTTGCAAAATGATTAATCTTGGAGGGGGCGGGGGGCAGGGTGTGGGGGCTGGATAGCGCAGTGGATACGAATACACTAGTTCAACACGGCCACATGTTAAACACACGACCTTGTCACCCTAACCTTGGATTACCCTCTTCAGACCAAGACATAGAGTTTCAGAACACAAAGGTGGAGAGGTCATCGTAAGTCCGTCCAGGCTTTATGAACGATGCTGTCTAGCCCGCAGCCAGCGCTCATTTGGCTTCCCGTTCCGTTTTATTTTGGTTCAGGGCAGCGTAGCGTGTGTGATGATAAACCTGAACCCTCATAATGAGTGCGGTCGGAGCCATCGGGGCTAAATGGGCTCCAGCCAGCGGCTCATCTCATCCAGACACGCGCTACCGTCTTCGTTAACCACAGCTCCCTCTCCGTTTCGGGACGTTTTTTGGGTAATGATGCCCGGTGCGGGAATAGGTCCAGGGGGAGAGGTAATTGCAAACAGGGATTTGTCTGAAAGCGGAGCCTATTAAAGACAACACGACCCCCGCATATTTGAACGGAGTCCAGCGTGAATGAGCCCCAGTGATCCATCAGCGGAGCGGGGAGAGGACGGCGAGGAGCGTGGTGCTGATGGATGGCCGCGGCGAGTGCTGGTTTACAGCAACGCCGTGATCAACGATGTACCACGCGTAGAGGTCCTCCAATGGGGGGGGGGGGGGGCGTGAAACAGGAAGGAACATCGTCGGGGAAGTTTTCGACTACTGGCCCCCCCAACCCCCCGGCGGCTTTGGCTTCTCCGCGACTCGTTAACCCTTTAATTCCCTTCTTCATGAGGGTCATGGGTCGACACTACAGCCGCTATGTGTGGATCTCTGACTGGGAGACCGGCACTCTGCTCTAACACACCGCACCGTGGCTGTAAGAGGGACGCCAACGCAGCACACCGCACGTTTGATAAGAAGGCCATCTTGCTGACCAGATTTTCCATTGAGGAAGTCAGACATGGTTAGCTTCTTTGCATGTTGACACTTCACAACTTGACACTTCACAACACTACACAACTTAACCGTACCGTCATTTACTTATAATCTGTTTATCGTCAGAAACCGCAATTCCCTGGCCCTTCTCATCTTCAGCAAAGCCATGGGACTCGGGCCATCTAGCAAACTGTGAGTGACTATGAAATGACTTGCATAGGCCTCTGGCATGTTTATCAGCAAACATATACACATTAGTTTCCCAGGGGTCATGATGGCATGTGGATTTATAAAATGTGTGTCTGGGACGCTGATAAATTGTTCAGCAAAATGAAGGATAATGTTTGGGGGCTGTTGCCCAGTTACAGTGGGAATTCAGAAGAGAGTTTGCAATATATGTGAATTTGAAAAGTTTAACAAAACAGAATGCAGTAGAAAAGCATCCCTCATGTATTTCTGACAGTGCCAAAAACACCAGAGACTTCAGGGTGGTTCTGGAATGTACCATTACCAGTTGGAAAATGTGGGTGAGGGTTTCTTTTGTAGTTTTTTTGGAGAATTGCAAAGACGGATTCAAAAAAATGTTGCATGTCTGTAGTTGGCTGTATTACTATTATATAAGTCCAATTTTTGTGATCCAATGTAAGTGTCATTAGCCATAGTCAGTTGTATAGAACGTTAAATGTTAACGTTGGTTATTCAGTTGGTTTTAGACATTGCCCTTAGGTTTAACAAATCACTTGATCCATCCTGATCCAGCTAGTGTGTTAGAAAAAGAGGATAAATGTATGGATGGATAGATCGAAGGATGGATAGATAGATAGATAAATGGAGTATGTACTATTTATACCGTTCATTGCGTGAATTCAAGTCACGTGAATATCAGAACGGTCTTCCGAGTTCACAAGGTGCATTTTATTCATTCTCTTCTTATCCCAACTCATCACTCGTTCTTATCCCAAGTTTCATGTCCACTCTGGAATGTGCCTCTGCTTTTCTCACGCGTGATAAAGATCTCTTTATGTCTCTTTCTGTTATGTTGCAACTGAATTCATGGCAACAAAAACTCTCCCATTGGATCAACTGTCAACCAAAAATACATTTTCCAGCTGCACATTGATCAGAGAAAATGATATGTTTCATTTCGACCTGATAAAACAGAACCTCTTCTTTCAGCAGCTATGGAGGTGAATAAGAAAGTGATGGTTGGTTTGCAGTTAAAGTACCTAAATGTCGGGCTATGTTTGCACTTTATCTTTCACCGAATTCAGGTTCAATCCATCCCATGTTTTTCCCATTCACTTCATTTACGTGGCATTCCTTGGCAAAAAAGCTGCAGGTCTGCAGAATACTTGCATGTACACCGTAATACGCCTTCATAGTGAGGCAGCAGGACTGCCTGCAGCTGGTGCATGTTTTGTTGACTATCAAATACTGGCTCAGTGAGGCCATTTCCAATACAAGTAGCAATTACAAGTTAGCACATATCACATTTACCGTTTAGCTCTTGTCTGCCCCTTATTTATTTATTTTACACAAACCAACCAACTACCTAGACATGAGGTCATTCTTCCTCTCCCTGGGTTAATTCAAAACAAATGGAATACATGTATCCTTTCCCTGTGTTTAGTGGATCACAAGATGTTTATGTATGTTTTTTAGGGGCCTCCTCACTTTTGCCAACTGCCTCTTTGCTTTTAGATAATTGGGGCCTGCTGGAAAGAAACGGTATAGATGTGTGTGTAATGATGCTATCCTTTCCATGGAAACCATTCATGATAAATCTTGTGTCCTACTTTTAAACCTATGGCATAGTAGCATACTAGATACGAGAGATCCTTAGGCTAAGCCACTCCTGAGCAGACCCTTGTATCCAGGGCCCTGGAGCTCAGAAGGCTCAAGATCCTTCAGATTTTTACATGGAATCTGTTTCCATTATGTAAAAGTACAGATTATATATGTAAAATGTAACCCGCACACTCATACATTACACACGCGCACACACACACTAACTAATTAAACAGTGTATCTTCCTGGCTTCTGAAAATGCCTTTTCTATGAGGTTGATGGACACTAATAGCAGTAATAGACACACAGGATGTTCTTGGTCTAAGACAGGAACATAAAACCGAGATTTTATATAAATGTACAGAAAGCCCTATACTTTTCTTCAGCAATGATGATTCTGGCAGATGAGAGCAAGCCCGATTTTTGTAATCTGAATGGAAATCTCATTCGATTGGGACATCTATTATAGACTGAGTGTTTCATTTCATTATATTCAACCAGATGGGGGAATGAAATGAACAAACCCACTGGTTGAAATCAAACATCATACCTCTTATTTAATTTCTCGTTTGTGCAAACAAAAAAAAGGGGAAGAGCATGATTCTTTTTTTTCATCCAAATGCATAGGCTTAAGATGATGATTTCTATTTATTTATTGTCGAAACAGCAACAATATTCAGGAGGAAATTCCTTTCTGGGTTAAACGTCAGCGGTTTGTCAGCACTCGAGCACGGAAAGAGAGAATTAGGAAAGTTGGCGACGGCCGCACGTGATATCATTATCCCACAGAAGATGTTAGCACAACACGATATGATGTCATATCATTTTCGGACAGCTATTCGTGGAATGTTGTCTTTCCCAACAGGCGCGTGGGGTGAGCTTTCCTCGGATAGCCTTGAGACATGTTTGTTAAAGTTGGCCGTATCAACCTTAGTCTGCGAGATGCCTCCTGCTTCCAATCACCGCTTTCCATAAATAACCAAAGAACTGAATTCCTAACTGTCCTGTGATGCATTTCACAGGGTTTACCCGACTCTAGCGAGCGTCTCCAGCACGCATCGTGTTTGTTACACGGGTCCATGATTCTTGGAAAAAGGAAAATGTCTTTTTGTTTTTTTACACAAACAAATGGTACTGAATGAGACGTATCTGTGTTATGTTTAGAGCACAGAGCGCCACCACGGGTTCAACATTATTCTGTTTCAATCCATCTTTATGATGCATTATAATGTACAATAAATGACACAGGAAGATGCCTTTTTCCATCTTTGAAAACAATGAATCTCCTATGTGTTAATGTTACCTATTTTATTTGACCCATGCTTTTGTGTAGATTGTCAGATGCCTGTAGCAGCTTTTGAGAATTTACAATTTGTGAAGCAACATGTCTGCAAATTTCTTTTCAAGTCCCTCATTCATTCAACCAAAAATAAAAAGGTTGAAATCTGACGCAAAGATTTATCACTCTCCCTGCTAGAGTTTTTAAGAACTGCTTATCAACCTTAACAATAAAACCGTGCTAATGGAAGGCCATTAAATAGCACAAGAAGCGGCAGATTTAAAGTTTATTCAGAGAGCCGAAAAGGTAATTGACTATTGGAATGTATTGCCATCAGTCTCGTCACCTGGCATATATTTTCTGAAATACTTCAGACCTTACAAGTTGTTTGTGAGCTTAGCTTGTTGACTCAGGACCCACTGTGCGATGCCTCAGTTGTGCATCTATTACTGGTAGAGAGATTCGTAGGAGAGATTTCTACTTCTTTACTCATTTCCTTTGCGTAAAATGGGCCAAGAAAAAAAAAAGGGAATGCGTTGCTGTTTCCAAGTCAAGGTTTGGTTTGTAAGCACACTGAGACGGTACAACTGAGGATGAACACACTTACCGCTGATAAAGCCCTCCTTTCTTTTTTCATTATTAATCATAATAAAAGTTACGCCATGTCCAACAGACATCCAGGTAGGACATGAAACTCAAACAAGGCAGGTGATACAGTGAAACAGTCACACCCCTTCCACTCGGTGCCGGCGAATGCAAGGTATCAGAAAAAACGCTCCTGCGTTTCTCGTGTAATATCATCTGTGATATAGCAAATGACATATGTTCTTTCATCTGTAAAGGTATTAGCATCTTGCCTGTTTAAAGGCTGTTTAAACAGGCAAGAGATGGGTTCCTGGCTGTTGGCAGGTTGCCAGAGACAGCCTGATGTGTGTTTATGTTGGTGGTTATATATATATATAATTCCATTGCTGCTTGCTCAATGTTGGATAATGATCCTCAATTTGTGTAATGAGATAAGTGGGAGGTCAATAGTGGGCAGCCTAACATCTGGCGGCCTGATTGCAGTCCAGTACCTGTGGGAGACTGGTTTTGCTGAGCTCTGTCAATTTCACCTGACGTCAGTTTTTATTCAATTCCTCCATAGCCTGAGCTAGTTTAGTAGTTGGTAGCTTGGTTTGGCCACTCAAGCAGGTAATTACCCTCTTCACAAGTTGTCCCACATCCATTTGTTCACTGCGATGTATGTTGGAAATGGTGGACAAGCTAAACTAGAGCTATGGGCAATCCATCCTAACAAAGGATTTTGCTATCTACTACCATGCGTAGATTTCACAAGATTTTAATTAGCGCTTGAGGGTGGATTGTCTTCCCCGGTTCTCCACTGTTCTGTTTCCATCTGTATCCTATTGGCCAAAGGCATCCGTCTGATTGGACTTTGTGTAAACAGTGGCCACTCAAACACACCCTGTCCAAATCACACAAAACTAAATAAAAAAGCTTAAAGGTTGGGTACGCGATTTGCGAAACGCCAGCAGATTTTGAAAATACACAACTCAAATGGTCCTACCCCCTCTC
>JAOPJL010000132.1:4430609-4441229 GCA_027123545.1 Trisopterus esmarkii
CTCTCTCTCTCTCTCTCTCTCTCTCTCTCTCTCTCTCTCTCTCTCTCTCTCTCTCTCTCTCTCTCTCTCTCTGCTGAATGAAGGGTCTGTGTAGTGCAGAGGAAAGCCCATTGTCGTCCGGTGTGTGTGTGTGTGTGTGTGTGTGTGTGTGTGTGTGTGTGTGTGTTTGCGTGCGTGTGTGCGTGCGTGGGTGCGAAGCAAATAAATTGACACGCCACTTCAAATGATTACGACACGAAAGGTTACGACAAAAGATGATGAATCACAATGATAACTCATCTCTGTTCTGTTCTGCTTGTGTCTCTTCAGATCCACCCCAACAGTGACACACAATCACAACACCCGGGACTTCAATATTATTTTCCCCCGACAAACGTCTCTGCGGTGCTAAAGCCTCCAGTTGTCAGGGAAAAATGAAGGACAACCGTGAAAAGAGGCCGCTCGGAAGAGCCGACAGCCTGAGTGTTCAAACAGAGAAGTGCCAAGGGAAGGAAGGAGGGCCTTTGAGGCACAAAACACGTCCACATAGCACACACGTACGGCCCACATATAGCAGGGACCTGGGAGCACGCGGCCAGCCGTGAGGCGAAGGGCAGTATAAATCACCAACACGCACCGCTTGCCTTTTCATCTGTACAAATGTTGTCTTAAGGGGTAAAGAGGAGCTTCCTGTGAAAGAGCCTCCACCGGTCGCTAGGAGACCAACCCAGCTTGTCAAACAAGGGCTAAGATGGTCTTCGACGGCGCCGTGAAATATGCCCCTTTTGAACCGCGAGGTGGAAAAGTTGAAAGTTGACGGATTTATCTTTGATGTAATATTTGTGTTTGGGTGTCGTGTGTACATTTGATAGGTGTAAATATTGAGGAGTGGAGTTTAAAAGTAGCAATGACAATCATGCTTCAACGTCCCATCACTGATTGAATCAGTTTGTTTGTTTTTTTATTTTTAAAACCTTTTTCATGACTAACAGATCACATTTATTTTTCTTTTGTGTACGAGAGCGAGAAAGAAAATGAAGACTCTGCAAAAAAATTGTGAACTTATTTTTGTTAGTTAGTCAACTAACTAGTTAGTCAAAAAGTCCTCCAGTCCTGTAGCCCTTGCCCACAGCTGTGCATTCCTCAATACCGCTTTGGACAAAGAACGTGAAGAATATGTGAAGAATATGATAAGTGTAATCTCGCCTGTCCTGCCTTCCCCGCATGAGTGGCAAGCCTACGTCGTCAAGCTGGGTTCAGGTGTCAGTTTAATGTACTGTATCTCGCAGTCTTAAGGACAAAGGACAGAGCGATCCTCCTGGTGTCATGTTGCTGGCTTCAAGGTCCTCAGCCCTATGTCCTGTGCAGATCTACTAGGCAGCATTTGGGTGTCGACGATCCGTCACTTCCGTACGTGACTTTTATTGCACCTGACTCATGCGGGTGTGCCCAGAGAAATGGACACCTCAAAACACAGGCTTATATAAGGATGGAAAGGGATTGTGATGTTCAAACCAACTTCACTTTAACAGAATGCCAAACAGCAAATGGTCATATCTTTGCAGATTGAAACCAAAATAGTACATTTCTAGAAAAAGCCATGTATCTCTTACATTCCGTGGCGTTTTAGCGAAGCAACGTTACCAGACAAACAAATACAATATCCTGACGTCTTTGACGCTATGAACCCTCTCTTGCTCTCAAGTTGTGTTGTGTGTTGCGATGCAGAGCCATCACTGTGTCACAAACAACAAGAGTAATGATGTCCTGACGAAACGTGGAAGGCCAAAGCAACCCTGTTTGCATGTGTCTGTGTCCATTTGCTTGACAGATCACAAGAGCTGGGAGATTTGCATGAGGCTGAGGAGTTTCCTCGGTGGACGACATACACTGTACCCTTCTTAGGACTGGGGTCACATTTGCCTCCAGTAATAGGATAGGTTCCCTATCCCGACTAGTCATGAATCGTTTTATAGACAGTAATATAAATATTTGATGATGCATATTGTATACAAAGTACTTTTCTGCTATTTATTTGTAAATTGTTATATTTAGTAAGACTACATGAATGTCCTAATTACAGTATAATTAAATATGTTGCAAGTAATATGACGACCTGTCACAGGATGTACTTAATAATTGTCATTTTTGGAAACATTATGGATTTAGCATTTGTTTTGCAATCCCACAGCCTGTGTGGTTTGGGTTAGTAGGGATTAAGCACATGCTGTTGAATTGCTTATTGCACAGTACTTACTTGTGTTAACACGCTATAACAGGACACTGAAGTGTAACCTCACCTTTTAACTACTTCAGTTGGCACCTCAGCCACTTGTTGTGACACAGTTTACCAACCTGTCACATCATTATTTGAATCTTTTGTCACTCAAAACACACACACACACACACACACACACACACACACACACACACACACACACACACTCTCACGCTCTCACACACACACACACATAATGGGCATTCCGCAATCATGCACGCCTCAGCCACCACTAGCAGCAGTAAAACATTAACCTATGTGATGAGGCCTGGAAGCTACCACTGTTTCCTTGTCTCTGTTTACAGGTGGGGCGGAGGGTGTGTGGGTGTGTTGGGGGCAGGGGGTTCGTTTGTAAGGGGATGTCACCCTGATGGGGAAGGAACGCCTGCTCCATCGTTACCAAAGCAACCACGTAAATCAATGACCAAACCCCTGCAACTTTCTCTCTTTAGCCAATCATGATGGGGAGGACACTCGGAGTGCTCTCCAGGCAGGATCACACCGACTTTTAACTTATTTCCTCGAAAAACTGAAATCAATCAACTGGTCAGTACATGTATGGGTCCGTCCAGTTATTGTCCGATCACTTTGAATGATTTCATCTACAGTCACGGCAGACCCCTGTATGGACAGAGCTATGGGGGACCACACAGCTTGGACCATGACTCTGTGACCTCCATGACTGCTCTTCATCCAAAGCCAATCTGTGGAGCAGATATTGTACAGTCGACTCTGTGAAGACGCCGGGGGGGGGGCCCGGTGGGCGGGTGAGGAGCTGGCGTCCATGGCGAGGTTCCAGGAGGTCGGGGGCAAGGTGAGCTGGACAGGGCTGCTGGTCATGGTCCACTTCACCTACCTGCTGGTCGGCGCCACCATCTTCCAGATCCTGGAGCGCGAGGCAGAGAGCAACAACCGCAACCACTTCCAGCTGGAGAAGCTCCACTTCCTGGCCAACTACACCTGCCTGGACGGCCCGGCGCTGGAGAAGTTTGTGCAGGTTGTGATCCCGTTTACGTTTTTTTGGGTCAATATAGGATTTTTGGAGTAATGACAATCAGCTTACAAGTTTACAATTAAAGTTTGCTTTCGCTATTATTTTGTTTGTTTGTTTGGCAATCAATTATTTTCTATGAAGCCTCATAAGAGTATTAAAACGATATGTAATGTAATTAATAATAAATGTAATATGCTAATAATACATTTTTGCGTTCACATAGAATAGTAGTGTGTCTTGATATGATAATGAATGGATGTTTATGAGTACCTGAGGACATTTGGCTATGACGACATGGAAACTTTGGCTAATGTTTGGATCTAATTAGCGAGATAAAGGGAACTCGATCAATCATTTTAATACTGTTTGAGTATACTGCAACAAATGATGCGGAAAAGGTTTGATCAATGATTATTGATTTGAATTAGCCTCCCAACAAACTGGACCGGTACAGGTAGCGGGCAGTTTAATTTATTGTGATTATTTTATAGGATATGTAAACCACTTAATCAGTTAGTAAATGTCTTGAAGAGAAGCCTTCGATTTTTGCACTATTTTTTTATAGGTCATTTTGGACGCTTGGGAAAAGGGGGTGAATCCTTCTGGCAACTCAACCAACCCCAGTAACTGGGATTTCAGCAGTTCCTTCTTTTTTGCTGGCACAGTGGTCACAACTATAGGTGTGTTACTCTATCTTTAAGCTTGTGCTATACTCCTTTTTTGTATTTCTAGATTATAATATCATGATTATTATTTTGGATGATTATTTAGGATTATCAGGATTATTATAACTAGTAGAAGTAGGAGTAGTTTACCTACAAAAAATGTAATACAACTAAATGTTTTAATTAGTATTACATGTAATACTAATGCTAGTAGTAATACTACAGCATCGACCCGGGTTGATTCCAACCCATGGAGGTTGCTAGTTCTTCCTCTCTCACTCCCATACGTGTCCTATCTAACTATCCCTGTATCTGCCATGAATAAAGCGTAAAAATGTGTATTATTGACACTGACATTAAATCTATGGACTACATTTAACGACCCAGACAGACAATAAGTAGAAAGATGGGAAGAAGAAATATAATAAGTCCATATTAAATTATTATTCAATATTAATGCAACAAGGTAGAGATAACAGTGTGGGACATTGTTCTTTGTCATGTTTCGATCACCCATCGGTTTTGATGTGGTAAGCTAGTATGCTAATGCTAACGCCAGAGCGCCTCCCGTTTCCCAGGCTACGGTAACCTGTCCCCTAGCACCGTGTCCGGCCAGGTGTTCTGCGTTTTCTACGCCTTGTGTGGGATACCCCTCAACCTGGTGTTCCTCAACCAGCTGGGAAAGTGCCTCTCCATCCACCTGGGACGCCTGGAGAGGGGCATGCTCTCTCTGGTTCCCCACAAGGTACTGGGCCATCGCCCTCCAATCTGAAGTCCGATGGGACTCTGGTGGTTCACAGGTTCATGTTGAAATTGACTACACGCAGCACGCCCTTATGCGAAGCTTAGGCAAGTAAACTAAACCCTGGAGAAAATGGAAGAAGGAAAGGTCAAGAAGAAGGCCAACTAGCTAGGATAACTAGAAGGTTGCCAGAAAGCTAAGGTTAACATGAAGCTGCATAGGTGTGTCCCAAATCCCAATAGACCCTTGTAACAGCCATGGCATGTTTGGATGAACACAGCTGCTGCTCAGAACAGTTATTATGTGCCTGCTCCTGTTATGTACAAGTCGCCCCGGTACACTGGTTTGTTAGAGTAGCAGCACTGGTACATAACAAGCCCATAACTACTGAACCTGTCTTTTATGAGCTCATCTTCATGAAGTCACATGGCTATGACACCTTGAGACCTTCTACTGGCGCCCCCTGTGTAGCAGTCGGTGGAGGTCCTGGCCGTGGGTCTGTTCGTGGCGTCGGGCAGTCTGCTGTTTCTGGTCATCCCTCCGCTGTTGTTCAGTTACGTGGAGGACTGGTCTTATGGCGAGGGCTTCTACTACGCCTTCATCACCCTCAGCACCATAGGCTTTGGCGATTACGTAGTGGGTGAGTGAAGACCACATTATTCATTCACATTCAGACAATAATAGGCGCTTTGCACACATGACAAATAATTAAAAAGGAAAACATGTGTTTATTTCAAAGCAATTATAGCATAATTGCCTAATATTTTGGCCAAATTGTGATATCTAACTTAACTCTACTCTCCTAACGCTGCTGATTCACTGTGCCTCATTGTATCCTATTTCAGAGAATCTTTTTACATTCCATAATAACTATCTGTACTTGCAATTGTAAGTAAGTAATTTTTGAAGCCAAATACAAGATGAACCTTAAAATATGACCTGTGCCATTACGTTTTCAGGCTGACAAATTGCAGGACACCATTTAAGGTTCACATCAGTGATATTGAATTTGAACAAAAGATGCCTTTTCAGGGACGGATCCGGACAAGCACTACATCACTGTATACCGTAGCCTGGCAGGGGTGTGGATCATCTTTGCCCTGGCGTGGCTGGCCCTGGTCCTCAGCATCGGCGCCAAGCTGATGGAGAGCGCCATCGTCCTGACGCGCCCGGGGCTCAGGAAGCAGCCGGCGGGCGGGGTGGAGGACGTGTCCTCTGGCAAACTGGAGGAGGAGCTGGGCCAGCGGGCCGCAGAGCCCAAAATCTGATTTTCGAAATACGATTGGTTTTTACGTGACGATGGTCTCCCTGGGATGGAGATTGACGTTCAGAACAGTAGAACAACATGAACTGGGAGGAAAGGGTGGGGAGGAAGGGGGGAGGGGGACGTGAAGAAGAGAAAGAAGAGATTGTAACCAAAATATTGTCCATTGTTCCCGCTGTGCTCGTTCTTCTGTACAGTTTTGGTGTATACAGCACAAGAACAATCTAGGGTTCCATTTGACTATTCTATGCGTGTTGATTTTACCAAATGAGTCAAATTCTACTGCCACTAAATAAGTGAGCATTTTGGGCCTTAAAAAGCAATTGTTATTATCATTGTTTAACCTCACTAGATTGATTTTGGTGTGTGTGTGTGTGTGTGTGTGTGTGTGTGTGTGTGTGTGCCGGTGGGGGAGGGCGTATGCGTGGCCCCCGTCTCTTATGTTCACATCTGTGTTTGTGTACCGATTGGCACAACTCCAGTGAATTGAGCATGAAGAGCTATCTAAAGCAAACACATTAATAAAAGGTGATGGGGGCAGTGGGACCTGATAGCACACAGTGTGCAGTTCCTCTCTGGTGTAAAGGTGCTTTCAATCAAAGACCATCACTCTCGTTTCACAACTGGTCACCAAAACTGGCCACCACGCACCCCATAGCACTTCAGTGAGGCACCCTGTGTCCATCTCTTCCACTCCTCTGTGACATTAAAACCCTTGAGATTATGATTCATGATGATGGTTCAATTTATCCAACATAAAGTTTGAATTGCTGGCTATGTGCGTCTTTCACTCGTATGTAATATTGCTATTCTCCTGTTCTGCGTCATGTAAAATAAGCACACTGACTTCAATCACAGACCTCAGAATGGCCTGTGACCTGTATTTACGCCGAAACATCATTTGTTCATTACATTAACCGGAAGAACTCAAAAGCCGACCAGTAACAAGACTGCAGTCGGTGTGTTCCAGTGATTCTGATTGTTTTTTCCCTCGACATGCCCCTGATGTCTGAAACCCATCCGACAGCCTGGACCGCTGAGTGTGGTCGGTGGATGTGACCGTGGCTGACCGGTGCGGTGGTTGTCTCTGTAGTGCTGTGTTTTTATTTTGCCTCGGGATATTTGCATGATAGCCAGGAGGAGTGCGAGAGGAAATTAATTTGCCTGTGGCGCCTTGCAAAGAAGAAGACGCCGGGCCTGGTCACTCCCTGGACGCTCATCTCTGCCACCGGTGCCCAGAACGAGTGGCCCAGGGTTAGAACCAAGAGAATCCCCGTTTTTGTCACCCCAAGCCTCTTCCAGGGTGTCGACGATGGGGCTGGTGGAGATCCTCGCCCTGTCCAGGGTGCCCGCCATCCTGCTGCTGGGGACCGTGTACGGGGCCTACGTGTTGACAGGCGGGGTGATCTTCTGGAAGCTAGAGGGGAACCTTGGCAGGGAGGACATCGGAGCTATATTGGCACGGAAACAGCAGGTGCTCAAGACGTACCAGTGTCTGAACTCGGACGGCATGGACGCGGTGATTGCGGTGAGTCGTCCCTCGACGGAGGAACCCTGTGATTTGGCGCACAATGCCGGGGAGTTTGTGGTCCCGCCATGGCCACTGATTGTAGAGGGGCACGATGGGTGGTCCTTTGCCTGTTTACTTTAACAGCCTCAAACTCAGGATGGCTTGAGGGTTAACAACCCGCAGCGGTGGATCAAGGACTAGGGAGGGGCGGAGGGGACATTTTAAAGTTAAGGTCCAGGAAACCTATGCTGAAACTGTTGCTGTTGGTGGTTGTTGCCATCCACACAGCACTTAACATGAATTTAGTTTGGATTAAAAAAAATTATATTCATTTGATCCTGTATTTTAATAATTAAAGGTGCTGTTTGTAGCCTGGAACATAACGATGATTTGAAGACATATTTTCAGATGAAAGGTGGTGGTCTTTATATGCTTATTTCGCTTTCTCGCTGTGTTTCTTCAAACATGACAAGGCTACTAGATGGTTATTTGCAACATGTAAAGTAGGCTGCTGGGAAGCCTGAGTAAATGGACCAGCCGGATCCATCCATATGATCTGAACCTAGACTTCAAGGTGAAGGGTGTGGGATTAAGTGTTATCTAGCGGTAGGGGGTTACAGATTGCAACCGACTGTATCCCACCTCCTTTGAACCCACTGTTTCTGGACGTAGGAGAAGCTGTGGTGGCCTGCTCTGGCCTGTCAGGTAGCAGCAGGTACTTCCAAAATGATGTCATCGCCTACGACTGCATCGAGTAACCAAGGTTAAAGGGATAAGGTTCCATGCTAGATTTGTAAATTGTATTTAGTTATTTACTTAAGTCAAATAGCAACAATGAACCAATTTAAAAGGACCCACCCTCTATTTAGATAAAAAGGGCTCGTTACAAGGTAACAAAAGCACTATTTTTATTTTCATAGTACTTGACACTAATTAAAACATACTTATGTAACATTCCTGCAAAGTCTGTTTCACCTGATGCAACTTAATTATACAGAATGCACCATGAAAAGATCTATGCAATAATTGAATGTCAATACAATAAATTATTAATTATTTATTGGTTTTGTCGTTAAGAGCCTGAATGCCTAGTAATCAGTTAAGACGTATACAGTATATGGGCAGGAACTATAAGGGAAAAATCTGTCAAGAAAAGAATGAGGATTATGACATGTTATTGTAATTTGATTGTTGAGATGGAATGGGGAGGCCAAACTGAACTGAGGCCTCCTCCCTCCCCACTCATATCAATCATATGTACACACACATGCATTTATCACCACTCGCCACTCTGCCCCCACACACTTTCACAATCATCTCCTGCTGCCAGGAAGTTAAATAAACAAGATCAAGCTCTTTTTACGAAATGGCACCTTAAGTAAAATTATTAATAACTTTCATTTAATTGAATAAGAAAAATGGGAAGGCATTGAAAACAAAATAATCCTGTAAATCTTTTTACATATTCTAACAGTTTTAACATGTTGATTTCAAAATCGTTGGAATAAAAGAAAAAAATATGTTTTCAGTTCTGCAATCCAACTTGTGTCATTTGCAGCCGACCAAAAAGTCTTGCATAACCAGGGGACATTTTGTCCTCACCCGTCAACTGTCAGTATTTCTGAGGTGCATGCCACATTCAGGATGGACCCAACACTTTTATTTCACGGATAGTCTCAACACCTGCACAACTGTGTCTTCTAAAGATCTTCCTAATGGCGTTGATCCACTCCCCCACTTGTGTTCAGATGAATATAACATATCAGGGTCTTCTCGTTACATAACCAGGCTTTGCATTTGTGTGTGACTGAGCAAATTATAGATTGGAACGCTGCTGCTTTTGAAACGGACCACGTAGTTGTTGCTCGTTTCAGAAAGTTTTGGAATTTTGCAAATGTTCCAGACCAAAGCAAAGTCTAGCCATTATTTGCTTATTTATTATTTATTACTTTTAAAAATAATAGATGTTTCAAGAATGGCTACAAACAGGTTGTTGTTAACCAACAAGTGATGAACCATTCATCCAGGATACATGAATTAAGATACTAAGGTACAGTTTGTTTGATTAATTGAGGTTGCAGATGCCCAACATGGCTGGCTCTGTGGAAGAGAACCAGCTCCCTATATCGATATAAAGGGATTATTATATGGGAACAAAAACACGGTTCTGATCTTCAACACACCAAATAAAATGTTCTTATGGATATTATATTACATTACTGCCAATTCTGTTCTGCTAGATTTCAGTAAATTCTACATACCATTAAATATACTCACTATTTCTATATAGCCTCAGAGATGGCCAAAAGATCTAATCTATATGGTGGAAAACAATTGACTAAACTGATGAGCTTATGCAGGCTCACTGGCATTACATCGGCAATGCTCAAAAAGCAATAAATACAATTAGATGACGATTTGAAGATGCGTGTCCTCTCTAAACGGTATTGAAAATTAGTTTGTATGTGTTTATATTCCAGGTACTACAAGATGCTTCTAGGGCTGGACTGAGTATTAAAGGAAACCAGACCTCTGACGGCTTTTGGCAATTCACCAGCTCAGCGGTCTTTGCTGCCACAGTTGTTACAACTATAGGTCAGATGATTTATTTTATTTTTTTATACACACACACACATGGCTAATGTGGTGGGCTTTTACTGGCTCATATTTATTCCCCCTCTGACCACAACATATCACATGGCACAGTTCACAATTAGCCCGCATTTACATCATCTCATCAAGAGAAACCATGTCTAACTAGACCGATGTCTTGTTAGTTGTATTGATAAAACCTTTTACCACTGCATGGACCTACTCTGTGACTTTCACTTCAGTCGAGAATGAATATCATACAGGAATCAGAGTAACTGTGTAACACTGCTGTTGAGCTATGATTCCATTTGGACTGTAGTAAACCCTGATTCATTTTGTCATCTCCAGGTTACGGCAACATGAGCCCCAAAACGGCCACGGGTCAGATCTTCTGTGTGTTCTTCGCTCTGTTCGGGATCCCCCTAAACATTGTGGTCCTCAACAGGGTGGGCAAGTACATGCTGACCATAGAGAGGAACATCTGTGACTTCCTGCAGGGAAAGACCACGCATCCGGTTAGGATGCTACACACACACACACACACACACACACACACACACACACACACACACACACACACACACACACACACACAC
>JAOPJL010000132.1:4536912-4556616 GCA_027123545.1 Trisopterus esmarkii
CACACACACACACACACACACACACACACACACACACACACACACACACACACACACACACACACACACACTGTTGTACCAGAACCAAACCACATGTAAACTCTTTCTATATATTGACCTAATTTACATGAATAGGTCGATAACAATAGCCTAGCACCTGCTGTTTCTCCATCAAACCCCAGTCTGGTTTCAGTTTGTATTTCTGACTAGATTGTTTAAGTGAATTAGAAAGCGAGTTAATCGATTGGAAATCATTGAATTTAGCGATGGGTCGATTTGGATTAGCACTCGACTGATTGAGTTCAGTGTTATTTAAATGTGTAATAAATTGTTAATTCCATTTTTTGTCAATTGTAGAAAAGAAATGCTGTACCGTATACCATATGCTTTTGTGATTTATATATTTTTATAAAATATTAATTTTATTGTTTTATATATTTTACATTTTTGTTTACTCCGATCAATTTGAAACGTCGATCATCTTGCAGAGCAGAGCGAGTGTACAACAGCTACAGCGTCCCCCTCCGGCGGGGCTCCGGCGGGGCTCCGCCGGGGCCCCCCTGTGAGTGTTGGAGGTGAGTGTGAGGGTGAGTGACCTTGCAGGTGAGCTGGCCGTGCTGGTACCGCCAGAGCTGCTCGGCGCCGCCGCCCTCCTCCAGCGCCTGCAGCCTCATCAGCTTGATGTCGTCCAGGGTGCCCGTCAGCGTCACCACACAGCCCGACTCCCGGCTCCGCAGGCGGAAGTACAGCTGCCTCTGGTGGCCCGGGGTCACAACACATCATCAGGGTGAGGCACAACGGGCTATTCAAGGTACTGGCTTGACCCGCACACAGCCCACTGAGGCTTGTCAAAATAGCTTCGGGACCGGGAGGAGACATGGACCCGTGGAGGGGATGGAATTCTGTATACAAGCCCGCACTGCATAGGTATGCAACATAACATGTACATAAAACATAAACTTCGGTAAGCTTGAATCTGTATTTTGAGTGACAAAACAATATAATTTGTAAGGTACTTGCTATAACTCCTGTCTCTTAACAGATACAACTGGAAAGGGATACAACAAAAAAACCCTGTTATTAAAATAACATAACATTTTCGGAATATCTGACAATCACACCTCTCTTGTTTGCATAAAAAAACTAAAACGTTAACATCCAAAGTCAACCTAACATACAACATCCCTACTTACTCGTCTTGGCTGGTCTATTTCATACTCGGTGGTTAATGCGGGGTACAAAAACCAAGCACGGGTTTGACTGCAACTAACCTGAATTAACGGCCGCAACGACCCCACTTGCTTCCAGCCACTGAAGCCGCGCCAGTCCCCGACGTCACTGGGCTGCACCAGGATCTGCCGGCCGCGGTAGTTCCCCCCCTCGTAAAACACCCACCTGGGGAGAACACCATGGGCTCCTTCACGTTTAGATTCCACTCACATTCAGAACCACGAGACGTCTACGTGTATGATGAGTATGATGTATATTTAAAATGGATCAAATGAATGAGCAGAGCAAATGCTGAATGATCCGAGTGGCCTTTATGTCGATTCATAAAGAAAGCCTGAAGTCTGCTTTTCATTCTCTACAGGTTGAGCATCTGGGAATAATCACAGCATGTTATGTCCTAAAGGTCCTAAACAATCGAAATATGTAGAGTCATTGTTCGATAATAATAATAGAATAATAATAATGTATTAATGTACCGCTTTTCTTAATACTAAAAGACCAATTACAGCATTCAACATGTACAAGTACAAAGTACAAGAGTAAATAAAAAAAAACAGCAACATCTCAAAGAAATAATGAAAACCCTGAAGATCAGCGGCTACGTACATTCCTCCGCCCACCACTAGGGAGCGCATGTGTGCATCCAGGCCCATCTGCCGCAGGTTGACCACGCCGCTGGTCAGGGAGACCCGGCGACCCCGGCAGCCCAGCTTGCTGAACAGAGTGACCGAGGGCAGGGATAACTCCTGGACAGAAGGACAGAGAGGAGGAGCCATGAGGAACAGGAACGACTAAAGGCTGGTCGGACAATCCATACGTATGACGTTTCACTCAATCACTCAATGAAACAAGCGCAATTCACTCTCATTCCTTCGCCTCATCGACTTCTCAGTCTCAGTCAATCTTCTTTCTGTTGCACCCACAGGGCATTCTGGGACTTGCCGTCTTACAACCATTCGTACAACAGAAAATGCATCTCAAATCAAAATCGAACAAACGTGATCCAAATTAAATGTATTTACTTTTCCTTCCTAGAACCCATAGGAAAACTTTTTTTTTTAGGTCTCATAGTGTTCGAATTCGAGCTGAAACAGGGGGTTAACTTGTGTTCACTTAACCTTTAAGGTCACACACACAACCACACGGTCACCGTCCCCCCCCCCCCCCTCACACACACACACACACACAAGCACTCACATGTCCCGTGATCTGCATGGAGCGGATGGTGGTGTCCCTGGCCAGGTAGCCCATGGCCTCAGGGCTGGGGTACTCCCCCTCCTCCAGAACATACATGTCCTCCGAGAACTCGGCTCCCTCATAGGCTACCCAACTGATGAAGACACACACACACACACACACACACACGCAAACACGCAAACACATACACAAACACAGAAAATCAAAACGGGGAAATAGTTAACCTAGCAATTGTTAGTGCTTGTTTCTATGAACATCTTTACTGTAGCAAACAGCGATATATTGTTGTTTTTCTTTCTTTGTTTCTTTCTTTGTAAATATTCTAAAAAGTGGACAAAACTCAAATTGATAGTACTTTAATGCTTTCATCACACATTTTATTCAGTACAACAAATTAAGATGTAAATTATAAAAATTCGTCCTCGAGTGCGTTTGAAGCCAAGCTAGTCGTGTATTTTACCTGCCGGCCTTCACCCTACAGGATCTTGGTCTGAAGTCTTCGTCCAAGGCCTCCACATTGTCTTCTAAGACCACCTCCCTTCCCTTAAAGTTCTCCTCCGAATAGAGATGCACCTTTAACACACACACACACACAAACACACACACACACACACACGCACGAAGAAATGAAACGATGAATGGAAAGATGTTTCAAATTTCTAGGACTCAATCTCCCAATTGGTGAGCAAAACTCACCTTGAACTTGCTCGCCCCTGAAAAGTCGTTCTGAAATAGAGAGATGCAAACCATTACAAATATTGAATGATATGAATCATCAATCGATTTATAACGAATCAATGACACATCACTTAATTCATCACTTATTAATACAGCACTGATGAGTCGAATGTAATGATAACAGCATCCCACACAACACCACACTAAATATGTTACGTTTCAGTCTAAGGCAGGGAGGGACATCGTTCCCATGAGGTCTTCCTACCTGGAAGGCGGGCTGAATGGAGCCGATCCTGAAGGCCTGTGCTCCCCAGTCCTCGTGGCTTCCATACAGGCCTTTCTCCAGCACATACGCCTCCCCGCTGAACGCTGCCTTCTCAAAGGCCACCCACCTGCCGGGACACACACGCACACACACACACACACACACACATATGCACGCACGCACAGATACACACACACATATGCACGCATGCACACATACACACACATATGCACGCATGCACACACACACAAACACACACATTTATGTAAGCATGCACACACACATACTTTTTGACGAAAGTGTGTCTTAATTAAGGAAGGATGCTGTTCATGTTTTGGATGCTTTCAAACACACACACACACGGATATACAGCAACACACACTGACACACACTTGTGTGTAAACTTACATGATTTAAATGTTAAACAAACTCAGAGTTTATGTCTTGTGTAAAGTTTGGATTGTTTTGTGTACACAGCAGTGATATGAGGATGGTGAACCGATGGTCTAAAACTAAAAGGATGAAATATGTTTTTAACGAATTTGGTTGCAGTTTTCAAGGCTGACTGGATGGCTTGTCTAAAATGTCCACAATCCTAGAAAGCTCATTTGCAAAGAATTCCTAAAACTGGTTCCAGCGCTTTCAGTGGACCCAGCCTCAAATATTAGTAAATCCACAACATTCTTTGCCCGAGGTGTAACGGTGTAAGCCAGTGACACCAACTGGAGCCTGGTGACTTTTGACGCCCTTTTACGAAAAATTGAAAAAAAAAAAATCCTTGCACTATGAATGATTGTGCTGAAACCACCGTGTGTAGATTACAAGACTTGTGTTGCACCGTTTGTTCATGTGTACCTGAAGACAGGGTGTGGCAGTGTGCATATTTGCGTCTGTGGGCTGGCTATAAAGACAGAACTTGGACACACACACGCCCAAAATCAAAGAAGAAGGCATGTCTATAAACCTACGCGTAAGGTAGATGTTGGCAGGAGAACTTTGCCCTTAAGATCACAGGTAAAATATGATATTGTCGCTTGCCTGCGACCGCTCCACTGGTTGTTAACCGCCCTTTGGAACTTAATTTGTGATACAGATCCTTAAACTTGTCTTGGGTTTTCAGACGGATCATAACTTACACTCCTCCCAGCACGTTGATGGACTGGGTCTTAGTACCGAAGTTTGTGTTCTCCATGGCGATGACGGGGTCCAGCAGGTCTACGTTGACCCCACGTTCCCCGAAGTTCGTTTCACTGCAGAGTTTGATGTGCGGTGACAGGAAGTCCTGAAGAAATGCAGAGTCAAACAATTAGGCTAGTCAAGGTATAGGCAAACACTTTTCTATCCTTCGGAAAAAGCTAGTGTAAATCACACCAAATATCCGTGATTTATTAACTGCAAAGCAAAGAAAAGGCTGATCAACTCAATAAAACATAAATTAAACCATATATGCTTAATTACTTTACTACTATTTACACTAGTACAATAACTATTTTATTGTAACTCCTTTATTCCACCTAGGCAGATAAGCCTGCCTGTCTTTCCACTTTTATTGCTCAGAGCAACTCTGTGTCTGACAGTGTGTCTGAGTGTTGGGAAAACAAAACTCTTTGAGGAATTCTCCACGGGGTTCATCAGCGGGACGTTTTCTTACCGTGATGACGGGCCTCAGCGAGAGCAGCCCATCCTCAGACCCTCCCCAGTCGCTGACATGAGGGTACTCGCCCTCCTCCAGGATGAACTGGCGGCCCTCCATGTCTGCCTCGTCGTAGCCCACCCACCTGGGAGGGAGGGAACCACCGGAAGAGCTTTAGGTGCAGTCCACAGAACACTAAATACACAGTATTACTATAGAGTTTGACTTCACCATTGTGAGGACAAGGAGTGTCTATATTTATACAGAGAATTTTTTGTAATTTTAAATTTGGGTTAAAAATTATTGAGGGTCATGTATCTTTCAAATAGCAGGGTAATATATTGATTAATGAATGGAAGAATGAATGAAGATTAGATTTACCTATTTGATATATATATCTTTTTTTTACATCCACCCATAAAATTTATGGTCGTGACTTCCTCTCAGGAATTCAGCACTAAGCAAATACTTTTAGTGCATTGACTTTACCAACACAAAACACTCACAGTCCAGCCAGGATCTTGAGAGAGCCCACCGAAGACAGGCCGCTCCTCTTTCCCCCGCCTCCGTCTCCCTCCTTGGGCTCCCCCTCCTCCGGTTCTCCCTCCTGCGGTTCTCCCGCCTCTGGTTCTTGCTCCTCCTGCTCTGCGTCTCCTGCTAGCAGGTCGTACGCCTCCCTGTCCAGCTCCAGGCATCCCCCCTCGAACCCAGGCTTCTCAAAGACCAGGGCCTGAGCAGGGACCAGAGTCTGTTAACGAAGGGGCCCTAAAGGAACGCTACCCGAGACAGTGTGCGTGTGTTTGCCTGTTTGTGTGTGAGTGCTTGTGTGCATACAGGTGTGCGTATTTGTGTGTGATTGTGTGAGAGAGAGAGAGAGACGTGTTTGCCTAGGGGGTTGACCTTGTGTAGAACGCCAGTCATTCTTAATGGCTTTTTAAGTGCCAGGGCACAACCTTAATGGAAGTATTTCCCACCTTTCTGTCAGTTCAAATGTAGTACAGGAGCTAGTTCCCAAACCCCAAAAAAGATTTCAGACTGCAGTCTGTCTCAGCAGGCAATGCCTACATGTTTTTGTACTGTACAAAAATGCCATTGAACAAGCTACATTCTAAATGATAATACATGTAATATTAACTAGTTGGCTATATGGATAAGATTACAGAACATAATGACAGCTTGCCTTTCTTTCAGTATATGTCATTACAAGTAAACTGTGACTTAACTATAATTATTATTATCTATTTCTCTGAAAAGGTAATCTTGACAGCACATCATGTTGCCAGGTAACCGTTTAGCCTGCAGGCATGAAATCCCGCAGCAGTTGACACTCATCAGCGGGTTCAGTGTGTCACAATAGATGAGCAATGATTATGAAACCCTCAGCATAATAAATAACAAGCTCTATATGTGGCAACTCAACTCATTGTCAATTATGTTTATATTTTAAAATGTATTGTAATACAAGGACTACTTTCCCTTGTGCTACTGCTGGACCCTGTACTGTGTGTTGCAAATGTGGATTAATTGGAATTGTTGAGACCTCATTAGATATTGGTATCTTCATTATTATTAGTATCTCCATCGCTAAAACAAATTAAACTCACCTTGACTTCATTGGGGTGTTCCACTTTTATTGGGCCCTGTGAGAAACAATGACATGATTTATGTGCCAACAATAATAATCTAACATGGTTTGTGTGTCAACCATAATAATAAAACATTTAACTGTAGTACAGTCTTCATTACGGCCTCATGTATTTGTTAACACATGATGTATTGCATATATGGGATGTATGTAAGGTATGTAATACATTGTGTAACCTAACAATATGGTGTTTTTTGTGTTACCATGCGGAGGGCCCTCAGAGAGCCGATGAAGGGCTGGGCGAAGCCCCAGGCCTGTGGACAGGGATACTCCCCGGGCTCCAACACCGCAAGCATGCCTTCGAAGCCGATGTCACTGTACACCAACCACCTGGATGGGTAAGAGAAAACATCCAGGTTTAAGCAACATTATTCACCCTAATGAATTATCTTGGTCTATTATATTTAATCTGTTAGTTAGAATGTGTGTGTGTGTATGTGTGTATTTATTAATTATTCAGAAACCCTACCAGAGAGCTGTGTGTAAAAGGTGCTAATTACTCTGGCCCTTCGCACCACGAGAAAGCCATAAACCAACCAACTAACATGGCAGCAAAACAGAGTAGCAGTTCACATTCTGTGGCTCTCTGCCACAAGCCTGCACTTTGAATGTTGTACTGGTGTAAGAAAACAGTTGCTGCTAGCTGGCTTTCAACACTTTTTCGATACTTCTTTACACACAGAATAAAGTGTAGTGTAAATATTTTAATAATTCTATAATTCTATTTAAAAAAATATGTTTTAAAGCGACTTTTGACTGGCTTTTCCATTCACGCTGTTCATGGGTTAACGTATTAGCGCCACCTCACTCTATCGCCTCCAACACGGTATTCAATGTGTGAAGGTCAACCTGCATCAGGGTTTATCCACAGACGCTCAATACCCGGTCCCTTCTATCAATATCAGTTGGAGTTGACGTGTGGGGGTGCTGTGTCCGCAGGACTTACACCCCGGACTGGACCTTGATGGAGCCGGTGGTGGGAGGTCTGCCGAAGGAGCCCAGCTCCACCGTGTCCTCGCAGAAGGACGTCATCAGGCCCATCCCGTTGACCTCGGCGAACATGTCGATACGAGGCACACTGTAGTCCTGTCAAATAGGGACGGAAAGGCTGGTTGAAACATGGCTTCATGAATGATGACAATTTTTTTTACTTATCATTGTGTAGCATCTTATCCTAGCTATCTTTGTTGCATACGTGGAATGGGTTAACCAGTTATTGATAGTGCTTGGTTCTATGAACATCCATACTGTACCGACAGCGATATATTGTTTCTCTTTCTTCTGATGTATGTACTTACATAAGTCCCTAAATGCCCAAAGTGTAAATGTTATCATTTATGTATCACAAAAAAAAAAAAAAAATCTACAAAAATTGCAGAACCTTTTTTGGCCCAGGGGAAAGTAGACAGCAACTGCATGAACGAAAAAAAAGCATGGACATTCACTTACCCTAACAACCAGGCGAATAGATCCTATCACCATGGGAGCAGTCGGAATGGGTTGGCCCCCGGGATCGAGCGGCATGGGGGCTCCCTCCTCGGCCCACATATTCACTAGATGATTCGTGGGGCCTTCCTCCAGAGCAATGGCGCGGCCCAGGAACCCAGGCTTCTCATACAGCATCCAGCTTTTTAAAACAAATATGGCAGGAGATGTAGCGCTGTCTTCAAAGCACATATTGCCCAAGGGCCTGCTCAAGCCTGCATTTTAATTTCATTCATCATTTGGGTTGTACACAGAGCTAATCCGGATGTTTGACTACAGATCATACAGGTAAATTTCCACACCAAAACCCAGCAGCATGAATGCGAAACTACGGAAAACATGGTGGCACTTCCTACCATCCTCGTGTGACTTTGACGGAGATGACGGGCGACAGAGCCATGGCGGTGGCGTCCTCCTCGTCCCGGAGGAGCTCGTAGGCCTGCCCTCCGAACTCCTTCAGCTCATGGATGACGATCTGAACCAGGAAGTATTGATATCAATATAATATCTACCAACGATATATTGAGTATCTCTATAGATGAATGAAATGGCCGTTGGATTCCTACCTTTCCGGGTCTTTTGTGGAACCCTCGTGCTTCAAAGCATTTCTAGAAACAGGAAACATTTCAGTTAGCTTCGGCTGAAGTTCTGGGTTTTTATATTTGTTTTTATTGTTGTTTAAGATTGTTCACCACATTAGCACTAACAACGTGGTAGAGATTAGATTTCCACCAGGCAAACATAAAGAAGCCTTTTGCACAGGCATGCTTTATTTTGTTATGTGTAGATCTAATCTATAGTTCAGAGAAGTTGCGAGTTTGGATTTCTAGGGCTTGCAACGTGTTATTTTCATCTGCCTCCACATGCTAGAGTTTGTAACGCAGGTAAGCTTGGAATGTTAGTGTATTCTAAAACAAGCAATCAGTTCCGTTGCTAGGGGACTGGCAAGGTGATATCTCCACTGTTCTACAGGTGAGGACAACTTTACAGCCTACAGGTCAAAACCCATTCACTTGCAAGAATGAGTCAATTGTTGGAAGTGAGCACGCCTAGGAAAGCCATTCCCTCTATGCACACAGTTATCATACATTTACCATCCTACACATGAACAATTATCAGTATCTAAAACTGACTAAACTCAACTAAGTAAAGTAAAAAAAAAGGTTAACTGCTAAAATATTTAGATTCTCACCTTAGATTTGACAGCAGCGGCTCTTTTTGTAGGGAGGTTCTGGAAATGTTTGTTTTTAGGGGTTAGTCCTGCTGGGCACTTCAGTCCCTTGTCCACGTTAGCAGTCTGAGCCGCGTCCATAACTGTGCTGGCCTTGGCCTTTCCTTTGGGGTGGTTAGCCTGTGGGGATCCTTGCGGGGCCTCCGAGGTCCTTTTGTTGGGTTTCAGATATTTCTCCAAATGATCCGGCAGCTTAACCTCAGAGAAGGACGGGAGGGAGGGAAGAGAGGAGGGGCTGACGAGTGAGTCACTGGCTGCACCTTTTCCACCCACAACGGGCAAGCCTGTATCCTTGCCTTTCGCGCCTGAACCACTTGGCTCAGTGCCAGACAGAGCTACAGAAACAATCCCCTGTTTTCCCGGGGAAAGAATGCTGTCTGGTTGGCCAGATGCAGCTGTGCTATTTGTGGTGGTGACTTCCTCCCTGACTTTTCTGCTGGACTTGGGGGAGCTCATCAGGCTTGAGAGGATAGACATCCTTTCTAATCTAGACCTAACCTTTTCAGGCTCTTCTTTGCTCCTTGCATCTCGCTGATTTTTGGTGCCGTCACTCTTTGTCTCCTTTGCCATCCGCTCCTTGTCCTGCTTCTCAGGCAGCGCTTTCTCGCTGTCACGAGTCGAACACTGCATGGCTTTGAAAATAAAGCTCTCTTCTCTTTCCACACGTTTTGATGGATTCTTCTCATCCCTGTCTTCTGATTGCTGTTTTAAAACCCGAGCCGGAGACAGGTCCCCGTATGGTGTTTGTTTCCTCAGGCCAAAGGTGAACTGGGTCGGGTCAAGCACTTTCTCCATACGGTCCTCCTTGATGGCTGGTAGAGCAAACGGCGGAGCCGAACCTCTGATATATTTAAGCTTCCTCTTCTGAGGATGCGAGAAAGGAATGCTTTCCTCCTTGATGCTCCTGATGAAGTCCTCAAAAGACTCTGTGGCCCTGGGGTCTGACTGTGTGTCCTGTTCCTTAAGTTTGGATCCACGTTCCACATCCAACCAGCTGGAGGGTGTGTCTGTGTGGCAGTGTGTCGGTGTGGCAGTGAACTGTGTTGATGCTTTCATAGATTTTGGTTCACGTGTAGGTTCTGTCTGTGGTATGATGCTGTTCTTTGAGGCAGCATTGTGTTTTTGTTGGATGTCTTTGTCCTTGATTTCCGTGGCTTTGGTAGATATAACTGTCGTTTGATTTGGTCCATCTGCGCTCATCTTATTTGGATTGTGTAACGGATCTCTTTTCTCTTTTACTTGGTCTTTTTGATTCTGTGCAAGTGTGTTGGAGGTGAATGTGGGTTGTGGTTTTAAGTCAACAATAGGTACCGTTTGTTCAAGGACAGGTTTCCAATTATCTCCCTGTTCTTTGCCTTTCCTCTCCTCCACAAGCCTGTTTTCTACTAATGCTTCTGATCCCAGTCTAAAGTCAGACTTTGAGCATTTAGCTTCTATTGATAGACCAGAAGGTTCCACTGGTTTTATATTCTTCTGATCTTGGGGTTCATTATAGGGTTTTGTTGTGATTATGGGGTCCTGCTTATGAATAACTTTAGGATATTTATCCTTTGCTGGGATATCAACCCCCATGATGTCTGTTGATGACGTAGCAGTTTGCACTGCTCCCTTGCCAAATCCATTCTTCTGAACGTCAGTGTTCATGGCTTTTGGTTTGTGTATCGAAACCTTTTCAAAGACTGAGGATTCCATTAAAGCTTTGTCAGCTTTGTTTGGTGTTTTCTCTGTAGTGTCCTTCAGCTTTTCCTGTGTTAATGAAATTGTTTTGGGTTCCTGTTTAGTGAGGGTATTAGGTGTCAACTTCATCTGTGACTCAGAGCTTTCCTCTGAAAGAAGCTGGGTTTTTGAATTAACTATAGTGACCGTTTTATCAATGACAGAATTCATGTTATTTCCTTTTTCTTTGCCTTTCCTCTCCTCTTCTGTTGATGGACCAAAGGGTTCCACTTGTTTCATGTTCTTCTGATCTTGATGTTCAAAAATTACAGGGTCCTGCTTAGGAATAACATTATGATCTTTATCCTTTGCTGAGGTCTCAACCCCCAAAATGTCTGTTGATGACTCATCGGTTTTCTTTATGCCTTTTGCCAATCCATCCTTCTGAGCCTCAATGCTCATGGCTTTTGGTTTTGAATCCATTTTCAAGACTGGTGTTTTCTCTGAAACTTTGTCAGCCTTATTTGGTGTTTCATCTGTAGTACTTGGAAGGTTTTCCTTTTTTATTGAAATTGCTTCGGATCCCTGTTTAGTGAGGGTCTTCGTGTCTTCTTGAGTAGCATTAGTGGTCGCTTTTAATGCGTGCGTCGACTTCATCTGTGACTCAGAGCTTTCCTCTGAAAAAAACTGGGGTTTCGAATCAACGATAGTGACCATTTGTTCACAGACAGGTCTCTTATTTTCTCCTGTTTCTGTGGCTTTCCTCTCCTCCACAAGACTGTTTTCTAAAACTGTTTCTCTTTCCAGCCTTGATTCAAACTTTGGACATTTGGCTTCTGTCGCGAGGGCAGAGGGTTCCTCTGGTTTAGGGATCTTCTGACCTTGACCTTGAATAATGATGGTCTTGATGTCCTGCTTAGGACAATCTTTAGATATTGAGTTCTTGACTGTGGCCTCAGTGTTTAGGGTTGTTTCTTGTGACAATTCCATCACTGGTGTCTCGGTGAATATTTTCTTAGCGTTGTTTATTTTATCTGTAGTGTCTTTCAACTGTTTAGTGAACGTCTGAGCTTCCTTTTTCAGACTAGAATCTGTGTCCATCACTGTGTTCGCAACCCTCAAAATGTCTATTGAAGACTCTTTCAGCTTTCCACCGTTCTTGAAATCCATTTCCTGTTTTGAACTTGACGCAATCTCAATTTTTTCGGTGTTTATCTTATCCTGTGTTATATTTTTATCACAATCCCCCTTTGGAACATCTGTGCTTACAGCCTTACTTTCTAGTACCAGGGAATCTGAGGCTGTCTCTGGTTTAGGAATCTTCTGACCTTGACTTTGAATAACGATGGTCTCAATGTCCTGCTTAGGAGTATCTTTAGATATTGAGTCCTTGACTGTGGCCTCAGTGTTCAAGGTCTCTGTTGCTTGTGACGATTCCATCACTAAGACTGGTGTCTCAGTTAAGACTTCCTTAGCTGTGCTTGGTTTAAGAGAAGTGTCCTTCAACTGTTCATGTTGTTTTGGTGTTGGTTTGGATTCCGGTTTAGTGAAGGTCTGAGGTTCTACTTGAGTGAGAGTAGCCATCACTTTCGATCCGCTTGGTGATTTAATTTGTGAATCTGAGCTTTCCTTTGAAAAGGCGTTTGCTGAGGCCTCAAGCCCTGAACTGAATGTTGATGACTCCTGTGTTTTTGCAGCGTTCCCACCATTTGTTTTTGGGTCCATTACTAAGCCTGGTGTCGCTGTTAAAACTTTGTTAGCTTTGTTCTGTGTTTTGTCTGCTGTGTCTGTCTTAAAGGCACCCGGCTCCTTAATTGTGCTTGACGCAATGGCAATGTTTTCAGAGACTTTCTTACAATCCTCCATTGGAACATCAGTGCTGGCTGGATGTGTTGAGATAACCAGGGAATCCGGGGTCTTCACTGGTTTTGGAAGGCCCTCATTTTCACATTCAATAACAGCAGGCTCCTTGAAGTCCTGCTTTGGACTAACTTTAGAATCTGTGACCTTTGCTGATGGTAAACTACATTTAACTTGGCTTTCTGTGTTTATCTTCTCTTGTGCTGAATCCTTTTTATAATCCTCCGTTGGAACATCCGTACTGATAGTGGCCATTGTTTGTGTTGCGTTCACAATGGAATCTGGGGTCTTGGCCCCCGGCTCCTTGATTGTGCTTGACACAATGGCAATGTTATCAGAGAATGTACTAATTCTGTCCTTGATTTCTTTGTCCATCTTCTCCTGTCCTAAATCTTTCTTACAATCCCCCTTTGGCACATTGGTGCTGATATCTGTCATTTTCTGTTTTGAGGTAACCAGGGAATCCGGGGTCTTCACTGGTTTTGGAAGGCCCTCATCTTCACATTCAATAACAGCAGGCTCCTTGAGGTCCTGCTTCTGACTCAATTTAGAATCAGTTTCCTTTTCTGCGGTCTCATGCCCCGAAATGACTGTTGACAGCCTTTTTTCTGAATTCTGAGCATCAGTGATCATGGCTTTCCTTTCTTGTGAAGAGACCATCTCTAAGGCTGGAGTCTGTGTTAAAACTGCATTGAGTTGTGTTGTATCTCTAGTGTCTTCCAACTGGTTAGATTTGGGGTTAGTGAAGGCTTTGGATTCTGCATGGATGACAACGTTGTGTTTCTGCTCTGCAGTAATCGAGCTGACAGTTTGGGGTTTCTGCTTTGAGTCAGACGCTGCCTTTGGTGTGACATCAGAAATGTTCTTTGATATTGTCATCACTTTCTCTGCTCCAGTTTCCACAGCCAAGGCATCATGGTCCCTGCAACTGGTCTGTTGGTCCCCTTCCTCTGAGCTCTCACTCAGCTTGTCATTTTGCTTTGAGTCTTTCTGTAATGTTGCATGCTCCTCAGGCAAATTCTGCGAGTCTGAAAGCATCCCTTTGTCCAAATTATTGTCTGCCATTTCAGTGGATCTCTGGACAATTGGAGCCTTGCTGGCTATAGACGTTCTGTCTATAGCCTGCACCACTGTCAAATCAACCGTTGTCATCAGCATTCTATCCTTTTCAAGCACTGCATCTGTGGTTGGAATGTCAGAAGATGTGACAGTTTTTGCTTGAATCCCAATGGATAGGATGGATGGTTGTTCTTCGTTGGGCTCCTTGACAATGTTATTATTATTTGATAAGACTGGGGTTGACATTGAAATAGATGTTATTCCACCTAAAGACAGCTGAGAAGGCCCATTACTTTTGTTTGTCACCTCATTTTGTGAAATGAGTTGATCCATAGCCTGACTTTTGGCTGTGAGCAAATCTTTGGGTGCAATACTATCCTCATTTGTTTTAGTGTCAATATGGGTTACTACTTGTTTGGTAAGTATATTATTTGCACCATAATTGGAAGATATTATGTCCTTAGCTGACACAGCAGGAAGTCCAGAAGGGCTTTCATCCTGTTTTGCTTCTGCTATTGTCTCTGGTGTGGCTTTATCATTTTCTTTGTCTTCATGGTATTCCGGTTGTAATACAGTTTGTTCAACCTGGTTAGGTAGACTGATTTGTGAATGTTTTTTAGGTTGAGTTTTTGTTAACATCTTTGCCTCAGGCTCCTCTTCCTGACTATAAGCAGGGGCGTCACCCACTTGCTCATCTGGTTTTTGACCTCTTATTGGATCTACATCTACAATACAGGGCACCTTTTCAGTTACGGGGGCAAAGAATATCGTTGCTTGTATCTTAGGGCTTGTGGTGAGAACAGCATGATCCTCTTGTGGTGTTGTGACGATGGTAGATTGTTCTTCTGTATGGCTGCTTACATTAACTACTGAGGCATTGCCTACACCCCACCCTTTGTCTGTAGTTCTTTCTGTCTCAGCTTCACAGCTTGCTGAAAGGCTGGCAATAAGTTGTAACTTTCCTTTTGTGTCCTGTGAAGAGCTAGTTGTGGACAAACCATCAGTATGGTCAGACTGAGATGGTAGTAATGCATCACCATTAGTGCCATTCTTCTTCAGGTCATGTACCTCAGTGAACACATCCATAGCGATTTTGAACGGTTCATGATTTGTCTTTGTAGGAGATAGCTGTTCAGTCCTTTCTGTCAAAGACTCGGAAGAGGAACCCCCTTTTTTTGTCTTGGAAACATGACCTTGTATTTTCTGGCGTGCCATTGGAAGCTTGTGCGAAGGACTTGAGGGCTTGGTTGAATCATTCTCTGTGCTTTTAGTACTGTCATTGATAGTCTTTGATGGGTCAAGAGTTTGTTGTTTTTGCTTAAATGAGGGAGTTTTCTTAGATGGCGGGGTAGATACGTGTGTCTCAGCGTCAGTCTTCCCCAGTATTCTTTTATTTTTGGAAAGTTGCTCAGGCAGGAGGGAAACCATCTTTGTTTCTGTGGAAAAATGTAGAACATTACCTCTTGGTTATTACACACAGCTTCACAAGACAACAACAAATATACTGAAAGTAATATTAATCATTTCAACTAATACAGCATTCAATTAACATAAAAAAAATGTTGACTGGAAAGATTCAAATGTTTAAAATTGTGACAACATATAGTGAAGTAAACATGGGTTTTTCCCTACCTTTATCAGGACTTCTGTGGCCCAGGGATAGTGTCCCTCCAGCGACCTTCTCTTCAGGTTTTAGAGGTCCCTGTTGATCTGGCCTATTTTTGCTACCAGATTCTGCTTCAGCAACAGTACTCCTTGTGTTTTTGGTGCTGCTGGTCAATCCGTCAGTCCTCTGCTTTGCAGGCAAAGTAATTGGCAGCCGGCTCTTTGATGGTACAGCCTCCACCTGCACCTGGCCCTGCTTTTTACCAACTGTGTTGTCCTTGTCAGTGGGTTTGGCCTTCACAATAGTCCTCTGCTCGCGGCTCTTCTCCAGTCCATTAACCAGTTTCGCCAAGCTTTCGTCCTCGGCCTTCCTTTCTTTGCTGTGCTTTGTGAGTGTTGGCGGTGCTTTTGTCGGCGAAACGTCCATTGCCTGAGCTTTGGCCGACTTGCTATCCTCTAAATTTGGCCTGTTAACTTTACTAGTGACCGCTTTATGTTTCAACAGCGGTTCTTTTGACTTGTGTGTCGTGGGACTGACAACGGACACTGAGATGTCTGGTTTGTCCGGTGTCACCGGAGACTTGGAGTCGCTCTCAGATGTGGTCTTCTTGGGGATTCTAGATTTAATTTGAACCGATGGCATGCAGTCGGATGTGCCTGCATGCACCGGACTGTCTTGATTGTGCTTGATTGACTGCGTAGTGGTGTTCTCGTCTCGGAGTGGTGGTTTGCCGGGAGCATCCTCTGCAGACGACTTTCCCTTTTTGGCCCTGGCTCCCGCTCCCGCCGTTTCCACAGTGCTACGGCCAGCAACTGTGGCGGATGGCCTGCTCTCCTTCTCCGCCTTGGCGCCCACTCTGGGGGTGTATGACTTGGTGGGCCCCTGGTCCTTTCCAGCTTGTCCCCTTGATTTGTTTATGGACATGTCAGAGGTCGATGAGGTGTCTTTGTTAGTGCTGGTTGCCGTGGCAGCATCAGGTTCTTGGTTGGTGCTTTCCAGTCTTGTTTGTCTAAGAAGAAACAGAGAATGAGACAGCGACAAGGAATCAAAATCAAGTATCATTAACTTGACTTCACTGCCAAATCTGCAGTGGGACTCTGAAGTGAAATGAGGACACAGGGTCATCTGGAGATGAACATGAACCAGGGAATCATTAATTTGACACGCACAAGGGCACAAGGGCACAAGGGATGTTTAAACATGAAAAACTGACAATAATAAAAAGTTTTTGTTTTGACGTTCGAGACGAGTCGAGATTTAAACTTGTATACTATGATGTGATTTGAACTGTTTACCACGTTCATGCATTCGGTAACTGTATGCATCTAGTATTGCATTTCATTTATCAGTGTTCAAAGTGTTCAAAGTCTACTTTATTGTCAATCGTACCATGCAACACGTAATTACACAGAGGATCGAAATTGCATTTTCCCATACTCCAAAAAGTGCAAGTAATATTTGTAACACACAACATATAACATAAATGACCAAATCCTGAATTTTACTCAAAATCAAATTTCAAATACATATTTTTTAATGTTTAGAAGAGCAATCTCATTTTTTGGGTGCTATGTCCTCAATATGTAGACAGGTGTAGGTGTAGACAGGTGTATATTTAGACAAACAGTAGACAGATGGAAGTGACAATTCAAGTTCTCTTATAGCTGACTAAGGTCAATTAAGTGGACGCAAAGGGTAAACACTGCAATAGTACAATGTAATAATGTAAATGTCAGCACATGACCAGTTATTCATTTACTAATAGTCCTTTTTTAATCATTTGCATCCAGTTTTTTCAAGGGTGATCTATGCTGAATACATATCAGTGTATTAGAGTTAGTGCTAGGTGCTAGAGTAAAATGTGGGCTATTGTGCATTCATCCATTTTTCAGTGGAATTTTAGCCAGGTAGCAAACATGTATTGTTCCCTATGAACATGAAAGGGTATGGGAACTTAAATATCAGGTTACATGAGGATCATTTTCTCCCTCTCTCTGTTTCTCTCTCTCTCTCTCTCACACTCTTTACTCTCCGGTTAGGTTCCTGCAGAAAAACAATGTTAAACAGAAGCAAAACAAAGTTATTTCAACTCACCGATTCAGCTTGGTTGTCCTGACGCCGCTCGGAGTCGAAGCCACGCTGTGATTTTCCCTCTCTGGACCTTTCCCCGCTGGCTCCGGCTCTGGCTCGTCCGCTTCTGAGCTGTCCTGGGTCACGAACACCTTCTTGGCGAACACCCTCCCGGACAGGTTGACCGTCCTGCGCGTGACGTGCGGGGGCTCCTCGCTCCTCTCCACGGACCTCTTTCCGGGGTCTGGTCCGCCGTAGGGGCTCTCCGGCCGCTCTGGACTAGCTTTTGTCTTGGCCTCCCGGGTCTCCGCGGCTGCCTTGGAAACCTTGGACTCTGGTGACATGCCAGAGAGCTCTGCAATCTCCGAGGGGGGCGGGTGGGCGGTCGCGTCGCTGCCTCCAGGCCACTGCTCCTCAACTGGAACCACAGTAGCGTGTACGGCGATCAGCGGAGGGGAGTCGGCCCTGAGGCCCTCCTCCCTCTCTCTCCTTCCTCTGCTCGGCCTCTCCCCCGCCCCTTCTTCCTCCTCCTCGTCGCCCAGGTGTGCCTCCACCCGTATGGCTTTGTGCAGCAGCGTCGGAGAGGTGTCCCCCTGCTCGTGATTTCCCCAGGCGGAGTCCTGCTGCGCAGCGGTGGGTGCTCTGTTCAGCCAGGAGAGGACGCTGGTGGATCTGGAGCTGCCGCTCTCCGAGTCTGAGCCAGACGAGGGAAGAGGAAGGCGAGGGGGGGAGGTGACTTCCTTCAGGGACGCGCCGGAATCGTCCGATTTCACTTTATGAGACTTCAGGGATGCGACGCTAATTGAGGTGAGGTTGTGGGACTTGACAGGCTCGGACGTCTTGGAGCTCAAGCGGACTTGCATGGACTTCGCGTGCGTCCGTTCAGACCGCTTCGCGTCCTTCCCGCTGGCCGCCTCGTCCTCCAGGTGGAGCTGCAGCCTCTTGCTCACCTCCTGCACCACCGAGTCCATCAAGCCAGGCTCACCGCCCCACCCTGCGTCCGCATCGGCCCCTTGTGTGGGGGTGGCGTCCCCGGATCCCTGCTGCGCGATGCTGCCGCTGCTCACCCGGCACACGTGCACCTCCCGCACGCTGCCTCGGCCGCTGCTGTCGCTGTCGGCGAACGGGAGCTCTCCCCCGTCTTCGTCGCACGCCAGAGCGGACCGGCTGCCGGCGCGGCCCAGATGCTGCTGCCACGCCGGCCTCCGCCCGGCGACCTCGTCGTCCCGCCGGGACGGGGTGGGCGTCTTCAGCCAGTCCTCCTGCAGGGGGCTCTGCGGGGAGCGCGGGGACGTGGGGGAGGTCGGGGTGCTCTCGCTGTCGCCAGACTGCTTGCTCTGGCTCCTCTTCTTGCGGGGGTTAAAGAAGCTGCTGATGCGGCCAAACACCCCCTTCTTATCTTCTGGATTCTGCAAGACGGAGGACAGCAGAGAGGCAAGGGGGTTACAGAATGCTGCTGCTGTGCAGACGGCCACTGGTCAGACTGGCAGCGCTGCTTTATTTTGGTTCTTATCAAACAGAGAGCAGAACACAACGGGTGGATCTATATTATTTGTTTGAATAACGTGATCAGCCTTGCTCATGTAACATAAAACATGTGATAACGCATGACCTGTGGCCATATTCACTTTTGGTAACTTTCTTCTGGTAAAAGAAAGACCCAAAAGTAAGTATGAAAGCAGATAAAGATGAATAATTGGAGGACGGGGGGGGTTACAGGGTTTTCGCTATTCTGGATGCAGTACGCTGCAGCGTGGCAGGTGTTCAACCTCACTAGAACACACAGGTGGTTTCCGGCAGCTGCCAGCATCAACTTCAAACCCTTGATGCTCGTGAGCTCCAGACCTGCACCTACCCCATCACACCTCTGATCCGTCCCTCCTGTCTAGTGTCAAACTGTGCCTGGTGCTGGCTTCCCTGTATGGAGCCAGGTCTTCTCATGGGCGGTACCTTGAAAGTGGAATGCGCTACCCAGGATATGCCGTGTGGGGGGGGGGGGGGCGGGGGGGGCGGCGGCGGGGCGGGCGGGGGCCGGGCCGGGGGGGGGGTGGAGCGGCAGGGGGACGGGGCTGGGGGGGGAGGGGGGGGA
>JAOPJL010000132.1:4564472-4576143 GCA_027123545.1 Trisopterus esmarkii
TGTGTGTGTGTGTGTGTGTGTGTGTGTGTGTGTGTGTGTGTGTGTGTGTGTGTGTGTGTGTGTGTGTGTGTGGTGTGTGTTGTGTGTGTGTGTGTATATGTGTGCGCACAGGATTTTATCTTGTTTCAGTACATGGTGCTGTTTGCATGCTTACTGCCCCACTGCCTTAGTTGAATAGGAGTTTGAAAACCTAGCACCACACAATACAGCAACAGAGAGGGGTCTTAACGTAGGACTTAGCATCATACAGGCTGGCCTCACCACACACTGCAAAATGAGCATTCACATGGAGAATGTGGTCGGCATGTATGAACAGGGGTGCATCGACATAAGGATCAAAGGACAATATATATAGCAACCTATTTGGCTTAGAATAATGTGATTGTCTTTCTTGTTAATCTTGTCATCTTGTTAATGTCATTCTGATTAATCAAAACGATCACACATGAATGACGTGGTCAAACAGCAGATCCAACAATCAACAATCGCCAATCTTATCACAGAAGCTTGGGGTTACCACCCTAGCAAATGGAACAGACCAATCAGTCCAATTGTGTACTCACACGCACGCACGCACGCATGCACGCACACACACTTATGCTCACACACACATACACAGGCACACGCACACACACACACACTCTGACATATTCTCACACACACAGATAAGCAAGGATTTGGACACTTATGTATGTTTGTTTGGTTTCCAGTAAAAAACAACCTAGGTTACAGTCAGCAGTGCCAACTCTTTGTTCAGGTTACCATTTTTCTGGAGAAACGATGACTCATAGTGTCAAATGCCTTAAACCTCTTACATGTACAAAAAACACACCACCCACAGAAGCAGTGCTGGCTGTACTTCCCTGTTTATTCTATTGTAAGCCACTGACCAAAACAAAACTAAGCGGAGGGGCAACTGATATCTCTGAGAAACTGAATTCAAATTGCATCTGTAGTCCTATCAGAGTTGTGGGCTGGGCAGGGGTACCTAGGGGTACCTCATGATCAGAGTGCAGAACAAAGTCGTTAATGCTGGAATCCGGTATGGTCTGACAGACCCGTCTAACACAGAGATCTACGGTGTGGATTCTTTCTAAAGCAACCCTTATGGTGATGAGGTATGAGGTCTTACAAACTAATTGAACCGTAATGACAGCAATGGCATTCTATGAGCTTGAAGTGCTGACAGAAGTAAACCATTTTCCGAAAATGTAAATTGCTAATGGATGACAAAACACAACATGTTTTTGACAAAACACAAATGTGAAAACGACAACACAGAAAATAAAAAACTGAAACAAAGTATTGTAAAGTAACTGCTGTATTTTGCAGGCGTGACCTTCAAAAATCATTAACAAAGCGTAACAATTCAAACTATATATAAAGCTTGTGAACAGTCATTGTCACCTAAATATGATCCATTGTGACTCTCTAAACGTGTCGGCGGTCGCACTCTGATCTCTATTGCACACCAATTATGATTCTGATGTATTCATCAAGCCTACCTAGCTGTTTCCGCCTACTCATAAGAACAATAGGTGTCATGCTTGGGTGAACACCTTGGCCTGAGCTGTCCCGCATGAAGTTGCACCAACAAAGGCATTAGCTGCAGGACTTAAGTGTTGTAATAAATATGGATGGAAGTATTTCAAAATTCTAAAATCGGCTTCCCTGGAGGGACAAGCATCGATTGCGACAGGCTATAGATCATAGATCCGGTTGGCCAACATCTGCTTCCAAATACCTGGTGGTGAAGTGCCAAGTCACAGACTATCACAAGCTACGTTGGTAGCAAATGCTGAGCAGTAGGCTGGCCGTTAATGATGACCCTCACTGGAATCTCAAGGGCTACTTGACTGAGGCCACATAACTGCTATTCAACTTGTGTCAAATCTCTCCTATTCCATAACACTTTCACAATAGATATTTAAAGACCACTTGAAGTGGAATCTAGAGCTTACGTTTCACTTAATTCATTTGATTTAAGCACAAGTAGAATGATTATAACTAAGTCGTTTTTGTACTTCGGAATATAGAACTGAGCAAAAAAAAACAAATATGAAGTCATGATGTACCAACACAGGTTTTGTATAACACACTTCAGAAGATAGCCTCTCGTCAAAATGTAGCTGTGTGCATTCTTTGAGAATGACTGAATATCAACAGGGAAAAGGAACAGGTAAAGGCGGGAGGGGGGGCTGGTTACAACAGTTCATCGTTTAGATCTGTTTCGACCTGAAGAGAAATCAACGGCTGAATGACGTCTTGGATCATGTTGTTGTGCGCATGCTGTTATTTAAAGTTCCACATATTATACAACTAATGCATCCTCTGCATTTCGCTCTCTCGATGTCATTAAATCCCTCTCTCAATGTCCCTCTCTTTCTCTAATGGCTTTCCAAAGCAATGACATGTTCTTCCCCTGGATAACTACGCTGCCAAGGTAATACACTAGAAAAGTCAAACATTGTATCATTTAATTTTTTGGAACATCCAGGAAAGCAATATTCTGGGCCCTTGTGATTCTTCCAGGTGTGTTTAAATGGTTCCTTCTAAACCCCTTTGCCATTCAATCAATAGGCCGACAGTCAGACACAGTCCACCTCTAGGCCTCCGTGAGCAGGACGATCCCTTCCTGCTCCTCAATCACACACACCTAAAATCATTGTCAGAGTCACAGTGGACAAAAGCGTCTGCAGAATGAAGCTGGATGAATTTTTTATGAAAAATGACTAGTAAACAGATACCCCAGCGCATTTATAAATTAACCACAACGGAGCTTTTCTCCTCTGGTCTGTACACGCACAGTCCCTTGTGCTCCCTCACTTTCTCCAATCAGCAACTAAACACGGTAAACAACGTACATTCAAACATTGTTCATCCCTGTTCCCCGCCAGCCGAATGCCTTGATCTACCACTGTATACTAAGGAGAACGATCCTGAACGAAGGCCCATCTTCTGTGTGGATATCTGAATTAAAGTTGTGAACGTCAGGTGATTACGGAAATATCATCAAGTAATTCAAGTCAATCCCTCTCACTGTACCAGGCGATGTCACTCGTTAGCTGTTCATCTTGATTGTTTGCTCATGCACCCATCACACATCGGAGTCACACCAGGGTAAACACAGCTGCGTGCTTTTAATATTATTATATTAGTCATCATGTGCTAAACAGAGCCCCACCATGGACAACAACATTTGCTAGATCATCAACAGTAGCAGCATTTTCTCTCTACTTGTCCAGCAACATGTGCTGTCGTTTTCTGCATGACCGGAGTTGCACTACTGTGATAAAGGTCCATGACAGAAGCCAGACGGTTGACTGCAGTATGTGGGAGGGACTTTTACTTTCTCAACCCGTAGCTCAACCCTCTGCTTAAGACCGCCATTTATGAGGAGATTTTAGGACCTCCTCCAAGTCCCACACTTAACTTCGGTCTCGTTATGCTGAGCCTGTATGAAAACAATACCTGAAACCCCTGAAGGCAAAACGATAAACAAGAAAGGTAATAACTGTTGACAGAAAACCAGTTTCTGGGTGATCAAGTGTGATCATTATTCATCTCAATTTCAATATGTGTTATAAAAACACTGGGGTATTCACCACTGTTGAAAACAGAAAATAAATTTTATGATAAAGTTATGATAAACTAATAATTGATATAAAAAATACTTTAACATATATATATATATACATATATATATATACATTTACATGTTGAGTGCAGGGTTTCCCAAATGGATACCCATTTCAACAAAAATACCATTATAGTCAGAAAGGATAGTCTGTGCAAACAGTGTACTGATAGTGCAGTAGTCTATAAGTAATTAAACTATCAGGCTTGGCCACATGTGTTATTACTCATTAATCGTGAGGCTATAATAAAGATATGTTGTACTAGAGCTATAATATTGACACCAGGAAATCTGCATTAGCTTTAGCTAAAATTAAATTGACCATGTATTGCTTTCATAGTTTAACAATATAATTAAACAGCTAAGTAATAAACGGCTAATTAAATGTTCAGAGGTATGTGGCAATGCACTCCAAGGTGCAAACCTGACATAAGCTTACACAGCCACGGATAGACATGTTAATAACATTCCCTCCTAAAGGATCCACAGCTCAGAGTAGTCGGCAGTTCAAAGCACAATGTGCTGAAAGACAAAAGTCATTGACCCTAGCTGCTTTTCTATTAAGACATTTCAGACAGCTAGTCTGAAAGTACTACGAGGTCATTCTTGTATTAGGAGTGTGGCCCTTGTAACCCCCTTGGAACCATAGGAACCCCAACTCAATCCAAAATATGGGCAAACATAATGCATGTATTCATTCTATATTCTACTTCAATACCAATTATCATGCAATTAGACTGGGTGGAATCTATTGGTTTCAAAGCCGTGGTAGACCGTAGAGCCATCTTATTTTATTACATCTGCTGTGTTCAATTTGCAACGTGTCTCTTCCAAACCTGTAACGTCTGAATTTCCTTTGAGGCACTAATTAAGTGTTATCTTGTTATCAAGATTTATGAAACAGCGTTCAAGGCCTGTTACAAAAGCGTCCCATGTTAACCCTGTGTGTGACTTGATACTAGTACCTCTATATCCATACATAGAATATATACAATGTTATATCAAAGTTCGGTCAGTGTCCCTGAACCCTATCCAGCCAATGACCACTTGTTACCATCCCTGCACAGCAGGTTTCTATGGGCAGCCTGCAAGAAACTTAAGTAAGGCGAGCTTGTGCTCACATCACTGAAGCATTTTGCCATCTGTCTATATACAGTAGGGAAGGCAAACATGACTAGGTGTAGTCACGCACACATATTATCTCAAATGAGTAATGTTGTTTTCCGCATTTCAGTTGAGTTTTAATAAATACAAACAGAGAGGACTGAGCTGAATGACAAGGTATCATTGTGAAGGTTGATTTTGTAGTTAGTAACAAGTATAGATATTAGCCAATGGAAGGGTTACCACTTTGAGAAGGGTGGGAGCCTATTGGCCAATGGCCCTACTGCGCCAACATCAAGTGATGACCGCATACTAGCCATCAACTAAGCAATCATTTGAAACTATTTTGATCGTAATTGAGCATCTGTACAACCCTCTCTGTTTTCCAACCAATGACATAAATCAGTGTTTAATTTGATTATAATGTGTGTCACTGTCTTAGCCAAAGACAACAGCAACAGATTAGAGACTTGTGGCGGTTGGATACAACAGTGTGGAAGTACTAAGAATGTCAGCATACTGCACTGTGTTGGGGGAATGGTTTGAATTGAAGCCATTCTTAGAATGAAACCACAATCATGTTTGGTTTGATTATTAGATAATATTGTAATGACTCTGATTATTTTTACTATGATTATTATCCATTGAGACTATACGTTCTAAACTTCACTATAATGACAAGAACCGATTCAGAACATCATTGTTTAAACGTGAACTTCATGAACGTCCATATACCTCTGTGTCTCTCCTCTGAACAACAAAATGACGTGATAGTACTAGCCGAGCCGGAACTTGCCTAGTACTACACCAAAACACCACACCACCGTTTGTAGGCCGTTACCGCATCACACCTTCACAAGTTAAGCGTTTAAGGTTCACAAGAGGCCGGCAGAGACACACAGCCCATTTTAGGCCTACCTGGTGGTGCGTTAAAGTGCGTATAGTAGGCCTACCTCTATCCACCGATAGGCCTATAGGGTTTTGTTTATAATTGTAAATGATTGGACGTGTGTGGTTTTATAACAGTGGCATAGGCTACATAAGATTAAACAATAGGCTGTCACAATAAACAGGCATGTAGGACCTATGCTTTAATAGTGTTGGCATATGAAGTGAATAAATAAACAAAGTCATGAGCTTCCTGGGGGGGTTATGGTTGATATGCGGACAGGCTGCGCACTATAGTTTGCAAAATAGAAACAACTTACAATTGACTCTTGGTTTCCAAATCATCGGTTTCATGGAAAAAGAGGTCGCCTGTTTCGGCGCTCTTTGATTTCTTCTTTTTTTTCTTAAAGGACAGCATTTTTTTGAGGGTCGACCCAGTCCGCGCCTCCTTGTTCGGAAAGCCCTCCACTGGTACCGGACCGGACGGCGAGGTGGGGGACAGGTCCGGCGGGGGACTGCCCGGTGCCACCGCCACAACTTTGAGAGACTGCGAGCGAGCATACTTCTCCTTCTCAGCATCAATCGCATTCTCCTTATCCAGCGACTTGTGTTTGAACAAACGCTTGATTTTCAGCGAGCTGGACTTGTCCATGGTGTCTTCAAAAAATGAAATAAAATTATTAAACTTTATAAAAAAACGTTGCAAGGCAGTTCCGCTAAATCGTTCCCATCGCACGTCGAAGTCATTGTAAAAATGTGCGCTCCACAAACCAGACGAGCGGGTCAACTGACATGCCCATGCCGGTGGCGAACGCTTCAGGTACAGGTTGGTCTCACCTCTTTTACTGGGGAAGGCCTACCTCCTCTAGGTCCTAAAGAAATCGAATCACATAGACATTCCTTGTACTGTACTCGTGAAATGAGGTAGCTAGCCTAGATGGTGGACGAGCGTCTCCTTGTGTATGCGTGCATGTGTGTACGTGGTTGTGTGCGTGTGCGTGTGCGTGTGCGTGTGCGTGTGTGTGTGTGTTGAGACTTTTCTATAATATTGACTTTTTTGCCTGACATTTATTATAAAGTCCAGGTCCAGGATACATTTTTATTTATTCATGTTTATGCAAAGTCAACTGTTACTTACTTTAAGGATTTGTTTGATAACGATGTCCTGCCATATATAAAGTATTGCGACCAAACAAATCTAGTGTATATATATATAGTGAACTCTGTCTTCTCACACTTACACTTATTGTGCAACTGCCCCGCCCCCTATCATATGGAATAACTTACCACTTCACATCCGTTCTGCCCCCTCTCTGACACTGTTCAAAAAGCACCTCAAAACATAGCTCTTCTCTTTAATCTACCCTCCTTAACCCTGCCTTCCCCCAAGGCCCACCCCACCCTATCCCACCATTCCCACTCTTGTTAAGCGACATTTAAGTTATTATTATTATTATTATTATTATTATTATTATTATTATTATTATTACTTATAGACGCTCTTGTTTCACCCAGCATGTCAAACCATAGAGCATTTCATAATGAATAAGTAGTATCTGCTGGACATTTCATATACATCCACAGCGAAAATAAAATAAAGTAAATCTGGTTTGCATTAGGAAATCTCCATGTGTGTTGTGTGTTTGTAATATTCACACACCACGCATGTACGTGTGTGTGTATGTAGGCTATATGTGTGGTGTGAGAATGTTTCAGAGGAAGAAGGTGAAAGATGAAGCGAGCTACGCAGTAGTATGTGGTTGAAAGGTTCCAAAGCAGATCAGCAGCACTGTTAGTAGGCTAAGTAGGTTATGCAGAAGGGACCGGACAAAGCGCATTGAGCGATCGCGTTGCTGTACTGTGCTACAAATTCTTTGATTGAGAAGATATGCATTGAAATTCAAGCCTTGCAAAATGGTAAGAGCACTATGTACACCTGTTTATACAGATTTATTTATTCACTTTTAGTATCCCAAGATAGGAATTGAGCTACCTTAGTTAACAAAAAATGCAGTTATTTTATAAAAAAGAGTATATAGAGGTTTAAATGCTTTAAATGCTTAAATGCTAAAGTATTAGTCTTAGCTTTAGTGTAGTCATGCATGCAGTTAAAGTATTATAACATCATAACATTTAGGGCTATTTGAAGTGTGAATGTGTTGTTTTAGGAATGTACTGACGTTCTGAACTCATTGAAATTGGTTTTCCCAAATAATGTGGTGGATAAATAATATTTATCCGCCACATTATTTGGGAAAATATTGATCAGGCAAATATTATAATATAATATATAAATATAATTTATTCATTTTTTCTCTTGAGACTTGGTTTTTCTTGCCCACCACAGTCACATTAGAGAACAAAAACTCACTCACGCACGCACACACACACACACATAAATATAACATATATTATAATATAATATTTGCCGATGTACTACAAAAAGTTTAAAAAAGTGTCCCTAACACCAAGGGTGTTTGAGAGAGTAGGGGCTACTATATGCTGGCAATATTTACAACAGGAAGTAATGTATGCAAATGTTAAAAGACACTTCTCCCCATCTGCTTCAATGTGGAGCTAAATACTGCCTTGCTCTATCCAGTTGCCTTTGTGTTGATTGCAGAGTGCAAAATAACCACAAAAACAACCAAAACATTATTTTACTGTTTGCTACTATAAGGTAAAGTAATAAAGAAATAACCTCAGAATGCTGTAACCATAAAACAAAACCTATTCGATTATTTTGAAAACCGTAGTACAAAACAGTTGCTTTTAAGCAAGGCATTAATTAAGGCAAGCCCATAAAGCCCAAGTGCATATACAACTGATTATCTCCTGACATTCAATGTGAGGAGTTCTCTAATGTGACTGTGGTGGGCAAGTAAAAACTAAGTCTCAAGAGAAAAAATGAATAAATTACATACAAAGTCATAGTCCATGTCATAGTCATAGTCATAGTCCATGTCATGGTCATAGTCATAGTCCATGTCATAGGCATAGTCATAGTATATGATGCATGGTCCATCTCCAGAGGGGTCAAGCAAGGTTTCATTTTTTCTTCCTCGTGGGGGCCAGGCCTTGGTCCTACAGGTCGAAAAATGAAACATCTAAAATCCGAATCAATCAAAACTTTATATTCATCATCAAAACCTTAGTAATAGATATCTATTTCTATATCCTTTGATTCAAGTCAAGATGATAGATATTGACACACTTCCTGTAATCGTTTGTGTAGCTCTACCAGCACTGGTACATGTTGAATTCTTTGACCTTGTTGCACACGTCTTAGTTTTCAACAAGATAGTTTATCAGCCAATTTGGCCTCATTGCGGTTAGTGGATGGCGCTTACTTTATCAGCACCCCGATCAGATTCACTTAGAATTCACTGAGGAAGTATGCTTTTATCTAAATGGGTCACCACAGAAAAACTTGTTTTGTTTCAGGTGCACATGTTTCAAGTTTTGAAATGATCTGAAGGCAATTGTTGAACATTGAATGTTCCTTGTGCATTACCATACTTATTATAAATGGATTGTTTGATAGGGACAGATACACTGTACGAAGACAAACAGAGATTAAAACAGTGAGGTTAAAATATGGTCAACAGAGAACAAGATACAATAGTACATGGTGAAATGGAGGTTAACTGAGCACAATATACAATCCATCTAACATTTAGAAGTAACAGGAAACAGTAGTTACAGAAAACTAGACATGAGTACAAGTTGGCTGCTGATTCATTTTTTAACTCTTTAGAATTTGAAGTGATCTGATAACGGGTCGCATGAAGATCAAAGGATGTTCTTTTATAACAAATCTGTACAGTTGCTGCTTGCAGCTCTGTAGTCCCTTGATGTATATACAGAGGCTGAGGAGCAAGTCCATTTAAACACAAGCTTTACATATGAAAATTAATAAAGTTGTCAAGAAGTAAATGTTTGTATTTGCTTTTTGGCCAAGAATATCAAGGCTCAGATTATACGGACACTCTATGGATTGAATAACTGACTTGTGGGACTGGGACCAGGTGGTCTAACAATAGGACAGATGTGGACCTGCCATTGCATTTCAGAACAGTAAGGCACAGTCAAATGTCAAGTAATTTCTTGTCATCTGAAACCACTGAGGTTAGCCTTCAACGTATAACTCATCTTTTCAGCAAGAAAAAAATAGCAGACAACGCAAAACAATATGCCTTTGTTACTTGTTCAATATGCTGTGTTCACAACCTTTAAAATAGAGTCAAACCATGAACGTGGTTGTATTGACTGATTGACATCATTGAGACTTTGATGTTGTTAAAAGCCTATTGGAGCAGCAGCATTGCCCTACGTCAAGTGTTTCTCCCCGCAGCCACTGCTCTAGTTCAAAGAGTCCAACTTTGCACATGTGCATTTCATTCACAGACTTCCTCTATGCTTAACACGACGCCCAGCGACTACCCCTACGATGAGAGCTGGGCCACTCAGGAGCCGGGGACGGGGGACGAGGGTATTTGCTCCCTCGACCCCCACCCCGTTGGGACCCTGGTGCAGACCTACGTCCACTCCTTCATCTGCGTGTTCGGCCTGCTGGGAAACCTCCTGGTGATCGTCACCTACACCTATTACAAGAGGAGCCGCACCATGACGGACCTCTTCCTGCTCAACGTGGCCCTGGCCGACCTGCTCTTCGTGGCCACCCTCCCGCTCACCATCTACAATGAGCAGCTCGGCTGGCCGATGGCCACCGGCGTGTGCAAGGCGGCGAGGGGCCTCTACAGCGTCAACCTCTACGCCGGCATGCTCCTGCTGGCGTGCGTCGGCGGCGACCGCTACGTGGCCATCGTCCAGGCCCGGCGCTCCTTCGGCGCCAGCTCCCACTCCCTGACCCTGCGCCTGCGCCGCCTGGCCTGCACGGCGGTGTGGGTGCTGGCCGTTGCCCTGTCCCTCCCCACGCTCCTCTACACGGAGCGCCTGGAGGAGGAGGACTACCTGCGGGCCGAGGGCGTGTCTGTGACTTGCACGCTGGGCTCCGACGGTCAGCTGATGAAGGTGCTGGTGCCCGGCCTCCAGATGGCGGTGGGCTTCCTGCTGCCCCTGGCCCTCATGGCGTTCTGCTACGGCAGCGTGCTGCGCTGCCTGCTCAGGGCGCAGGACGGCGGCCAGAGGCGGAAGGCCGTGCGCGTGGTGCTGGCCGTGGTGGCGGTCTTTGTGGCGTGCCACTTGCCGTACAACGCGGCGCTGCTGAGCCACACCGCGGGGCTGTTCTCGCAGAGGGGCTGCGAGGTCGAGCGGAGGAAGCTCGGCGTCATGGCCGTCAGCCGCAGCGTGGCCTACCTGCACTGCTGCCTCAACCCGGTTCTCTACGCCTTTGTGGGGGTCAAGTTCAGGCGCCACTTCCGGAAAATACTGCAGGACACGTGGTGCCTGGGGAAGAGGCTGGTTCAGCCGGGGCGCGCGTCGTCGACGAGCGCGGCCACGAGCGTGTACGTCCTGGGCCGCAGGTCCACCATCAGCGGGTCTCAAAACGCGTCGTCCTTTAGTGTGTGAAGGAGACGCACTGACAACGGCCAACCAAACCTTTCAGTTGTAGAACTGTAGTAAAAAAATATAAATAATAAAACATGCTGTCATTTAATAAGAAAGGTGGCAAAATATTAACAGATATATGAAGTTTAGAATTCTAGGTGTTTTAAGTTGTTGGATCAACTGTTGGAAAAGCTATTTTATTCTGTTTTTTATTTTTGATATGAGATGTCTTTCTGATGGGCAATTTGTGTACATATTATCATATTATATTATTGTTTTCCTACAGTTTTTCCTAAGAGTTCCATGGGCAGATTAAAGGGTTGAACCCTAGTACTTTTGATTGATAGAAGCCATACGCTTAAATTATTCATGATTGTTTATATTCTATTATACACAGGTGTATACTATCTAACAAAGAAGTTTCCTTTATTTTCAATACTTACTTATAGTAGCCCTAATGCTCAGGTGTCCAACATAAGGCCCGCGGGCCGACTCCGGCCCGCTAGATGGTTTAATCCGGCCCCAGACTTG
>JAOPJL010000132.1:4813952-4825079 GCA_027123545.1 Trisopterus esmarkii
GTGTGTGTGTGTGTGTGTGTGTGTGTGTGTGTGTGTGTGTGTGTGTGTGTGTGTGTGTGTGTGTGTGTGTTGTTTTCAGATTGATTACACGGGTATCGACGCGTCCAGTCCATGCTACAACTGCGCTCAGAACTACAGCTGGAACAGCACGACTTCCTGCACCTGTTCGGTGCCTTTCACCCTGCAGCAACCCTTTGAGGTATAACTTGCTGTGCTTTCAAACCGTCTAACTTGGTGGATACGACGAATGTATATTTAATTATGTTTAATACTAGGGGCTCCGGCTATAATCAGTGTTGTCAGCTCTTAAATTAACTTTGTCTGACAAGGCTTTGAAATGGTCACTTAAGGCTTGGCTCAGACCTTGATTATTCCCGTAATGTCTACAGCAGGATGTTATGATAATCGATTGCTCCGGTTTTAGACCATGCCATTAGTGGGTTCTTTCCCCTTGCTCGGGGCACTGCTTACAAGACTACCTTTCCAGTCCCCTGTTGAGAGGAGCCGACCTTTACCTTGTAAAACCACAGTCTGAAACAGGACCTTGTGTGTACTTTGCTGTGTGGGATGATCACACAGACCTCCACAATGCAACAAGTATTTTTGCTTCGTGGTGTTTGATTCTAATATTATGTAGAAGTAGTTTGTCTTCGTCTGAATCTGTCACATTGACCCATTTCACATATCCTCCACTGCAGAGCAATGTCTTCATGTACTACGGCCTATCCAACTTCTATCAAAATCACAGACGCTACGTCAAATCCAGAGACGACAGCCAGCTGAACGGTGATCTGACATCATTAAAGGTATGCGAGTCGAAGGGGCCTTAAACATTAATATGATGTGACCGATGACATATTTGCCACATTTCAAGCGATGCGTGAAAGGGAACTGCTTTTCGCTACGTCTTTGACGTCAACCTCCATTTTGCAGAGCCCGAGCAAGGAATGTGATCCGTATCGCACGAGCGATGGCCTTCCTATTGCTCCATGCGGCGCCATCGCCAACAGCCTCTTCAACGGTAAGTTGTCCCGACGGTGAGCAGACGTCCCTGTCCCTTCATGCCGGTTCTTTCCTGTAAACCATTTAGATTGCATTGTCAGTTGAACCCTGAGTGAAATCTCATTTCTTGAGTGCACTTTCAGGATCGAGTGATTGGTTTATCGGTTTGCGGACGCGGCGGGGTTGTTTTTGTATTTTAAGCGGTACCGTATTGACGTTCTTTATTTGGCTCTACATCCTTGTTGTGTCCGCAGACACTCTAGAGCTGTACTACCTCAACAACGGTACCAGGACCGCTGTTGTTCTGATGAAGAAGGGCATCGCCTGGTGGACGGACAAGCACGTCAAGTTCAGGAACCCGGGTGGAAATGACAATCTTACCGTTGCCTTCCAAGGTCAATTACTTATTAATGTCTCAAGAATATAATGTTTTTTTCTGCTGAACCGTTTGCTTCCATATGACTTAAGGCTATTTAGATGGTGGACAACAAGATCTTTAAAACGTAAGATATCCATAACCTATTACAGGGGGATGTATCCACAACTATGCAAAAATAACAGTCTTGGAAAGAATCAAGATTGCAATTTTGTACTTCCTCAGAAACTATGTATCTAGCTGGACGACCACCGTAATGCGAGTGTACGGTAAGGGGTCACTGTCTGGGCCACGTGGGTGTACACTGATTGGTCACCTGCTTGGCTATGTAGCCAAGCAGGGAAATAGACTCGAACCCCAGCACATCAGCTTTAAGAAATGAAATGAAATCGATAGACAGAAATGATGTGAGGTTGCAATGGATTTGGTGGAATGTCATTTTAATGGTGCTTAAAGTACACCTTGAAAACCCTGATAGCCTCATTAGAAGTCCATTGCTATTATATTTTACTATTATTATTTCTGTCCCTCAATTTAACACTTTTCTGATATCTCCCCCACCTCCTCAGGCACATCAAAGCCGGTGAACTGGAGGACGCCCGTGTACGAGTTGGACCCCAACGACCCCGACAACAACGGCTTCATCAATGAGGACTTCATTGTGTGGATGCGCACGGCCGCCCTGCCCACCTTCCGCAAGCTGTACCGCATCATCCAGAAGAAGGCGGAAGCCCCCACGCTGGCCAGTGGCAGATACGTCCTGGAAGTCTCCTACAGTATCCTTTTGGTTCTCACTGATATATTGTGGTATATAGTGCTAGATCTTTCAATTCTATTCTTTTACTTTGTTTTCAAAGAAAAACCAAACTCCTTTGTTTGAGTAAGTCCCCGGCTAACATCAAAATGTAAGAAATGCGTGCTTGTGTCTTACCAGTGCGTTATTCTCAGTACTAGACACTTTCTATACATTTAGGAACAGCATATTACTCTTCATGCTTTCGGTATCGCCACTCGGAACAGTCAGAGTTGAGGAGCCAGAATGTTTGATTGACTTATCACCTGTTGCTAACCTGAAGATTAATCTTTGCTTCGGCATCGCTTGGGTTATTCTGAGTTTAGTCCCCCACAGTGAATTAGTCTTTAAGTTGCTCATTTAGGCAATTAAAATGCCTCTGGACAGACCTAGAACCAATCAGGACAGCGTAAAATGTGAGCCATCAGGGGCATCCATCATGGTTGTTTATTAAAATGCCTCATCAGTGCTCTCATTCAGAATAATCTGCGTATCAAACCGGCATAAAATTAGATTAGAATGGTTGTGATTGACCTGACCCTGGTCTACTGCAAATCTCTAGGGCCAGAATCCTATGTAGGGCAAATAAAACCTGAGCTCTCAAATTCTTCTGGTTCCCAGGTATAATTTAGTGAGCCTGCTGATCCTGACATGTTATGACTTTACGCAAACCTGCTGAACTAGTTGGTAATTTATTAACAAGGAACCGTAGCAGGCAAGACTAAGCCGGCTATCCATGTGTAGTTCCAATTTTAGTAGCATGCACACTGTCAGGGGGTGTTGCCTAATATGGGCCTGTGAAGCTCTCTGTCCAAATAAACAGAGGCTATAGAAACACAATGGACAATAGCAAATGGGAAGCGCATGCTTACATTTATTTTTATTTTTTTTACGCTTGAAGCAAAACAAGACAAACCCTTTAACCGCATGACCAGATTACCCGGTGCGCAGCTTTGATGGCCGCAAGCGCGTGATCCTGAGCACCATCTCGTGGATGGGTGGTAAGAACCCCTTCCTGGGCATCGCCTACATCACGGTGGGCTCCGTCTGCTTCTTCCTGGCGGTGGTGCTGCTCATCATCCACCACAAGTACGACAACCGCAGCAGCAGCGCCGACATTCCCAACTGAGGCGCTTCCTGCGCAGTCGCTCCTCCGCCGGGCGCCCACACGCTCCGCATGCCTTGGCCGCCTTCACCGGCCTCGTTCCCGATCCGAGGAAGAAAATCAGGGCTGTTTGTCTGTCTGTCGTCTTCTCTTGTCGCTGGGGCCTGAGTGCCCCGTTCTTGTTAAATGCCTGTGTGTCAGCGTGTGTCTCTGTTTGTGTGTCTATCTGTCATTTTCTTCTGTAGAAGACGAGGTGATCCCATGCCTGCAAGAAACAACGAACGCATAGCCTATGTCTATATGAGCATAACGATGTCCAAGGGTTATTCACCACGGTTAAGCCCTGTGTGTATCTTCCACTTTTTTTAACAGTGATGGTTTTTAGTCGTGAAGAATGTGTGTTTTATGTCTTGTATGTTGTTGTATACTGTAATGCGTCCTGCTGATGAATGTACCAGGGTATATTTTTGCCACTAGCTGTTTTCAGGTGGTCTTTGGGGTGAGGCGGTATGCTCATTTGCAAATATCTTGAAGCAGTAGTGTGTTGATTATTAGAATCTTTTTGAAATATTTGGCTATACACCAAAATGTACTTTAATTTACTCATTTTATTCTAGAGAGCCCAATCTTACTTGTATTGAATCATTTTATTAGAAGTCATGCAAAACGTAGATCTTCATGGATAAAATACACTACGAGTCTACAAGTCTGTACAGTGTTATTTAACTGGTAGGCTATTGGTTAAAACTCTGCCAACCACAGCACAAAATGTATATTTTGGTTATTTCATTATTCTTGCATTCTTCATAGACTAAAACTAAATGACGCACTTTAAAAGTGTTACATATTTTGCTTTGCTGATTTTTCAAAACGGTGTGCTATTTGGTAATTGATAAAATAGCACAGTATTTTTATTTAACCAGAGCCATTTTGTTTAGTTACTAGTTTTTAGGTTGTATTCCAAGGACCAAGGATATCTTTAAATGTATATGTATATGTATATGTATATATATGGTTTCTTGTGTTGCAATAAAAAACAGTTGACAAATAGCTTGGTGTCATTTCACAATATTAGTGTCTATATATAAAGGCAGGCGTGACGACATTTGGGGTTATTATATATCACTTGGACAGCTGTTGAGAATAAACCAGAAACTATGTATTTGGGAACTGACAATTGTTAGGTATTCAGAGTATTTGTAGATGCCTCTTGTTTTCTTAGTTTCTTACAGGTTTATATCCCAACTGTCTGGCTGTTGAGAGGCATGTACCCGTGTGAGCACTAGAGGGCACCAAAGGACTACATTACAATATTCTGGAGCCCTGAGACAGCAGGACTTCAAATGATGACACTCTTTAACACGTCGTATGCAAACGGTGTGTACGTTAGGCCTATGGTAGCCCTACGTTAGGTCTCATTAGAAACACACTTAACTAGTGAATCACTCAAAATCTCCATGAAAAGTATGTGATAAAATGTTTACATTTCTTATTTGATTATATCATATTTATATTGTAAATATTTTTTTGATTCGACATAGACTTTTATTCAATTGAACCATATGGCCTATAAACCAAAGATACGCTTTCCATTCCTGCGCCTAAACAGCGAGGCTACACCACAACCCAAGAGGATTGTGGGTCAATGTCAGCCTGTGAAGGGAAACAGTAGGCTACCATCATGCGTTGGACAATAATGTCGGTTTTTTTTCCTACATTTTCCTTAATAAGGAATGCATTTTGTTGAGAAAGTGAGGATAGGAGGGCACTAACAGTCACCACCAACAGTTTCCCCTTCTTACGCATGGTAAGGATGGTAAAAATGGGAGTTGGGAACTGCCCCCCCTATTAAGTAGCCAATTGTGGAAAGATTCTTCCCACTTGGAAAGAGCCTATTCCACCCTGGACATCTGCTGGCTGAGCCTCCAGTAGCCAGAGAGGAGAGACAAGCTTCCACCCGCAGCTCCTGAAACCTCTCAGTTTCCAGAGGGGGAGTCTTCAAGGAGGCTGCACTGAAAGTTGGTCGCTGCATTTTTTTTGGAGTCGTTTTAGGTGAGTAATGGGACTTTATGATGAATTACAATTTTACCCTCAATGTGTATGACTTATAAATATGTGATTTGATGGACCTATAGACAGTTTATTTGGTGGTTTTTTTTTTGGTGGTTTTTTTAAGTGCGTGAGTCTCAATGTTCATATTTTATTTTAGATGAAAATATGTTTAGTGATGCTCTTCGCGTTGTGTTGGTTAAAGGTACTATGTAGGCCAGGTTTTTATTAAAAAACAGTTTTGGGATTGTTTAGCTGTTCGTATTTGACTTAACCAATAGTTGGTAGTCTAATTGACTTGACAGCTGAGTCCCTAGCTGAGTTTTACAAAGGTCAGACATCACTCAGTGACGACGTCGAAATGAATCAAAATTATAAGAACAAAAATCTATTTCAGACTGAACTAGTCGCTCTTTTGGATGAAATACAATAACGCATTTTTCTGTTATTTTTAACCGCTTCAGAGCAAAGTGAATGAACTGCATTGTGCGTAACTATGCGCTAGGCGGGGCGCACAATCAACTTATAAAATGGCATATGGGCAAAAATTCAGTTTGTAATAAAAAAGTTAGTAAATTCAATGGTGACTATCAAAATAAATATTAAAAATATATTCAAATACGTCTCACATGGGAATATATGAAAAATATATAATTATGTAAATGTATCCCTTTTGATGATTTTAGTTCGCTACAGCTTGATGAAATCTAAAATAAAATGTACTGATCAGTGACTTTGCCCACTCAGTTCACATTACAAAAAAACAATTATGAATGGTCCCTTGGTCCCTAGGCTGATTCATGCACTGCTGACCCAAAAAGGCTAACCATGAAGATAGGGCTATCACTAGCCGTGGCTGCCTTTGTGGCAGTCCTTCTCTCCTCCGTAGAAGCCCAAGGTAAATTCAACTACCACAACCTCCTCCTTTCCTTTTATTGCTTCACATACACTCTCTCTCTCTCCCTCTCCCTCTCCCTCTCTCCCTCTACCGCTCTCACTCCCTGTTAACGATTGGTTGCTGGCAGTTAGAGGGTTATTGAGCAAGCAATCACACGAGAGAAAGGCCAAAACTGTGGATACGTTGAATAAAGTTATTTCAAGGTGTATGTGTATGCTCATTTTTCTTTGTCTTTATGAGTTCTCATGTGTCTTTTAGTAAATGTACAGATGTTTGTCATTTTGTACTGACTAATTATGTCTTAGGCTTGTCTACTGATCCCTCAATGTCTAAATTACAGGATGTGATTATGTAAGTTATCACATTAATCTACAGCTCCAGCTTTTTGGGGACAGATTTGAGAAGTGATCTGTTCAATTTGAACACATTTTTTAATTGTATGTAAGAACCCTAGCAGGTTTGAAACTGTGACAGTTTATCCCCGTTTTTTGAATTGTAATTTTATTACTGTTATGTGTGCGCTTAGTTATTTTATTGCAATGAAATGCAATTTGTGATTATAAACTTAAGCAAGTAGCACAATGCAAGCTAAAGACGCTGAAAAGTATGATGACGGATTGTGACATGTATCACATTCCCTAAACTATTAGAGATTCTTAATAGCTAGCCTTTGTTTTTCATTCATTTTTTCCATTGACAACTCAAACTTGAAAAGATAGAGTGGAAATCTCCAGATTGTATTTATTTTTTCACCGCTGAACAGCGCCTCAGCAGGGTTAAATCACTCGCATGCCTTCTCTCATATATCTTCCCTCTAACAGAATGGAAAGATGTAATATGAGAATCGCAAATTAATCCTCAGACAGCTCAAAGACAAAGAGCCTTTCTCAGGCCTCATTTTGCGGGCTTTTGCGAAAACGCTGAGTTGCAATTCATATGGAAAGTTAATATGCAGTAATGTTTAATGTCAGCACATGTTGTGGAATTACTTTGGCATCTGTTCTGCCTCTCTGGGAGAGTCAATGCTCTTTCCTCCTCCTCCTCCTCCTCCTCCTCCTGCTCCACCTCCTCTTTGCTGCCTCCACTGTTGGCAGCAGTTCAGACCAGGATGGCTGGCTGGTTGGCTGGATAGATGGATGGAGACAGAGGACTGTTAACAGAACAGTAGCCAGGCTCTGGCCTGCGGGGGCCAGGGAAGGACGGTTCCCTGGCCCCCGCACTAGTGGTTGATGTGATGGTCTCCCATATTCATGACAAACCCACCGACCATGATTTTTCGCTTTTTCTCGAAAATAGCAATTTTTTTCTCACCCTAGATAGAACTCTAGATGAGTTTCTATAAACCCTTTCCAAAATTATCATAATCCTTATTTATGTCAAATGTTATGTAACATTTAAAAAAGCAAATATCCAATTGTGTTATTAGGGATTCGACCCTAGACATACAGATGCGTTATTAACCACCGACCACCATTACACAGAAGTCGTTCACACAAACACACGCACATCCAAAGAGTCACATTCACTCCGTTTCGAGAACGCGTCCAACCGCGCTTGGTGTGTTGAAGATAAGAACTGGAAGACATTTGGAAGCCGGCTTGAGTGGATGCTGCAGGTTGGTGCTCTCCCCATCCAAGCGCCTCTTGTTTCCAGCGAGCACGGGGTCCCGTTTTTGTCATCTGCCTGTGCACTCAGTTTGTCCCGAGCTATGGCTTCCGCCTCCAAACTTATTATTTTACAATGATATTCTTGCGTCCCATGGACCACATTCTTCGTGGACCACAACTCGACTGCTTGCACGCTGTTTATATTTCTTTACTTGGCTTTATAGGATTCTGTCTCATGCATTGATACTTACTGCACTATGACATCATCTGCGTCAGGACTGATGATTATGTGTAGTTAAGTTAACTATTTATATTTATGTAGCCCTTTACCTCAGTTAAGAGTATTTTTAGTAACATTTTTATAACCTGCAAAACAAAATAGGCTACTTCGGTATCATGGTCTACTCAAGACCCATTTGGAAGTAAACTTGACTAATAGAATTGTGCTGAACAGCAGATTTGTATAAAGTTGTTTAGTTATTTAATCTTTATCTCTTTATATTCTTGGAGCATGCTTTCATTTTTCTATAGTGATATATGAACTTGCATAAAATTTAACAAAAAAAAATAAGTTGTAGCTAGGGTTACCAGATCTTGGGACTAAGATATGTAATAATAATAAGTCAAGTTCGAGAGAATGCCTTCACGGCCTCTATAACACAATATGTCAATGAATATCTATACATCAATGAAGAGATTTAATCTAAAATGTAATATATGAACTACTGGATTTTAAAAGAAGATTGATTTGAATTTAGTTCAAATAATCTAAAAACATAATATATTGGCTTTATATATTTACTAGCAAAACAATATACAAATCCTTTATATTCATATATTTAACAAGTATGCAGAAGCATGAAGGCAATACTACATTTTATATTTTGACTCTTCAAATAGAACTGACACTATTGTGCACTTTTAACACACGCTATTATTATCCTTGTTAGTTTTCCTCGTTAGTTTTCCATCTGTTTTCCTCAACTCCATGCCTAACAGAGTTTCAAGCCATGCGAGCTGCATGGAAGAATATCATTTTAAAATATAGTTTGCCATCTGTCTCTGTGGTGTCCCCCAACTGTACATGGAAACTATAATCCGGTCAGTTGAAAGTTGTTGTGCACCAAGCAACTTTCTCATCTACATCATGCATGTCTCTGAGATGTCTGTGATCCGATCAGCTTTGTGTGGACACGCGTGTTACTTTTGTTATGTGTCTTTTTTATGTACAAGCAGATTCGTTTTTTTTTATTATTTTATTAGCAACCTTTATCGCCTGACGCTTACTCACAAAAAAGAAAGTACACAAGTCTCTTGGGACAAATTGTGTATTCTTTTGCGAGGTTTGCAATGGATGTGTGCCAATGACTTGTGTAAAGAGTTTTTGCTTTGGTAATACAGCATAATTACCTCACACCTTTAACCGATGTATGCTGTATATACTCTGTATATACAACATAACGTTCAAATCTGTCCGTCTGCTCTTCAAGGACTTACATTACCTGGCAACTTGATTCCATTGTATAATCAGTACCTTCAGAATGAAACTGTTGTAAATGTTATGTATTACTGTGGTCCACTTGTCATTACGAGAGCTGTGTTTTCCTGGCTCGCCCTGGTTTTTTGCGGTGGTTTTTTTTTTTTTGGTGGGGGGGGGGGGGGGGGGGGCCCCCCACGGGTTGGTGGTTAAGGCATGCGTTGTAATGAGTGCACTCAGCATGTGTGGAATGGTTCACCCAGTGTTTGCATTTGGAAAGACTTTGTTTGAAATCGTGTGCACATGTACTGTGTTCCGGTGCTTTGAGTTGCCAGCCATCTCGGTTTTCGCAACTCAAACAAATGCCATTTAATTGTTCTGAAATGGCTTCACACTCACTCTCTGTTGTTTTCGTTGTTGTTTTTGTTGTTATGTGTTTTTGATTTGCCACCTTTGCAAAATGAATGTCCGTCCTTCCCCTACAATAAACCTCTCCACTTCAGTCCCTGAAGTGTTTGTTGTTGGGCTTCACGTGAATGCCTTGATTAGAAATCACAGTGTGTAAAAATATTGTCTTTTATCCGTCACATTTGAACATAACATTTATAGAGTGATATGGTATGTTGTGGTTTAACATTTTTTTCCTTTTTTTGTGCTGTTATTTGCAGTGGAGCCCCCCTCAGATCTTAAATTTAAAATTCTAAATGAGAACACAGTGCAAATGTCTTGGACAAGCCCATCGTCCAGCATAACGGGCTACAGATTACAAGTTATATCAAATACAGGTTTGTATGCCACCCATCCACACCACCTCACCTCTCAGATTCCGTTGTTAGTATTTACAAGTTTCATTCTATGTTTAATGTTTCATTTTTTTATTTCCCTTCCCCCCCTAGATGAACCAAGTAGAGACTATAATCTGCCCTATACGTCTACTCAGACTTCCATCACCGATCTGACCCCTGACGTGGACTACTCTGTGTCCATTAACTCCTACCATGGCTCAGAGGAGAGTATCAACATATTTGGACAACTCACCAGTAAGTTCCAATCAATCTCCTTTCAGTAGTTGTGGTGAAGGACAAATGTTAACTATCTTATTTCAAGTATTGTCACAGCATAACTGATAATCACTAGGAAATAAATGATCAACTTTGGATGCGTCCATTGCTGAGTGAGCGAGAGATCAGGAATATACCAGTTTTTTCCCTCCCCATTTCATTTGATTTATCCAGCACAGAGTAAACTATTCTATTTACCTTAACGATAATACATATAGCTGCTACATGTCATGTGTATCATGTGTATTACTCTGTTTAAAAAACTTTACCTTGAAGCAACAGAAAACACAGAGTAAGCCAATATAAATCACATCTCTGTATTGAGTGCAATACACCCCACAACACCCCATTGTTTATATCTTAACAGAGAGCAGTGTGTGTTAGTGATTACGGAGTCCCATCCACAGACTTTTTTAACACCTTGGGCTCCGAGCTCTTTTTTCCTTTCCACTGGGAAGAAATACAAAGCAAAAAGTTCCATGCTGACACAGGGATGATGTCTCACTGTGTTCATGTCTCCTGTGTTTCAGTCCAGTCCAGTAACACTAGTGGACGGGTCAAGAAGCCACAGACAGATGCAATCAGTGAGTGTATTTTTACGGTTCTGCCGGCTCCAATTCTCAACTGGGCATGTCTTCCCATCCTCCCCCCCCAACCCTCTCCCCCAATTTATTTTCTTCCTTTCTCCTTTCCTTCCATCGGACTTCAATAATGCGTCTTCCACCGGTTTAATTCCGCTGCTTACTGATCTCCATTGCA
>JAOPJL010000132.1:4825399-4839690 GCA_027123545.1 Trisopterus esmarkii
GGCAGGTGTTGGTCGTTATGGACGTGGAAAGGTGTGGAAAGGATTAGAGTGGTTGATGGGAAATCGTTTTGTTTTCTTTTGTGTTTTCCTACGGAGAGATTCCAGTCCGTGGTAGGCAGAAGTCAAACTGGTTCGCATTTTTCCGAAGCGTGTGAGTTCTTTCTTTGACTGGAAATAGGTCCCTCGGGTTGTGATGATCCAAGAAGCTTATTTCTGGGATTAGGATGATGTAGCCTCCTTCACAACCGCCCCGATTGTTTCCTATCTTCTTTGTTCCTTAAGCTTTTGACCTAGCGGAGGAATTTGGAAGAGGTTGTCTTCCTCTTTTTCAAGTGAGGATAACAAGAAGTCAGGAACAGAATTCCGGCCCGATGAGACCGTGGGGGGACTGGACGTTTTAACTCCAGATGTCGATACCGGCCAATTACTTTAATAGAGCTATCTCCAATGTTCCAGGGAATTTTCATTGTATTCTTTTGAATCTCCTGGCTTTTTAAAGCGTGAAACTCTGCGGAGTATTGCCGCTGAAAGCATTTACTCTGTGTTTGGTCTACGAAGCCAGAGATATTTCTCTCCAGTGGAATGACTCCACCAGCCCACCGTTTGGCGCGGCACGTCTTGGGTTAATATTCCCTTTGATGTGAGGACGGAGGGTATGAGTCATCCAACTATCTGTCACGGGTTTGATTTTTATTTAGACTGCAGAGTAAATGTTTTTTTTTTTTTTCGTTTCCCTCCCCACGAGACCATTGTGTGCCTCTGCCATACCTTGGCAAAGTCTATCGCTCAAGACCGGTGGCACATTGTTGGCTTGCAACAAGCCACACCAAATGGTTTGGAAAGGGGATCCAAACCTTTTCCGAGGCGGTGGTAGGACCAGAGGAACCCTGTCTGATCTTGTTGACGGGTTTTCCATGCGCCCTTATCTAACATAGCTAAGTGCTGCCGAAATGTAGAGAGAGATTAAGCTGTGCTTTATTAATCCCAGATGGTAAACAGTTGGGTGGGCGAAACGTTTTGGGAAGCAGTACAGAACAATTATGAGAATTACCACAAGATATATCATTTAAATATGGGTTAGGGTTATAAAAAATATACAAATATACCTAACATATTCAACTTCCTGCCGTCTCCAGAGTGCTCCGTCAGCGCCCTCACCGACCTGGTGTTCCTGGTGGACGGCTCGTGGAGCGTGGGCCGGGAAAACTTCAAGCACATCCGCAGCTTCATCGGCGCCATGGCGGGCGCCTTTGAAATCGGCACGGACAAGACCCGCGTGGGCATCGTCCAGTACAGCTCCGACACCCGCACCGAGTTCCCCCTCACCCGCTACACCCGCAGGGGAGACCTTCTGAACGCCATCAGCACACTGCCGTACAAGGGAGGAAACACAATGACAGGTGGGCCACTGGGTGCATGGTAAGGGTTAGTCATTGGCCATGAAGTGTGGGTTACATCGTATGGTTAGATATGGTTATATAGTATGGTAAGTTGTGGTTACATAGTATGGTAAGTCATTGGTTATTTTGTATGGTTAGATATGGTTATACATAGTTTGTGAGATATGGTTATTTAGTGTAATAAGTTGTGTTTATATAGTATGGTAAGTCATTGGTTATTTTGTATGGTTAGATATGGTTACATAGCATGGTAAGTTGTGGTTATAGAGTAAAGGGTAAGTCACTGGTTATATAGTATGGCAAGTCATGGTTATATAGAATGGTGGGTAATTGATTATGTTGTATGGTAAGATATGGTCAGATAGTATGGGCAGGTCATTGTGGTTGAATGTGTCTAAAGTTTAGACTCAGTCATTAGCTCTTAATGGGAGTTACAGTTCAGACAGCATGTCGGCTGCATTTACAGTTGACTTTGAGCCAATATGCTCATAGGAGTGTCAGAACTTTCAACATTTCCACATTTTGAGGGACAGCACTGACGATCCTCATTGACTTGGCTAGCCCTCCGTTTTCTTTTCCCCCCATTTAAATATATTGAAAATATCATTATCGTCAATTCAATATGCCTTCTGTTTCAAGGTGATGCCATTGAGTACCTACTGAACAACACCTTCACTGAGGCTGCCGGTGCCAGGAAAGCTTTCCCCAAGGTAGCCATGATCATCACCGATGGAAAATCACAGGACCCAGTGGAGGAGCATGCGAAACGACTCAGGAACATTGGCGTGGAAATATTTGTTCTAGGTATTTTTTTTACTTAAGTGTTTTGCCGAATGCGTTCTTCCATGTGAAATGTCTCTTTGTTTCCTGGAAATGACTTGATGTCAAACAGAGTTTTGGTTGCAAGATGGATACTTGTTTTATATATATATATATATATATATATATTTAGCTCCAATCCTATCGATAATATTCAAGAAACAACAGAAATGATCCATTGAGACATTCGCATTTACAAAACTGTAAATGTGACTGTAAACTACTGTAAACTGTGACCTATTAGTGTGTATGTATATGAATGGATTTCTGATCCCGTCCTTCCAGGCATCAAAGGAGCCGATGAGGATGAGCTGAAGGAAATGGGATCCACTCCTCACAGCAAACACGTGTACAATGTCCCCAACTTTGACATGATCCAAGAGGTGCAGAAGAAGATCATCATGGAAGTGTGCGCTGGCGTTGATGACCAGCTCAATTCTCTGGTTAGCGGAGAGGAAAGTAAGTTGAATAATAATCGGACACAGTCAGCTCCCCGCTTTCCAGTTATATCTATATTGTACTCAAATAATAGCTCTCAGCACTTTTAAAATATAAATCAACAACGAAGTATGGAGGGTTAAGCTAAAATAAAACATTTGACACACCTAAAATAACACCTACCATTACCAACCATCACCATTTACCATTCCAACATTTTACCTGCCTCTCCTTCAGTGGTGGAGCCGGCCTCTAACCTGCAGGTGACAGAGATCGCCTCAAAGTCGATGAGGATCACCTGGGACCTGTCCGTAGGCGACGTCTCCGGCTACAAACTCACCCTCACCCCCATGCTGGCCGGCATGAAACGCCAGGAGCTGTACACGGGAGCCACGCAGTCCAACATCAACGTCCGCGACCTTTCCCCGGAGACCGAGTACGAGATCAGCCTGTACGCCCTCAAGGGTCTGGTCCCCAGCGAGCCGGTCATGGCCATGGAGAAGACCCAGCCGGTCAAGGTGTCCACAGGTGAGGATGCAGTGTTGCTCAGCATTGCATGTTCTCTGCTCACTTCTTTTGTCTCATTTGTGCAACTCGTAGATCCACGTCGTCTGTCTGTGCTGTAGAAGGCCCGTATCTGACCAAGGTTTTCATGTGTCCCGTCCGCAGAATGCTCACTGGGAGTGGACGTCCAGGCTGACGTTGTCATCTTGGTCGATGGCTCTTACAGTATCGGATTAAAAAACTTTGCCAAGGTCCGCGCTTTCCTCGAGGTGCTGGTCAACTCCTTTGACGTGGGCGCCCACAAGGTCCAGCTCAGCTTGGTCCAGTACAGCCGCGACCCCCACACCGAGTTTGCCCTCAACACCCACCACGACATCAACGCCGTGGTCAAAGCCGTGCGCGCCTTCCCCTACCGCGGAGGCTCCACCAACACAGGCAAAGCCATGACCTACGTCAGGGAGAAGATCTTCGTCACCAGCCGCGGTGCACGTCAGAACGTCCCTCGCGTCATGGTGCTGATCACAGACGGGAAGTCTTCCGACTCCTTCAAGGACCCGGCGACCAAGCTGAGGAACACCGACGTGGAGATCTTTGCCGTGGGTGTCAAGGACGCCGTCAGATCCGAGCTGGAGGCCATTGCCAATCCCCCGTCGGCCTCTCATGTCTTTGAGGTGGAGGACTTTGACGCCTTCCAGAGGATCTCCAAGGAGCTCACTCAGTCCATTTGCCTGAGGATTGAGCAAGAGTTGCTCAACATCAAGAAAAGGAGTAAGTACCGTTACTTTGCTTATCATACCACATGTTTTTATGGATGTCACAACACCACATGCCACAAGCTGAAAAGGACAATATCTCCATACTGCTAAGAAAATGTAGGCCACCAAAACCAAAAAAGAGTTGAAGGTGGGCTGACTTTACCGTTTAAAGTCACTCAGTAGTGAGGCCTATATTCATTCCAACAACTAATAACGAAAGAAAAATAAATAATAAGATGATATCACTTTCAGAAAAATGTGAAACAGGTGTAGTAATAGAATGCAATAGAACAGAACGACCCTGGCATGAATAAAACCCCATAATGATAACCAGCCATCATACCTAACCAATAACCGCTCATGTTTATTACCTGCTCAGGTCTTCTCCCTCCCCGGGACTTGGTGTTCTCCGAGGTGACTTCCAGAAGCTTCCGTACTTCCTGGACAGCCACCACCACCAGCGCCTTGTCCTACCTGGTGCGCTTCCGCAAGGCTGAAGACAACACCGGGGACTACATCTCCTTGGCAGTGCCCGCCGACACAACGACCGCCGTCCTGCCCCACCTCTTCCCGCTCACCACCTACGAGGTCAACGTCTTTGCGCAGTACGATAAAGGAGACAGTTTCCCGTTGACGGGTGAAGAGACCACCTTAGAAGGTAATGGATTTGTCTTTGTATGTCGACCAGAGCTCAATCTTAAATAACATCCAGTTAATGCTGGCTCAAGCAACAGTTGAGTAGGACTGAGAAGGACTGTTTTGTTGATTTCACAGAACAAGGAACCGTGACTGACCTAGAGGTGACAGAAGAGACGACGGATAGCTTCAGGGTGTCGTGGCAGGCGGCGCCGGGTTCGGTGATCCGGTACCACCTGACTTATGTTCCCCGGAGCGGGGCGGGGGATCTGTTAAATACCATGACAAGTGGACCCGAAACCACCATCGTTCTCCAGGAGCTGTTCCCCATCACAACCTACCGTGTGGCTGTGTCTGCTGAGTATTCTTCTGGTACTGGGAAGGCCAATCAGGTGGACGGAACCACCAAGGAAGGTGAGGGCGCCCAACACGCTCTTAAGATTTGTGTGCCTGTCAACAGATCAATATGGTTTGGGTTTTTGTGTGATTTTCATCCTGGAATTTTTTGTAACAGCATTCAATTTGTCTGACATACAACTGTCTTTTACGAGTCTTGAATGCTTGTCCGATCCACCATTTTCTATTTGTTACTTTCAGTGCGTGGATCACCCCGGGACCTTCGTGTCTTCGACGAGACCATATCCACAATGAAACTGTCATGGCAGGCCGCCCCGGGAAATGTCCTCCAATACCGAATCACTTATAAAGCCGCGGACGGAGGCGACTTGATGGAGACGACCGTCAAGGGAGACACCACAGAGGCTTTGCTCACAAACCTCCAACCGACCACAGAGTATGAGCTCTTTGTGACCGCCAGCTACGCTTCTGGTCCAGGCGAGCCTCTTCTGGGCACAGGCACTACGTTGGAAGGTACGTGAGGATGTCACATTAACTCACGTCAAGCCTTTTTTTTTGGTTGCGTAGCATGAATGACTGAGCAATCAGTATTGGAGAGCAGAAAGCTGAGTGGGGCCTTTGTTTCGACTGCCAAAGGGCCGCGAAGGTTGTCACGTTTGTGTGCGTTGAGTGGTTTCTGAGACTGACTGGGTTTGTGATTGCGTCTCGATCTTGGATTTCACTGGTTGCTTTGCAAATGTTTGATCATGAGGCATGGTGGAAAATGGCTGGATGTCAGCCTGTTGCGTGAAATCTTGATATGTAAAAAAACAAAACACGTGTGTGATAAATCCCTGGAGCATATGTCCAATCGAGAAACCGATGAGCTTTCAGTCTCAATAGTTGGTTAAAGATATGAGCTGAGTTCGGGGGGAAACAGTTCTTTATGTAATTCCTCTGGCACAGACACAACACTGGTAGGTACTGCTTTGCTGCCCAAGAAGCCAGTGCTGAGGAAATGGGTGTGGGGAAGCTTGTAAACTTAAAAAAAAGAGGCTCTGGAATGGTTTGGAGCAGACATGCAGTGCCACATGCCTGGCTAGTTTAAAACTTAACTTTAATACTTATTCATCTTGGCTTTGCTATTGGCCAAATGGGAATTGCTATCCATTGGTTTCTACAACATATTTTCCTACAACCTGTAGATGAGTGTTAACAACATCTGTTTCAGTGTAGACGACATCTGTGTAGTTGTGGTCACTTAAGGATGCAAGTCAGTCAACAGGATGTTTTGCTGTGCTTTGGGGTGTTTCATATAAACAACAATTAAGCTGGAGGTCCTTCAAACTGAGAATGACACATCTTGCATGACACCTTAAGGACCGACAGTGGAGTCCTCGCTCTAGCTAGATAGTTATGGCTAGATAGGCTAGATAGTTAGGCTCTAGGGCTGTTGTTCAGGTGGTGGCTGCGGCATGAAAAGCCTGTGAGCTGTGGTTTGGATCAATGATCAATTGGTTGTAAAGAGAGATACATCATTGTTGGTAAGCAGTTTGCCAGAAACCATTGGCAGAAGAAATTGCACCAAATTGAGAAATAATTGTCCTGATAACAGATAATGGCATCTAAATACCAATGACTTTTGAGCATAGGATAGGTCCTTGGCTTCAAGTCCCATCTATTTGATCATACGTTTTATTCAAAGCTGTCACCATTTGCAGGGAGGAACCGAAGCAAAGGCAGTGCTGTTGCTTCTCATCACATGCCTGGGATGTGATGTAGTTGTGGCTGAACTCGACTTCTCTGCAGAAAGCTATCTCATCCCTCCAACTCACCCAACTATTTCATTCTTCAGAATATGATCAATAGTGGAGTCCTTGTTTCCTAATGTCACGCCCTTATATCCTTGGCAGGCCCAAGGGTCACTGGTGGCAGTAAATTCTGGACGTTTCAGGGGTCCAAGTTATTGGTTGAAAAGGGGGCTTGTGTGCATATTTCTGCCCTTCGAATTCATTACATTGCGTTCCATCTTTTGTCCCTTTAATAGCCAAAGGTGTTGACTGTGGCAAAACACAGTTTCCACAGTTTGAATCCATCCTCGGTGATACACCCTCATAGGAAATACTAAAGCTGCTCTCTGTGCTCCGTGACAAAGCACTTTGTCTAGACCAGCTTCCAAAGCCCTTGACGTCACCACACCTCACCACACACACACACTGATCTCATTGTTTATGACTGCCACTATGAGACCCGCCATGAAGGTGAACATTTGACTGGCTTGGGAAAATGTCTTCCACACAATAAACCCAATTGTGCCAGAAAAATTGGACAGTGTTCAAAATGGAGGCGAAAAGTGAGAGATTATTTATTACATCCTGTTCAGTTGCATTGGGTGATGGGAAGCCTCCACCAAGGGGATGAATATAAAGTTTATATTTGTTTACCCCGTCACTCTAAGGATTTTGGTGAAATAACTGGATTTAAGCCCCAGTGCTGAAATGGCACATGGACCTCACTGTCCGGGAGAGAGTTCAGGGGCCTTTTACAAGATTGACGCAATGAAAAAAGACTTTTACTTAAGATGGATTCAAGGTGCAAATAAATCGCGAAAAATAAAAAATGAATATCAAATGGACATTCCCAGACAGTAAGTCGGTATTTTATAAAGTTTGTGTTTACTACAAATCCGTTTTGTTCTTTCTTTGTTTGGCACATGGCCACTTTTCCACAACTGCAGATCATAATGTTTTAAGACATCTTGGCGGTGGATGTGAGGGGCAGGTCAACAGATGGATCTTCCTTTGCGGTGTGTGTGTGTGTGTGTGTGTGTGTGTGTGTACGTGTGTGTGTGTGTATGGTATGAGGGAATCAGGGGGGTGAGGCATGGAGTCCTAATGTTTTGATCTGGTCTCATCAACAGCACTTATTTAAGAACAGGCTTCCCCTCAGAGGGTGTGGACGCTGGGCCCGACCACAGTGAAATATATACTCGATAAAGAGAAGCTTCAATGCCACTCTTGTTTTATTAACCTAACAACAGGTGTGGATGACACTAATAGCTGCTATGGAAATCCTGCGGCTTAAGAAGACTTTGTTGCGAATGTCATTAGGATGCCGGTGCTGTGTGTGTGTTTGTGTTTGTGTGTGTGCATGTGTGTGATGTGTGTTTGTGTGTGTGTGTGTGTGTTTGTGTGTGTGCGCATCGGATTACCCATTTGGCTTGTAGACTGTAAACGATGACTTTTTTTTGTCGTGGATGTTTGTCAGTTGAGTCTCAAGGGTTGGCAGGTCTGACTGTGGCGCATGTGTTTTGTTAGACTGCGCTGCTTTACTCCTTGGCAGGAGCTCTTGGCTGAGCCCCACCGACTAAGCCCTTGTCTGTGGAAGTGATTTCCCCGTCATCCCTGTGCATTTACCTCGAACGCAGCTGTCAAATCAACCTGTATCACAAGTTTTCCCGTGAAATCGATCCTTATTGGAGAGTGTGTGCTCTGGACTTATGTATTAGGTCTTATGTATCAATGATCTTGATTGGTCCACAGTTCTTTATTTTATGTAGAAAGCACACAGCTTGGCAGGATCTATTTGGATGCTGCTATCATTGCAATTTGTATTTATATCAGTTTTTCCATCTCAAATTGATAAGATTGACAACAGAATGAGACCAATCAAAAGATTCTAAAGAAAATAAGCATGTGACCAGAATGATTTAATTTATGGTGTTTCATGTGGAATGTTTGTGTGTTTATTGGATCAATGAATTTCTTAATTTAAGACCACCTAACTGCTGTACACACAGTTATGGTATTTAAGTGTTAGCATTAGGGGACTATGGGTTGTGAATGGGGTGAAAGCTGTGTAGTTGGCAGGGTTAGCAGAGTGCACCGATTCTGTATGGATGGTGAAATAACGTGAAAGAGATGGTGAAAGAGATGCAGCTCAGCCCAGCAGGCTGCTGTCCACTCATCACCAAACACCACAGCGAACCCTCGCCTCCCGTTCACTCTGTGCCAGAAGGTTCTCCTGTAGCCCCTCAGGAATCAAAAGTGTACAGAGAGGGAAAAGGGGAAGAGGTTAACATCTGTACAAAAAAAGAAAAACGGTGCTTTTTAAGATCACATTTCATCCGTTTCAATGGAAAATGAACGGCGCTGAGGCTGTGTGATTTGTGATTAGTTTTGCAGAGATCTTTCCAGGATTCTCTGATTGTGAGTTCAAACGCACCCTGAGGGGTTCGGGCGGAGAATGACACAGGACTGTTTTTGGTTTTATCACTTGTTGGCCTGTTGATGTTGTCCGTTCTGTGTCTAGCCCACTTCCTTTAGCCCTTTATGTATCTGCATTAGAACCCCACACCGCATGGACTAAAGGAAATTCTGAGCAGGATTCTCCATAAACTTGTTTTTTTAGGGGGGGGGGGGTGTTTGGACCTAACGCTGATAAACCAGTCCAACTAATGTGCATTGGAGCGAGACAACCACAAGATGATTTGTATTGTTGTTGCATCCCTCCCAACACAGCTGAGATAGTCATTTTCTTCCTCGTTGTCTGAGCCTCTCGTGCACGAACCCCGGTCTCATGGTCCTATTTGCTCCACAGAACTGGGCTCCCCTAAAGACCTGGTCACCAGCGACGTCACCGACACCAGCTTCGCCGTGCACTGGACCGCCGCACCGGGCAACGTGCGCCAGTACCGGCTCCGGTGGAAGTCCATGTTCAGCGAGGAGACGGGCGAGAAGACGGTGGGCGGGGACACCACCACCACCGTCCTGGAGGGCCTCACGCCGGAGACACTCTACCAGGTCTCTGTGTTTGCGGCCTACGGCCACGGAGAGGGGGAACCTCTGGTGGGGGAGGAGACCACAGATGGTAAGCCGCTCGAGAAGTGCCTGAAATGCGTCTAGCAGACCCTTGACTTTGGGAGCCCCTCTCTCTCTCTCTCTTTCTCTCTCTCTTTCTCTCTCTCTCTTTCAACTCCCGCCTCCCCCTGGAACTCCTTCTGCTTCTGCTCTGTCCTCACGCTCGTTTGTTTGAGATATAGTGTCAACTTTTCTTTCTTGTTGTACTTCTTCTAAATCAACCCTCCTCCTTTAGCCTCTTTTTCTTTGCCCACCTGCGAATGTTACTATGCCCTAAATAATATTGTTTTAATTACTTCGGCTTTTCTTTCATGAAGTGTCTAAAAGACTAAATGTATACATACACGAATACCCGTTTGAGTTGTATATCTTAAAGCGTATATTAAAAAAGTTCTAAGCCCCTAAAAGGAAGGGCACAGCTAGCAAACAATTTCCTAAATGGACCCAAAAGGCTTACTCAAAAGCCTGGAATGCTGACCTAAACCTTGACTTTATTACCCCAAAGGCACCAGAGGACTGCTTAACATTTAAATACGCCTGTTCATTTTAGGCATGGTAAAAGAGTTCATGATATCTCATCAATGGCAGAGATATATAAATATATATAAGTGAGACTATGCCTCATGTTGGAAAACAAGATTTTAGCTTGGAATTACCCATGTTTAGCCATTAAAACTGGCTGCGAGATGCGTTTGTAGCTTGAGTCATATAAGTCGTCGGTATTCAAGGTTTTATGGCACATGTAGGGTGATTTAATGTCCAGCACCTGCAACCGCTCTTCACAGGAGATACAGGTCAGAAAGAGCCAGACCGAAAGCGGTATATATCTTGTTTGACTGTTCTCATGCCAAGATGAGAGAAGCACATCGAACAGAATCCCTCTCCAATCGGGAATGCATTTTAACCACCAGTTAACAAAAGAGAATGTGCTAATGGAAAATATGTGCAGACATCTTTTTATACTTATTAATTCTGGCAAGCAAGACAGGTGCGAAATCCACCGCAGCCACCTTTAAGGCGACATCGGAGGCAGGCACATATGGTTTATAACCGCAATGCTTTTCTTATTTGAGCTTCCAACTTTGCCTCTCTTTCCCCTCTGCAAAGCAGACACCAGTGGTCCATTTGGACTGAGCAACACACAGAAAACTTGGATCCATTACATCTTTCCGTTCATAGAAACCTAGTGAAAAAAGAAATAAGAAATAATTCTGTCTGAAGTTGAGAAAGTCTGAATTTTTCCCCCTAGCTTGTTTAGAGGGCTATGAAAAGTCACACTTGCCCTTCCTGTTCTGGATCAAATGCTTTGTAGACACGCTATGGAAAAATCTGCCCCTGTTGGCTTCCCTCAAATAGATCAGTCTGCTGCGCTTGGCTCTTGAAACCCACTGGCCAAACATGATCGATTCTGTAAAGTCGGACCGGGCGGATGCATGTATGCCCTTGCAAAGAAACTAGCGGAGGGGAAGTTGGGTGATTTGATGTTTCCACAAAGTTAGGATCCACCCCTGAATCCAACCCATCTTTGCGTCATCCATTCATCCTCCACCCATCCATCTCAGCTGTGAGGATGAGCCTCCCGACTGCTCCCACCTCGGGATGTAGCAACTGGATTGGAGAGTGAAACGAGGGCAATTCCAAAAAGAGAAGTTTTAATCACTTCCAAAAACAGACCGAACAATAAATAAACATAAAATAAATCGAAAAGCACATTTCTAGCCTAAATACAGCATAAAAGGACAGTGCAAGTAGTGGCCTCACGTCAAGCCACCTCTTGCCTACCCTCTCAAACACACGATGCAACACCCCTTAAATAGGCCACCTGATTAGTCCCAGGTGGACCAATCAAGGCCCGTTAGACCATACCATGTACCAGGGGGGACCATTTCAAATACACCAATCGAACAGTCCTTTGGCTGGAAGTGAGAAGGGTTTCACTTTCTCACACCAACCCATCCACACCTACACCCGTCCATCCCTCATCCATTCACCCTCCACCCATCCAAACAACCCATCCACACCTACATCCATCCATCCCTCATCCATTCATCCTCCACCCATCCAAACAACCCATCCACACCTACACCCGTCCATCCGTCCATCCAGCTCACCAACTATAACCTCCTCTCTCTCTCTCTCTCTCTCTCTCGCAGTGTCGGCCGCCGGCAAGATGATCGTCGTTTCGGAGGAGACGGAGAAGAGCATGAAGGTCGACTGGCAGCCGGCGCCGGGCAACGTGGTCAACTACCGCGTGACCTACAAGCCCCGGCAGGGCGGGCGCCAGCTGGCCGCCAAGGTGCCCGGCGGCGGAGCCACCACCACCGTGCTGCGCAGGCTGACCCCCCTGACCACCTACGACATCACCGTCATACCCGTCTACCGCCAGGGGGAGGGCAAGGCCAGGGAGGGAGACGGAACCACACGTACGTCTGCGTGACCTCACTAGCAGTCCCTTTCCTGTTTATTGTGCGATCAATTGAGATGGAATGGTTGATTTTTGTGTTATTTTTAGGGGGTGGGGGTAATCTAGATCACACCTCAGTCGTTTCACTCCAACACTTATCACAGGTTTCTGTTAGATTACAATTTTTGTGAGAGGTAACCCTAACCCTTACTGCTCATTGGTTTTTTCTTCCAATCCAACTTCGCAACAAACACTCATCGTTTGTTCACTCTTTTCAATACAACACATGCAAACATTTTCTTCCAATTTGTATACTGTCTGTATATTTTTTACATTTATTTATTTATGGATATATATATATATATTTATATATATTCATATTTATTATTTTCTTCATATCCTACTCCTTTTTCATCGCCCTAATGCGCGGTCATGTAATGGTCTTTGCGTGTTGTTGTACCCCCTCCCTCTCCAGTGTCTCCTTACAAGGGGCCCAGGAACCTGCAGACCTCGGAGCCCGGCAAGACCAGTTTCCGGGTGACCTGGGACCACGCTCCCGGGGATGTGAAGGGCTACAAAGTCACATTCCACCCCTCAGGGGACGACATTGACCTGGGAGAGCTCCAAGTGGGCCCCTATGACAACACGGTGGTGCTGGAGGAATTAAGGTGCGTCTTCTTCTTCCCCTCTTCTTCTTCTTCTTCTTCTTCTTCTTCTTCTTCTCCTTCTGACCTTCTTTTTAAGTATTTAGTTTATCTTTCGTAAAATAAAATGGGGGGGTGTATTCAAGCTGCACATTTCCTAGAATATACTGAAGCCCTATGGCTTTGTTAGGAAGGTGGGTGGCTGATGCAAAGCGCTTTGTTCTGTGCCACAGAGCGGGGACCAAGTACTCCGTCAGTGTGTTTGGGATGTTTGACGGTGGAGAGAGCATGCCATTGGCCGGAGAGGAGAAAACCACTCTCTCTGACGCGCCCGACCCCCCCGCCTACCAACCGCAAGGTAAAGCCGATGGTGTGACGTCTACTGTATGGTGGGACCTTTGTCAAACATTAGTAGACAATGAAGACATGTTGCACTCCGAAAAAAAATACTCTCCAAATGCCACTGGCTGTAAAATATGCAGTTTCCCCTTTCCTTAAAGAGGATTGTCTCACAGAATTGCAGACATAATGATATTTCCACCCGTCTGGCCCCTTTCTGGGCTTTCCTTGTGCAGTGTTTTTTTTTCCATGTTGGGTACGCATAGCTGAGACCTCACCGACATATGCTTCGTTTCTTTTAGCTTTAATTTGTGCTAATGGAATATTAAGGGGATGGCAGTCTGACAGCATGTGCGAAAGTGAGAGAAAATGTGCTCGACAGAAGGTTCCAGAAAAGGTTTCCCTGAGCCCAGCTGTGGGCCTGGTCCTAATGAAGAGCAGATACTGGTGTTGATGTCGCTGAGGTTCAGGGAGATAGAATAGAGGCGGCTCCGCCCCCACTCTGAACAATGTGCCAGTTTACCTCTGAAACCTCGCGACACTCACCTTGAAGCATCCCTAGTGACAGAGAATGTAGGAGAGATAAACACTCACGGAATGTTCCCTTTAAGCTTTTACTACTCTAGAGAAACGTTCAGAGTCAGTGACATGCAAATCATGGAAAGCACAATATCTTGAGAATTATTTATTCCAACTCCAAATCAAATTGCAACTCATTAGTTTGTAACAACCACATAAGGCATCCTTCCAGCCAAAATATAATACATTTGTATGACTCGTGAGGAAGGCTTACCAAACGCTGACCGCTGTAAGTAGAATCAAATCTCACTTAAAGTCATATATTTCTTGATTCCATTCAATGTCTGTCTGTCTATCTGTCTGTCTGTCTGTCTGTCTGTCTGTCTGCGTTTTTCTGCATGTCTGCATGTCTGTATGTATACTTCTCACTTCATCCATTAGTTTTAAGTCGACATCTGGTCTATAACCAGATGTCCAGAAGGTTTGGCTAGTGTTGTGGGGACGGTGTGTGTGTGTGTCCTTGTGTGTGGGTTGGTTGTGGGGAGGGGGGGGGGGGGGGGTGGGGGGGAGTGTATTGGGTCTGGAAATCCCACATCATGTTGTGTGCTGTTTTTTAATTGCAGACATTGACAGATCAA
>JAOPJL010000132.1:4845566-4857057 GCA_027123545.1 Trisopterus esmarkii
CCTCCCAGCCCATGTGTTTAACCATGACCTGGTCCTCCCTTGCAGATGCGAGTAGGAGGGGAGACGACGGAGGTCCAGCTGGACAACTTGTATCCCAACACTGCCTACACGCTGTCCCTCTTCGCCCTGCATGGGGAGCTGGCCAGCGAGCCCCTCACCGATCAGGGAGTCACCCGTACGTACAGCCAGGCCCCCGCTGAGCACTGACTCGGGACACACCATGTGAACCTCAGCCAGCGCCTGGGTGCTCTGCTTGCTTACAGTTGGATCATTGCTTTAAGGATGGCTGCTTATTTTAAGACTTTCCTAATAGTTTAAAGTGGCTCTTTAATACTTAATACAAAAGTACATTTTGACAGTGATAGCCTAGAAGCTTCTTTGTCGTATAACTGCTTCAACCAAATGGTTTAATTTATATTCCCACTGTAGAACAATGAAAAACAATTAACTCGCACCGTCACTACTTACTGTGTACTGTTAAAAAAAAAAGTATTACCATCGCCTCTGGGTAAAACAGTTATATAATTATATTTAGCTAGACGCAGATTCATTGGTTGCACTGAATGTCACTAAATGCCAAACAAGACTTTCTGGTCTCTTCCTAGGACCCCGGCCTCCCGCTGGGAAGCTGAGGGTGCGAGACGTGACCCACAGCACCCTGTGGCTCGACTGGGACGCCGCGCCCGGGCCCGTCAGCAAGTACCTCATTACCTACCAGCCCGAGGAGGGAGAGGCCAAAGAGGTGAGCTTCGGATCCCACGCCCAGAAAACAAAATTAGGTCTCTCTGGCCCGCCGGTTAAAACTTCACGCATCCACATCAAACCTATCAGGGGACCTTTCAAGAATTTCCCATTTTCCCAAAAATAATACCGCACCTCATAGACAGTGCTGTAAACATCTAAACGATGAGGAAATTTCCTGTAATCGAAAGGAACACCTCACCTCATGGACACCGCTCTGAACATCTCAAAAATGTGGAAAGTTCATGTAAACACACGTCTCAAGGACATACTTGCCTGCTGCATTCCTGCAAGCCGTTTTTTTTTTGTTCTTCTGTGTGCTGAGCCTTGTTGTCTGCTGGAGATCATCATGTTTGAAAGGGATGAGAGAGACGAGAGTTTGGGTTGACCCGTAGATCACTGGACCCGCCAAGGGTACCCCCCACCCCCCTTCTGATGGAAGCAGCAGCCGGTGAACCAAGCAGGCATTGCTGGATAGATCCTCATACTAGATATCCAAGTTTAGCACGCAGCAGTGGTGGATGACTTTAAAAGGGCACCACTGTATTGCTGTGGGTTTGTGGTTGGACTCTGGTGATTAGTGATTACATTCGGTTGACTCTGACTTCTACATTCACTTTCTGAACTTAGATGTCACTCCTTCGAAAAAACAAAGATATAAAACTTGATATTGAAGTTGTTAGTAGATGTGCTTGCTTGTTGCTTGGGAGGTAAACGAGTACCATGATTACCCCTGGGATTTACGTCCAACCTGAACAATATCATGGAGACAGCATGGCACACACACCGTCCAAATATAGTAAACGGTTGTCAGGACTCGGGGAAAGGCCAATGCATCATTGCAGTTAACAAATCAAGCAGCACACCATCTCTGATTTACAACGCAAATGAGAAAACAAAAGTCTGGATACAGCAGGGCGTATAAGCCCACAGGTACTCAAAATGAATGATTGCTTGATCTTCTTGATAGTTCCATAACTCAAAGGGAAGGGGGACGCGCAGCAGTGAAAAGGATCATTGTGTTTCCAGATATTCAAGGAAAAAACATTCAGGAGAACCCGGGTTTGTTATTCTTCGGCTTCGGGAATACGCACAGAAATGTGAGGCCTTTGTGTCAAGTTTACAAAGTTGACATACTGGATACAAATTGACCCGTTTCATACTTAGAATCAAGGCTTTTCTCCAGGCCTGGGGAAAGATTTGGCTACGCGTCTTGGAAGTGGTGTCTTTCTAAGTTCCCCCTTACTTGATTAATGCATTGGATGATTTATACGTCCTCATAAAACATGTTTAACCTTAATACAGTCCAGTCATGCTCATGTGGTCCGGCGTCTGACTCTCCCCCAGCTGGAAGTGGACGGAGGTGTTACCACCAGGCAGCTGGACAACCTGATCTCCCAGACCGAGTACGCGCTGGCGGTCACTCCCGTGTATGAAGAGGGACCGGCCGAGCCCATGCTGGGAGAGGCCATCACCGGTAGGAGACGCAGCAGTTACATCCCCACACAGCACAGTGACATCAGATGGAAATGCATGCCTCTCTCTCTCTGGCCCACCCCTCTCCCTCAGTCTCTCTCCACACTCTGGAAAGATGGGAACTTAAAGCATAGGGGATTAGGGGGTTGAGGAGAAACTTTGATTGCGTGGTAAACAAACTAAGTTTCCAAACTCTGGATCGGGACATATTGTTTCTATAGATTTGTTTGGAATGTAAAAGGAAAATAAAGTTTGACAACAGTGATATTGTGTATCGTTCCATTGCCACGGACAACTCAAAACCATGGAAAGAAGTTGATTGCCGTCTCCTTTGAATGGGCTGCACCATAATAGCAGCGCTCCAATAATGTGTACGTGTTCGTGTTTGCTCCATAGATGTGGTTCCTGCCCCTAAGAACCTGCGGTTCTCGGAGGTTACTCAGACGAGCTTCAAGGCCCACTGGGACCACGGAGCCCCTGATGTGGCGCTGTACCGCATCGGCTGGGCCAAGAAAGGAGACACCGAACCCAAATACGTAAGAGAACACCAGGCGCACAGGCCTCCCGTTCATTCATACACACTCCTTTGTAATGAGTACCGCAGAAAGGCTCCATGGCTAGGGATGGATAAAGATTATTTTTCATTTGGGAACATCTGCAAAACTGACAGGAATCCTTGCAACCCGCACACACCTACACACACACACACACACACACACACACACACACACATGCATTGGGTTCCCACACAAAAAACATAGAAAAGTAAGTTTAGGGGGTTCTTTTCTCATAATGACTCGACTGGGATCCTCGTCCATCTGCTTCCTGTACGTGGTGTTTGCAGTGTTTCCTCCGGGTGATGGTCGGAAACTGTGGCGGTGGTGCTGGGGGAGGCCCCCACATGCCCGCAAAAAAAAAGAAAGCGTTGGCTCAAAACGATGGGCGGGCAGCTCCAGCTACTCATGTGAAGCCCTGGATCTTGTGGTGTTTCCCCCCGTTTCTCAGGCCATCTTGAACAGCGATGACACCACCCATCTGCTGGAGAACCTGGAGCCGGACACGCCCTACGACGTGTCTGTTACCGCCATCTACCCCGATGAATCTGAGAGCGAGGACCTCCTGGGGACGGAGCGCACACGTAAGACCCTCTCCCTGCCTCGTCAATATTTTATTGAAAAAAAATATTTTATTGAAAAAGAAATAGATTTTTGTAATGAAGCTTTATGAATGGACTTCCATGTGATTGTTGTTTGATTTCATTACAGTTTCTGCTGAAATAATGTTTCATTATTTTCTGATTCGATGCTAAGTAGCAGTTAGGAGATACTAGACTGCACGTTAACTACACCATATGTCAAATGTGGGGTAAAGAATCGATCCATTACGCTCTCTATTTCTGCCTCTATAGTGCCCAAGAAAATTGTTGGATGTAAGTATGAGGCGGTAAAACAAAAGGGGTTGCCTCCCATCCCCTGACGTGATGAAAGCATGTTTATTCATTTATCCATCAATCCATCATCACTAGTCCATCGGCCTACCATCATCGTGCCACTGAGCAAGGCATCTAACCCACCCACTGATCCGACGGTGCGGCTGTGTTGCTGAACAGAGACTTTCATGATCACGTGTGTGTCTGTCTGTCGTCGGGTTTACGTCCCGTCCTCCATGTCAATCATCATCAGGTTGTGAATGCCGACTACAGAACGCTACGTTCTTGCTCAGAAAAGCGTAAGGAGCGGTTGAGGGTTTTTGCTATGCTTGCCTGCCAAGATAGCAGCTTCCTCCCCCTTACGTTGTTTCAGATCATCACAACCATCGTCATGTTCATCATCGCTTGGGAACTGTTCCTTAACCATTAATGCAGCCATCAATCCATGCATCCTGTCATCCAACCATTCATTTTACCATCCCTCCATCCCTCCATCCCTCCATCAATCCATCAATCCATCAATCCATCAATCCATCAATCCATCCCTCCATCCCTCCATCCCTCCATCCATCTTTCCATTCAACCATCATTTATCTATACTACCATCCAGCCATCCTTGCATAAGAAAAGGCAAAGTGCTGTCTTTTCTTCTTTGAAGCCACAATCCTTGAATTCTGCCAGCTGCCAGCTGATTTGCCATTTATTGTTATTTAAGTATGTGAACGTACCTTGTACGATTCACTCACGTTTAACATTTCAATCCAAGTGTAAATCAATACATAAAGGATTGGAGGCTCCTTGTAAAAGAGTAAACACGTCTCCATAGTAACGTATGAACATATCAGGATTATGTCTTTAAAGGGATGTTTTCAACAACTCTGTCATTCAAAGTCTACATCAGACACGTCAGCATAGACCTAACTTTGTGTATGTGTGTGTGTGTGCGCGTGTGTGTGTGCATCCGGCTTGTGTCGGCAGTAACCCCCGAACCTCCCACCAATCTGGTTGTGTTCGACGAGACCACCACCACCCTGAACGCCAGGTGGAACCCCGCGGGGGGCCGCGTCCAGAACTACAAGATCACCTACGTCCCCAGCGCTGGGGGCCGGAGCCAGACGGTAGGGCCACAACCCAGTAGACACCTACTGTATTTTACATCTGAAAGAAAACATCCGACAGTATGATTCTTGGATAGTATGTACATGCTGTTCCACAAAAAACGGACACTGGGATATTATGAAATTTTAAGGGGGGGCTGGTATTATTGTGCTACAAATTTTTTGTACACAATTTATTGTCAAATCAGAGATTACAAGTTCATAATAGGTGTCGGAAAGTTTGGAACGGTTTTAACGCTTTGTAGCTGATGCATCCATCATTTGCACACAGATAAACTCCTGTATAGATGCCAGATGACGCAGCTGGATTTGAAAGCCCTAAATGGCCCTGTCAGACATGAGCCGAGAACCTGCGTCCCTTTTTTTACCAATCATTGGAGCATATCTTAACTTGCAATATATTTGTCGGCGCGCAGCTCTCTGGGATCCCCTAAACTTTAGAAGCGACCTCCCAAAGTCAGCCTTCGTCAGACCTCCCATGACACGGCTGTAGAGCCAAAGATTTAGCTCCTTTTTTGTAGTACACTTCTTGATTTAGTAGGACCACGCATTGGCCATTGACTTGAAACAGATGGTTAGGCTTCGGAATTAGGCGATCTAAGACCCTATACGCATCTGGATTCACGTGTACATGGTCTACACGTGTGTGGAGCAGATTTAAACTTTGAGTTAAACTGCCTCCACTGGGTATGCTTGTGCTGTGTGTAGATCACAACACGTACACCAAGGGGGTCTACGTCTTGGGCAGTTTTAAATGTCGTCAGAACCTCGTCTACCCTCACGTCTTTGGTCCCTGCTATGCTCGGTGGAACGTTTATTTCTCTTTATTATTTCTCCCAGATGTTTGCTCTGTTAGGGTGAATTCAGGGTTTTCTGCATGTAAACGGCAGCAGTAACAATGAATGTTATCCTTCGGTGGATTCTTCCCGTAATTGTTCGGTCCCTTCAAAGGCTGCATGAAGCTGATGCGCCGCAGGAGGGGTGTCAGAGGCCCGGGTTGGTGACTTGTTTTCCATTCTTAAAAAAGAATGGAATGTTTTCCCTCCTGCTCATTGGAGGAGCACGACCGCCCCGACTCCCTGCGTGAGATCACAACAAATAAAGGTTGAGGCACTAAAAGCAAACTGGAAGAGAAAGCTCTGAAACCTGGAGCCAAGTCCCTTAGGTGACCCAGCTGGGTTTCCACACACACAGCAAGGCCAATGGGCCTTTTTCATATGTCCTCTGTAGAGACACGTATCCGTGGAAATTCAAGGGATTTTTATGCCGTTGCTTGGATACAATACTGATTTTTTCTTGACCCCAGTCTCCTCCAGTCGTGATTGCAGAGATCAGTGAGATGTCAAAGAAAAATTATTGTCTCAAAATTGGATAGACAAACAGATATACATGCTGACCCATAAATACACGACCACAACTATAGGCCAAGAATAAATATTTGGACAGTTACAGAAATTTTGGTTTTGCTTTACTATACTTGGCCCAGGCCTAGTGTACTATCGATTTACAAAGGTCTAGCAATTTACAGCCAACATTTTTTGGCATTTCAGTTGTTTTCAGATCCGTCTTTTCCATCAGTTTATTGACATAAATTTCAGGAAAGCTCTGGGAAAGTTGTTAAGCTCTGTATCTCAGCCATAAAACCAAACTGTTAATCTATTGACTTGTTTGTGTTAATGGGGTTATTATTGTTTTTTTATTGCTAATAACTAGCTTTCATTTATTTGACCGTTTTTTTTTCAAATTCCATCAATGTTTCTTATTCCCCTCAGAGATGCATTATAAACAACATCATGAGCCCAGGCAAACAGGCAGTTCCAGAAACCAAACTCATGATTTACATGTAAAAAGTATTGAGTTTATAACTTGGAACGGTCGATATTGAACAGTTTCCATCGTAAAAAAAAAAAGGGAACAAAAAAAGTGGTAACGACGTGCAGCAGACCAAACAGGCTACCATTATTTCTTCCTTCCCCGTAACCAGACCCAGGTTGGAGGAAAGAAGACCACAGTCCTACTGCCCAAACTCACCCCCAACACAGAGTATTCCATCACCGTGGCCGCAGTGTACGCCCGTGGGGCCGGCGGTGAACTCAACGGCCTCGGCACAACCAGTAAGTCACCCCAAACGGGGGTTATTATTTATTTCCCGGCTGTCAAAAAAAGCCATGTCATGCGCATTTCCTTCCTTCCTTTTCCTTTCTGGAACACGATAAGATGACCCCTGACCGTACACCCCCAAACGGGTCACAGGGAAACTTCCCCAAAATCCCATTGGCAAAACAAAAGCAACCTTGACAAAAAGGGGGTTCATTCAAGAGGCATCATGATGGCCTTAAGATACGAATAAAAAGCCCCCTCCGTCATCCCCGACACAATCGCCCTCATTGTGCCACCTTCTCCAGAGCCTCTGGGCGGCGTGAGGAACCTGCGTGTGACTGACCCCACCACCAGCACCCTGAACGTCAACTGGGAGGCCGCCGAGGGCAACGTGCGCCAGTACAAGATCTACTACGTGCCCGCCGCCGGCGGCGTGGAGGAGACGGTAGGTCTGCCGGAGGAGAGCGGGACGCACGCGTACACGACAGAAAAGGTAGAGGCTAGGGTCTGGTGACTGTATGAGTGAGGAGCACCTTAAAGGAGGCTTCACTAGTCAGAGAGGTGATAGGAAGCACACTAGCAAGAAAGACACGGATGGTGGAAAAAGGTTAATTTCCCCAATTGGGTAAAACCCTCCTTTTTACTACTTCATAATAGATAAATATGTTTGCAACATTTATATTGTTTCTATCTTTGCTTGTATGTGCACCATGGAGACATAGCTCCATAAGGAAAAGTGAGACTTGTGTGTGCGTCTGTGTGCGTGTGCGTGTGTGTGTGTGTGTGTGTGTGTGTCTGTGCATGTGTGGTTCCTGAACACAGGCTCAGGTGTCTGGAAGCACCTACAACACGGTCCTGAAGAACCTTGATTCGGGTACTCTGTACACCGTGACCCTGGTGCCCATCTTCTCCAACGGAGAAGGACAACGCATGTCTGAGGATGGGAAGACATGTAAGTGTTTGCCTTTGCCTGATCGGCAAAGACGCCATTTTGTAAGGAACCGCTGTGAGCGGAGTAGAGCGAGTGCTAACTGTGAATGTCAATGCAAACAAGATGGCGCGGCATTAAGGACACAACTGGGAATTATTATCTTTCTAATAGATGTTTTTTCCGTAGCCAAGATTATTATACGATTATTCCCTTTATATATGCCTTGAATAAACCTTTTGTTTTTAGTCGTTGGCTAACTAAAGTTCCAATAAAGCCTCCGGTTAAGGAAGTTGACTTTCTTTGCAGGGGCCGTCCAATGCCAATTCAATAAGTGTGCGTGCCAAGCCTAGTCGATTAGAGGGCAAGGCTTTCTTATGGAGCCCATTAATGTACGGCCGATTACCGCCGTCTTAAATGAACACAGCTCACGGAGGAACGCAAATGTAACATGACGTGCTGTGTTCTGCTGCGAACTGTGCCATAACCATGTTTATTTTTTGTTGAACGTTTTAAGTAAAGGCCATTCTTTTCCAGCTCGCTCTCCCACAAATTACAATTTAAAACCCGCCGACCTCAGCGCTGCGAGTGAGTAAGCATTCTGAAGGGTGATGGCGTAGGAAGGAATTCCTCCATGGTTGGCAGCCTCACTAGGCTGGGTCTCCTGACTGTTTAACTGAAACGCAGTCCGCTTTTGAGGGCCGAGTGAAAGGCGGTGGAGAGGATGATGGTCGCATTAAGGATGGGACGGGAGGGGAAGGGGAGGGGAGAGAGAGGGGGTTGGCTGAAGTAGGAGATGGGGTCCAAGAAGGGACAGGACTGAATGGACAACATTCAGGCTCTCTGCGGACTCAGACAGAGTCCATCCTTGTCACTTATTACTGTCTTGTCTGATCCGCCCCCTGGGCGTGTGTTGGCGTCTAACGGCTGTCAAGTAGAAAGCTGTAAATGTTTATAAAGACCTCTGTGCCAGGAACCAGTGGTTTCCATGCCAACATATTACAAAGACACACAGCGTATTACAAAGACTCACAAAGAATGTCAGACGAACACGGTTTCAACTGTTTACATGACACTATATTTATCCCTGAGTCATCGTACTCAGGGATAGTACATACAATCGTTGTCCCAAAGAAGCTAGCTTGAATTCGACGGTACTGTTGAAGCAGTCAGTGACTCAGGCTATATTCTGCAGAAACAGAAACATTTGGTGACGGCATGTATTTTGCCTCTAAAGCTTCAATTCAAACCAGAGTAGTCTCTGATCTCGAAGACTTCAAAATAAGGAGGCGCACAGGGTCTCCTTGTCAAGGTGTTTATGAGGCCACAACTCAGAGTGCCACAACAGCAGCACACATCTGCTTTAGGTTTTAGAAGGGAAACCTTCACGGAAGGAGAAAATAGGCTTCTTCTGTGGTTAATATTAATTTACCTAGGATAGATAATCAATCCGTTAAACAAGGAAGTGTCCTGTTGATTGTGATATTTCGAGGCAACATCTTTATACTGGTCTCTGTAGGAGGCCGGCAAGTTCTCTGTTCTCTGTCACTATGGATATTGTATCATGTGTTTGATTTGGTACTGTTTGAGCTCTCTCTTACACGTCTCTAAACCACGGATTGTGTCGGAATACAAAAAAACTAGACAAATAAGCACTGTGTGTGTTTTAGATCTGAGAAAGATAATTCAGAACATCTAGACATGTGAGAGTACAAAGTCCTTCTTGTACTAGAACACAAGTGAATGCAGGTGTTGGTGGTTTCAAGCTTTTGTACATGTAAAAAAAAACACAGTATACTTGTCCTCACAGCCTGTTCTCTCTCTTCATCATTACCATTTCAATTCTTCCTTCACTTTTCATAATCCCACAAACTCGAACCCTTCCACATTCAATCACACCTCCGTCCTCCTCTGTCCATCCACTCTGTCATCAACACCCCTCCTGTCGACTCCCTCCCCCCAATAGTGGACACTGTCAGGCCTGATGGTGAGCTGTCCGCTACGGAAACCTTTCACTCTCTCTTCTCTGCCTCTCACCATTTCCCCATCCAACCACCCCGTACCCTCCCACCTCTTTTCCCCGTGTATCTATCCAATCATCCTTGAATCTCTCGCTCCATTCATCCATTCAACTCTCTCTCTCTCTCTCTCTCTCTCTCTCTCTCTCTCTCTCCAATCATCCATTCATCTCTCTCCCTCCACCCATCCATTCATCTCTCTCCCTCCACCCATCCATTCATCTCTCTCCCTCCACCCATCCACTCATCCCTCTCCCTCCACCCATCCATTCATCTCTCCATCACTCTCCCCCTACCAGTGGAGCGCAGTGCTGTGAAGAACATCCAGGTGTTCAACCCCACCACCAACACTCTGAACGTGCGCTGGCAGGCCGCCTTGGGCCCCGTCCAGCAGTACCGTGTGGTCTACTCCCCATCGGCCGGCGGGCCGTCCGACTCGGTAAGCCATGCCCTCCATGCCCTCCATGCCCTCCATGCCCTCCATGCCCTCCATGCCCTCCATGCCCTCCATGCCCTCCATGCCCTCCTCCTTATCACCTGAAAGTTGCGGTGGAAGTAGCAAACCATGTAGTAGTAGTAGCCTCGACTTGCGTCTTTTCTATACATTATTTCATTAAGCTATCATACGCATATGTATGCATAAATACATAAATACATACACACATTTTGTGTGTGTATATATACATATACATATATATATATATATATACATATATGTATAAAACCATTGCCAATTAAATGCAATGCATTACAGTGCAAGGCTGTGAGTTTGATTCCCACTGGTGCGACCCATGCAATGAATGGATCCACTAAATGGCATGCATACAGATACTTCCTATCCTCTTTTTTGATCAAAAAGTTAATGGAATGATGCCTGGTCTGCAATGGGAATGCCACGCCTCGGGTTTAAAAATCACATCCTCCGTTTCTTGAACGGGCCACTAATGAGACTTAAGATCTCCGACCGCGTTTGTGTTCTTAACTGACTTTCCTTTGCCAAACTAATCCACTCTCTCAGTTCAGTATTTAGCATCTGGGCTCAGTGTGCCCCAGTCTTTTCCTGTGGAAAGGAGGTCTGGTGACGCTTAGAGAATCCACAAACAACTCCTAAATGGTGCCCAAACACAAACGGCACAGCTGCCGTCCGCCCGAGAGGGGCGCGTTGCTCTGAGACTCAGCAACACTGAGAGCCTTTGAAGAGCGATGTCGTTTGTATTTTAATGGCCGAGGGGAAAATCCTCTCTCCCTCGTCTTATTATTGGCAGACATTTAGGGACCGGATTTGGCCCCATCTCTGTGGCCAGGGCGAGAGGCGTCACACCAACAGGCAAACAGGGACCTTTTCAATTAACGCCATCAAATACAACGGTCCCCCTGAGGCCTCTAGCTCAGAAGTATTGGCCTGGACGGGTCACTGGGGACACTAGTGGCGCCAGGTTAAAGAGCCAGAATGGTTCCTGCTGCTCTTTGACATGTCATGACATAGAGCTATGTCATGCAAATGTCTCCCCTGGTTTTGCAAGATAGAAGCCCGATCCTTATTATCCGACTAGTGGATGCAGGAGCACGCACAGTGCACACGCACACTCTCGTGTACTTTGAAGGTTTATCAGCTGGACTGGGACAGGGGTGTGAACCTGCTGCCCATTAAAAGAAAACAAACAAGGAGAAGATACCCATC
>JAOPJL010000132.1:4899647-4916949 GCA_027123545.1 Trisopterus esmarkii
CACACACACACACACACACACACACACACACCCACACACATACACACACACACACACACACTACATATTCAAGACTATCCGATATGAGCACGCACACTAAACAGTAATCGCTCTCAAACACACACATGCACACACAAACACAGCACACTACATTTTCCATACTATATCATATGAGCATGCACACTAAACAGTCATCGCTCTCACACACACACACACAAACAAACACACGCACACGACATTTTCAACACTATACCATATGAACACGTACACTAAACAGTCATCACTCTCACACACCCCCCCCCAACACACACACAGCCCCACACACACACGCACACACACACACACACACACACACTAGTACTGAGCGTACTAGCTTCTCAATGAAAATAAGTATAGGCGCTATGTTAATGACGGCGATGGAAACGTTGCTCTTTTGTATTATTTAGTGCTCTGATGGAGAATAAATGGATCACACATGTTTCGAAGGATGTTAAGACTGACAGCAATTATGTAGTTCTAATATCAAAACATTGTCAGCACATGTTCTCCACAGAGTGATGTATGAGCAGTGCACAGGAGCGCTCAGCCAAATCAAATTGCTATTGAGTATAAATTATTCCGCTCTCCAGTTCCTTTCAGTGAACGCACTTACGCAACGGAGGATCTGGATGCAACTTAGAATGAATGGGAAGGGATGTGATTACACGTAGACTTACACACCCCCTCCACACCACACAGACACACACACACACACACACATATCCTCCCTCTCTTACACACACTCAATCAATATCAAACACACAGACACAATTCCAAGAAACACACACACGCACATACACACACACACACACACACACACACACACACACACACACACACACACACACACACAAACGCACACACGCAGATAGACATGCACACAATGACATCAAGTGAGCGGAATGAAGGATTGTTTTAGATTATCAGTGTTTCCGACTGCTGTCTTTGGATGCTACCTTTAGAAGCAGCCAGCTCCGTTGGCCTTATGTGTGAGTCAAGGCCGAGACTGAAGGCCGTGTTTCTCAGCTGTGAGTCAGCAGGAGGAGTTCAACAGCGCTAGCCTGTGGTTCCCTGGACAGGAACCCATACTACTCAGACCGTGATGGCATCGGTAGTATGATGACAAGCCTCTAAGACACTGAAACAGCAGTGCCTCCCAGTGCCCAGAAACATCTAGTCAGCATGTGTGTGTGTCTGTGTGTGAACGTTTGTGTTGTGCGTGTGTGTGAGGTCGCACAAGGAAATACTGGTCCTTAATCCAAGCTGCCAGTTCTGTTGACCATCAGTGATGTGGAACAGAGTCAGACAGAGCCGAGTCTCAGACGAATGAAATGCATAAGGTCATGCAGTTCTTCTCAGATCTCAATAAGTGAATTTAAGAAATGAAAAGTGTCTCTAAAAAGTAAAACAGTGTCTGTTCTCAATGTTGTTTTAACTTTTTATTGCAGAATGTGAATGATGAAAACCAGAAGAAGAACTGTAACTGCATATCAATCAAATCAATAGTTTGTTATTGATAGATTTTTAACATACATTGCCAAATTTCAAACATATGACACATGTTTGATGACCATTGGTAGAAAGGTTCATGCTTTTGAATGGCACAAGTTGAAATTCTGCGAACGTCATAAGGCTTAAGGTGGTCTTCTTTGGCCAGCTCTTTGTCTCTCATGGAGGAGTTCCAGGTGGAGAAGTTAGCTTTGATGATTAAAAGCTCTGCCTCCATCCATCATCCATCCATCCCTCCATCTTCTCCAACCACTTTTCCAAACAGGGTTCAGGTGGCACATGGACAAGTTCAGCGGCCCAGTCTAAAATAAATGGTGATCATATAATTGTAAGTTGTCCAAACGAATTACACATGTATAAGTGTGTAGTAGACCTCTAAATTAAGTTTTAAGGGGACAATTGGTTGCAGTTAGGGGATGGAAGGCATGTAAAGAGAAGTGCCGCTTGTTGTCATCCAAATAAAGAGCTTAGACTGAACTAAGACATACAGAGTCATCACCCTGTGAAACATTCTTCCTGTTTATTTATTTCGGCCCTGATTACATTCTTAAATTTGTGAAACACCGCACTTCCTAAATATCGCAAGCACTACGCAAAAACAACATTTATGTTGTAAAGAAAATGTCTAAACGAAGAAAAAGATACCCAGGAGGTATCAACAATGGAACAACCCTGAACGAGCAGACCTTGTTGCCAGATTCCGAAGGTAGGCTTAATAAAAGGCTGGCTTGTGTTCTGCAAGATGTATCTGAATCCGCCTCCACCTCTGGGCTCCCTTTTTGGATGTCCTTTGCATGCAGGCTTTATTTTTGACTTTTTTTTGCTCTTTTTTTTATGACTTGGGAATCTTCAGGCTTTGTTGAATGAGCTGGCTGTGATGCGCCTGCCTTGGCACACCAGAGACCATCTGACACCTTGTTTAGGGGTTATTTATTAATGGGCTGCTGAATGACGCCCGTGCCAGACGTGAAATATGTAGAGAGAATGAGCAGCTTGTCCGTGTGTCCGCTGCAATTAGACACGTTCAATTCTTTTTTTTTTCCACTTTTCTCTCTCCCCTCACCCTCTCAGTTTTTCCATCCGCATTGGGGCTCAAACTGTGAACTTCTGAGTGTGTGTGTGTGTGTGTGTGTGTGTGTGTGTGTGTGTGGGTGTGTGTGTGTGTGTGTGTGTGTGTTTGTGTGTGTGTGAGTGTGTGTGTGTGTGGGGGGGGTGTGTGTGTGTGTGTGTGTGTGTTTGTGTACGTCGGTTGCTCTTTACGGTTTCATTAGGAAGAAAAAAATATTTCCACACAAATAAGTCATATTGCTTTTATTTGCATAATTCTATGCCTGTCGATGTAAGTTAATGTTTCCCAATTGGAAGGCTGGGAGTTTACTAAGAGAGCGGCCGAGGTTGCACTGGATATCAGTAGGGGACCATTCTGGACTAAAAAACCCTTACACTTTTGATTTGTAGAAATGTAAACATTTCCTTTCTGTAAGCTGTAATCCTGTTTGATGGCCCTGGTTCCAATTTGTGTAGACTTAATATGTCATAGCTTTCGTCAGGCATCGCTGTTTATTCCATGGGGTTTTATGGCTGATTCCCTCTGGTCGAGTCATCCTCTTTACCCCCATCATAAAGCGCCTCTTTAATGGCCACTTAGGGAGCCCTTAATTAGCCCCTATCTCATAATGCATCTGAAAAGGAGCATGAATCATTGGAAACCGTTTAGATGCCATTTTCCACCATCGTTCCAGTAAAACGTTTCGGGGGTAGCTGAAAATAGCAGGAGGGTTTCGTCTTATTCTGGCTGGGTGCTCATCATGATGTCAACGTGGGGAACAAGGGGATGCAAACACTCCTATCATTATGTTCTGGTGGGGGGGATTATTCAGCGTTGGTACATGTGCCAACCGTGTGGTTGAGGATTTGAATACTGGACCTTTTTTTTTTACTTTTCGGGAAATGTGGATACTCATAGTACTTTTGCTCACTCACACATGTACACACACAGACACACACACACACACACACACACACATAGAGATACACACACATGTGCTCCACTGACCCAAAAATAACTCAGTCTAATAGCAATGGCCCGGAAAGAAAGCGTATTGTCCGTGAATTTAGGCGTTATGTCAAGGCACAGTCAAGGTTTTCGATGGTCTGCAGACAAGTGTGAAGTAAGTCTGCATGTGGCTACGGCTCTCTGGTGGAAAAACAGCCTCAGGTGAAGGAGCTTTAGATATATTGAGTGCTTAGTTGGACAGGACCATCAAATGCCTGGTCGGTTCGCTGTGGAAAAAGTATAGAAATACTGCCTTTGTTTCGGACCTGGACCAGAGGAGGTGGGAGTGACACTCCTTTAGAACTGAGAGCAAGGCCAATCATTCACCGGTCACATTGCCGTTACAACCTGGCCAGTGGCAGCAAGCCGAAGACGATCCAACATTCATCACTGCACACTCGACATGGTGAGATCAGGGATTCAGGAGGCACTTGTTGGGTGGATGGCTGGATGAATGGATGAAGCCTAAGAATCTAGAAATGTAAAAAGATCATAGATCAAGGACTATCAGCAAATGCCAATAAAATAAGAAGTACACTTCTAGCCAGGCAAGCAGCTACGAAAAGATTTAAAAGAAGCATTGTATCTGATCGGAACTGTCATGGCCAGTTACCAAACTTATAAACACTTGAAGTCTTGGCAATCGATGGATAAAGGCTCATTTCCAGTGTTTTTTTATGAAGTGACAGTTGAGCTTTAGGGGAATTAATGATGGTGTCAACAGGGATGATGATGTAGCCATTCAATTAAGATAAATGTAGTTCCTCAGCTTCATATATTAGGAATGACTTAACGTATATTTTGATAGAAATGTTAAAACAATTTACAATTCAAATAGGTTCACATGGAATTATTGTGATGTGGAATTGAATGACTTGAGAAGGCCTCCCATGTAACAGCGTGAAGTTTGGAATATAAGTAAAACATTCTGTATTCAGTGGTCTTGGAACATGGACATGGACGCCAGTGAAGAGAGGCTGTGAACCTTCCAGTCAGTAATTACACGAAAACCAATTCCTGTTTCATGCAATGTACGTTCAAGTTTTCTCTTCAGTGGAAAACTAGAAGGCCACTTTAACACCATGGCCCTACAATACTTATTGCCAGAACCTGTCATTGATTTATAAAAAAACATAATGGGCAGTTCTTGAATCCACAGCAAAGAGAACGTTTTTAAAAGATCAAATCTTTCCAAGCGTTGAGCATCTGACAACCAGAATATCTTCCTAATTGGGATCTTGGTTTCTCCCTTGGCCTGAGAGAATGACGCAAGCTGGAGGGACTGAGGTCTCTCTGTGAATCTGGTTGAACCCGACTCCGAGCCCTACCGTCTAGAGAGGCACAGAGACAGGAAGAGAGGATCTCCTGACGGCAATCAGGGCTCTCACAGTGATACCCCAGGTTTAAGTCTCCAAGATGGGTGCTTTTTCTTCTTTTTGTTTCCTTCCGTATAAAAATAGGAAGCACCTGTGTAAATGGCCCCGCTGTCTCGAAGACGAATTGTGTTCATCTGATCCTTGTTGTTCCTTACGCAGCCAGGTGCTGTGGGCTGGTGGGACTGCTCATGTCTGTGTGTGTTTGGAGAGATCTGCCAACATTTGAAATGGTCAGAAGAAATTGATCTAATCTATTCTTGTGTTCATGCATGATGTTGACAGTTGTTGATGATGACAATTCATTAGAAAAAACGTACTGACACGTTGACACTGCTACGATGTGATGAATCAGCTTCAAAATAAGGATGTAAAGTTGATTCTAATATTGGTGCTTTGCAAACGGAAAACTTAAGGTGGGGTCGACACTCATTTAGCAAATTGCTAGTGAGAGGAAAGGGAGGGCTGTACTACCTTATGGTGGCATAGACTTGCCTGTGCAGGCACGCATACACACACACACACACACACCACACAGACCCATAGTACATTCAAACACTCAAATGCACACTCGTACCCTTAGGTCGTTAAACTGTAGGAGGTGGCACAAGGTGTCAGTAGAATGGATTTATGGCTGCGTCTTCTGAGCTAATCATTTGAAAGGCCCAAGACAAAATATTCTCTTACCTCTGAAATGTTCCAGCTGTGCTTTCCCCTTGGCTTATGAGACCTGGCCTCCTTTTCTATTACCATCATATCCTGTGTTTTAATACAGCTCACAAGCTGACGCCAACACCACTTATTTCAAATGTATATTCCAAAAAAGTATGGGACATATCTCTATCTCCTTTCAGGTGGAGGTGTGTCAATAGACATTTCTGTCATGAGTGCAGAAGTCAATTATGGATTTCAGATGAAACACCACCATTGTCCCTGGCAAAGAAGAATCACATCAAGAATCCCCTTGAGAGTCATCCACCATCTGCTTTGAAACTGACAAGCTGGATACCGCAACCACAAGGGCCACTTGGCAACAGAAAGGCAACTGGGGCGACCGTGGCCCTTGGGCCGTTGGCCTGTAGGCCTCTCTTTTTATTATTATAGTGGCCACAGAGGTCTGTCAAATGAACAAAGGCCGCTATTATCTGGGTTGGTGGTCCGAGACCTCCGCTCTGACACTTTGACCCCTGTGACACTATCACCCCCCCCCCCTGTCTGTTAGAATATAGACTAGACTTCATCCCTCCTGTTCTCACCCATCTCCCCATCTCTGTTGTGCTGCTCTCCTCGGATACTGGGGCAAGTTAATGCATACGATACAGTAAGGCTAACCAGACGGCTTTCAGGGTCCTTTCTGTTTTTTTCGTGGTTGAGCAATATGCAATTATCGGCGTTGCAGCAGAATCTGCAGAACTTCATGGCGCTGCCATTTTGTTCCGTCATTCCCGGGAAAATGTATGTCATTTCCTCGGCGATCCCCAGCGATGCGGTTGGGCTCAGGTGTGGAAAATTAAAGGGAGTGTTATCAGACCATAGCTTGGTAGCAGACATGTCTTCCTGTTATTGCTTTTATTGGAGAGTCTCGTGTTATAATTGTAGTACACATGCCTGCAAGACCGCAAACGACTTCCAACTCGTTGTGTTGCAGGCTACAGAAGGGCTGCACTTTTTTTACGCAGCTCCAGCAGTCTGGTTCATGTGTCCCTGGTGTGGCTGCACGTGTACATTCAGTATGTGGTCGGAAGCAGGCGCCGGCCGTGCATTTTCAGCACATTGGGAAGTGGCACGCATCCTGTAAAGGGCTAACTCTAAACTCTGCTTTGTGTATTCACCATTAAGGTTTGGTATACTCTGTTTAGGCAGATGCGATGATGTCATTCAAACTTACACAAATTGATTTATTTGTCTCCCTTCATCTCATGGAACACATTTGATATCACGGTCTCATTTGATGTTATCGTACATGTTGTGTCACATGGCTGGGTGGTTGTCAGTCAAGTTGTTGTAGGCCATTTGCACCTACCAATCTCTACCTAGTCTGAAATCTGATCTGGAAAAAAATCAGATCAAATTAAGCTTCCTTTATTCTTTTTTTCCTATTCCTTTCATTATTTATTTTCTATCTTCCAATGAATCGCTATACCTTTCCCTTCTGGGGTTTAAAAAATCATGGTAAATTATACATTTTCAGTACAATGGAGCTTTTTTTTGTGATCCAATGTGTATTCATTAATCATTTGGAATCATTGCATTGAATCATTGTATTGACATTTAAAACATTTATATATTTTAATTGGTGGAATCATGCCATCTAACATTATTCATGTTATTGATAACTTCCTATTACATCTGACGTAGAAGAATTAACCCCTCTCAGGAGACATTTGGTTTTGCTACTAAGTGGCTTTGATTCTACCTTTGGGACTTGAATTTCTATTGGCCAAATATCAGGCTCTAAAATCCCATGATGGTAATACGTAACATAAGATGTTCCCTAAAATGGTAAACAAATGAAATAATGAGTAGAGAGCGCTTCCCTCATTTAAACCAATAAAATTATATTTTAGGATATGGCCATAAGTGATTTTTCCAAATTTGTTTGCCAAGTATAACCAAAATGTAAATATTCTCATTCAATTTATTTCGGTTTTGAACAGCAGAAAATATTTACAAATACAAGTTTGAGTGAAATGATTGGCTGTTACATTAAATATGCTTCATCATTCATCTTTACGCACACATATTCACTCATTGTTACATTATTATTGTAACAATGAGTTAAAAGTCTACCTTCCATGTCCACCCCCTTCTCTCTCCAAGGAACCCTTTGGTCTCCTGGAATCAAACAGGAATTTTTATAGATGGAAAATTGTTAATAAAAGAAGATGAGGAAAGAGTATGCTTTTATTCTGTGCTTTCTGGTGATAACTTTATCAAAGCAAACCTCAGCACTCTCACAGCGTGGTCCAGAAAATAAAGTGATGGGAAAACACTGTTTAAACACTAAAGAGGCCACAGAGGTTCTCAGCATAATACATAATGAGATATGCATATGGGGAGAGATAAGGTAAGTAATAAGGTGAAGTTTCCTGTGAGGATAAAAATTTGACTTAGGTTGAGGTGATGATTAGGGTAAAGATGAAAGTTTGGTTAAGGTGATGATTAGGGTTAGGTCAAAGGTGAGGGTTAGGGTAAGGTTTGGGGTTAAGATGATGGATAGGGAAAAGGTTAGGGTGAAGGTTAAAGTAAGGTTATGGTTAGGGTATGGGTTGTGGTCAGGCCGTGTCAAGAAATGTACACATTAACTGGATTATCACAGTGAAGTGAAGTCATTTAATTATATCATTATCCTTCAACCATAGATTATGTTTGCTGTCAAACACCAACAGTTCTGTTACACACATTAACTGAACTTGAAAGAAAAGAAAAATAGGGGTTTGTGGGAGAGAGAGGTAAGTCAGTAATTTGTTGAAATGGAACCACATGTCCACATAGAAATCTAAGCAACAATCACATAACAAGAGAAGGCAAACAATTAAAGTGAATGCTTTCGGGCCTCAAAGTGTACCATCAGATGAGGAAATGAAATCACCTCTGTCTGACTCCAATGACCTGCCCCAATGCCGATATGAGCAGGCTTTAAGCCTTTATATATGCACAAAACAGCACACCAAAATGACCAAAGAAACACATCAGGGGCATTCAAGGCCAACACATTTATCATTCTAACATGATGTTGCTGTACAACTGTAACAACTGTTTGTGTCAAACCACCATGAAATCCAACGGTCATTGTTATTGTGGCGGGGCTCAGTGTGAAAGTCAATATTAATAACTAAAGAGGGACCGACAACGCCACCTGGGAAATTACACCCAAGGAAATAAAGAACAAAGAAAATTAAACTATGATATTACAGAAATAATATGGACACAGGTTTGAGAACTAAGATGCAGAGACAGTAAATATATTAACTGTTCCTTTTATTACAATCATAATAAGAACTTAATAAAGAAAACTTGAGCAAAACCAAACCAAACCAAACAGCACAACGGGGGGTTACATAACCTGGCAACCCAACGGTCAAACAATGAAACAGAAAAGGGGAAATAATACAAAAGCAAACTGAACTAAAGCAACCAAAACAAAATAGCAAAACAGAACCAAAACAGAACAAAAACAAATCCAAAACAAAACAGCACAGCTAAAACAGAACCAAAACAGAACAAAAACAAATCCAAAACAAAACAGCACAGCTAAAACAGAACTAAAACCATACAAAACAGCAGCAGGGGATCCTAAAAACAAGAGACACTAATTAATAAAAGTTCAAATGGGAACTCAAAACTGTTCAAAAAACAGGGACCATACTCACCACCCTATGAGGCAACCAACAGAGGCTGAGTTCAGCCATCTTGGCCCTTTATCCTGCACCTGAGTGCAGGGGGAGGAGCCAAGATGGGGTTGCATACGCAACCCCTACTGAGGTTCACCACATTATGTTTGGTCAGTGGTAAGTTAAGAATGGCAGATTTTGAAAGGTTGTTTTCAGGGCTTTTGTTTCTTTGCATTTTGACATTCGCTTGCCGTTTTGCCACCCTTCTGGAGGCCAGCGTTGGTTCATTCCAACCTTGGAACAAACCAACGGGAGTAGGCTCAAACACAACAGGTCATTAGTCCAACTGTCACTGAGCACTCTTATTAAACTGTCAGTGCATCCTCAGACACTCCACCTCCCAATTCAGTAGCTCCCTGATTAATGATGATTTACATGTGGAAGCAATGGAGAGGGGGGGGGATTTCTGATATCATGCACAGGTTAAAAATATTTTTACTACGAACAGTCAGCAATTATTAAGCTTGATGTGGCAATATCCAAATGGTGAGGTAACTGCACTAAACAGGGGAGCTATTTATTGTTCTCATTTAGTTCCTGGGGCACAAAAGGCTTTATGTTACGATGCTCTGATGTGTTTCATGATGGCATCTCTTTCTTTTCTCACTGCTGATCTGTTTTTCTCACCAGCCACTGCTGGCCAGGTTCTGCGCGGGTGTGTTTTTACACCAGAACTTTCCACTGCAGTCTGTCAGCAGGAGATGAGTAAAGGTCTGCCTGCGCCACATCGATTGGAAGAGGATTCCAGATTAGGGCTGTGGCCAGCGGGGTAATTCACAACACATGTGCTGGAGAGTGGAGAGGAAGAGGCTTCCGAGCTGGAAGGCCAAGCCCAGACCCTTATCGCTTTTTAAAAGTTTCACAGCTCTATGCTAAATAAAACTCTACAGCCGAGGTCAATGGAGAAGCAAAATGTTGTTCTTGTTGTGTTTCTTTGTTTTTGTTTTTACAGTTCGCAATTTTTTTTTTCTGTACAGCTTCACAGTTAATAGAGTGTAGTGCATACGATTGGAATGATGACATATGTCACATGAAAAAAACCTACAAAGAAAAGTATCTCCTATTATATGAAATACTATTAATGAATTGCATTTTTCCTGTTAATGGTGTGCTGGATTTGGAAGTTATTTTGAATTACCTGCACACACACACACACACACACACACACACACACACACCATTAAGATAATTAATATTTAACTAAAGTAATAATTTGGTTATCGTTCCCAGTCCTCATTGTCCAAAAGCAAAGTTTCCTTTTTTCCCTGTATCTATTAAACAAGCTCACTTTCGCTCTCCTCAACTTTTCCCTTCCAATAAATACCGTAGAAATCGATCAAGCAAACGCACCGTGACACTCTATTACGTCCCACTTATTCCCTATTCAGACCATAACAAATCTGCAATTCATCTGACCAATGAACCGTAGCCCTCTTGACCTCCTGTGGCTGGAATCTTACTTCGGATCTCATCACACTAATGACATCATCTCCTGGACCCCACCCCCTTCCCCCTCTGGTCCACCCTGGCAGGAACAGCTGTGTGCAGCTGTGTCACCGCCGGTTTGGAGGTAAAGCCTGCTCTCCCCTGAGGGAACCGCTCCAAATCCGATGGTCTCAACGGGGGCCGGGGTCGTGGCATGCGTCCCGCGTTCCCCAGACATGTCGGAGATAATCTGTGCGGCGTTAGCATCCAGCAGTGGGGCCGGAGCCAGGGCTGACGGCTGCCTGAGCGATCGCCGGGCCGGTGTGGCCAATGAGCATGCTAATCCCGCCGCTACGGGGTGGTCACAGGGCTCAGTCCTTCCAGCTCTCATCCTCCCCCACTCCAATGCGAGCCGCACTGCGACCACTAAGACGTCTTCTGCTGCCGCAGCCTCTGCCGCTGAGAGAGTGGAAAAGAAAAAAAGACGTGGAGGTGTTTGTTTACTGTTTTTTTAAGTTGCACAATTATCATCTCTTATTCTATCCAGGCATCGGGTTTAATTTTCCGTTGTATAAAACAGAAACAGTTTGGCATTATATAGAAATGGATGGGAAACAGAGAGCACAAATGTTGTTTTGGTACTTATTCTGTTTTGTTATTTATGGTTGGTTGTATATTTAGTAACTGAAGTTACTAAATAGACAAAAGGATACTTAGAATTGACCAGCACCAACCACCATCAATCTCACAGTATTTACTTAATTGGTCTAGGAACTAAAATTAGTTGTGCTGTATGACTTTAGCATTGCCAAAGGAATATTAAACACACGCACATCCTGCAAAGAGCAAAAAGATTTATACACATGGATAGTTTGTTTAAATTGGACGCAAGCTTGCTGCTAGCCTAATCCACAATAATAATAAAAAGTGTTTTGTGAATCCAATCGTGTTTGTTATACATGAACCAGATGTAGCCTTCACCTAGACCAGTTGCAAATAACTCCTATACATGCTGTAAAAGCTGGTGTCCTGTATCCTGACTGCACGCAGAGTCTGCGAGCAGACATGGAAAGCTGGCTGGTCTATCCACTGTGTGTGCGCTCAGAGCCATCCGATCTGTCCGTGAACATGCACTTCGGCGATAACAAGCGGCGCTCTCCCACTGCAGAACACACTATGAAGAGATGCGCAGGAGCGGCTGTGGAATTTCCTACCGAATACGCTTCATTTGCACAAGAGCGTAAACATTCGGGGGTAATATTGTGTTACCTGACTCCAGCCGGCAGCCAATCAGTGGTGACGCCGATCTGCCTCCGACTATTACCGTTCAGACAGAGAGGCCCGGAGAGAGAGAGGTGGTGGTCTCCACTCCTGTGGAGCCAGACGATGAGGCTGATGGATGGATGGATGAGGTGGGTTTAGGGGTGACGCCAGCAGAGCGGGGCTCCAGGTGTGAGGGAGTGGAACATGGCGGTCCCTCCGTCCTGTCTGCCCACTCCAGCCCTGCGAGCCAACAGCTTCTCCTCTTTCACCAGCAATTAGACCGCACGCACACACGCACACACGCACACACACACACACAGACACGCTCACATACACACACACACACACGTAACCGCGTACAGTAGCAGATATAAATACACACTATGGGTCATAGAAGCAATCACAGATATCTACACACTCACACACACACACACACACACACATAGCACAAGCCAAAAAAGCAGATTGCAGACATTGACACACACACATCCACACAGAGCTGCTGACGTTGTGGCCAGGCAGGATGATCCCTCTCAATAGGCAGTATGGTCTCACTTAGGGGCTGCTCAGTCCCCCATCTGCCATTGACATTACAGTGAGACACATGGATGGATATGACAACATAATAGGGGACAGTGCGATTACATTTACAAGGTTTTTTTTTATGATGAGGATTACGTGATCAATTGATCGGCAAGGGCATCACATCCCATTCAGTTTTTTAAGAAAGACCAAACACGTGATTATACGCTGTGAATGAGTCATGCAAACTCACGAGCACATCATCTTGTATGTACTAGTCATACTTGATGCTACATAGCCATGTAGAGAAGATACATGATATGGGTATGGTCCGATACCTTTGTTCTTGAGCCATTGCTGGCAGCGTATCCGAGTATCTTAAGTCGGGCTGATCCCCAGCCAGCCCTGCTTCGCTGAGGCAGTTTCCTCCGTCTTTACCTTCTGGGGTTTGTATGGAAACGATTGCATTTTAAGGAAACTCGTCTGAGAGCTGTCTGAAACCAGTGGCTCCAAGGCACATGTTCAGCATAATGAGACTCCAAGCGGAGGAAAGACACAGTGGTTGAGAAAAGTGACACAAGAAAGTTCTGATCGTTCCACGCGTTTGACTGATGCCACTAAACATGTACAAATGTCCAAATTAAATACGAGATATACAGAGGCAGGTTGAATCATCTCTGATCGGGATCACTTTGCTTCAAGCGGCTTTATCTGTTTGTATGTACAATGCATTTTTATGTCATTAAAAAAAAAGTAGCTGCCGGAATTGTGATTAAAAGACAGGGCTATCACAAAGGCGCTGTGTCGCTGCTATGTTCTGCGTTCCACCTTTGACGCTCTGCTCATCTGTTTTCACCATTAATCTGTTTTCCTACCAAATAGTCGTGGTGAAGTGAAGTCGCAACAGGAGCACGGCTTGTTGTTACTAACTTTTGGCATTCCACGTTGTTTGGCTCCTCTTTATTTATTGGCCACGGCTTAATTTCCACCCCAAAAGGCATTGTAAACAAAATGGATGAGGTACAATAATATTATTTTAACGGTTTTGCGGGGCTGTTAAATGTCTTCGACAGAGTGGAAGAAAAGCGCAGGCAGTCCCTCAGAGAGGTCCCGGGTAAACCAGGAGAAGTAATGTTCTTTGCAGGTACATTTTTTTGCGGGGTATTTATTTAGTATCATTATTGTTATTTTATGAGTGAACGTTTTACAGCACATATATCTGCTTCTATGACCAGAGTGAGTGTCTTTCAGATGCCAACCAAAGATAATTAGCTGGATGTTGTATAACCTGCATTTTACCGAGAAATACAATTAAAAAAAGACCATAAACGCTTGATACCGTCACTTTTAATTCTAGGGGCATTTGTTAAAAACACTAGAAGAATGAGCAGAATGTCAGACAGACGTCAGTGTACGTTTCCATGGGTTTGCGAAAGCAGACGTTGCTACAATGTTGTCTTGTTGTGATAAATAAATAAAAGCCGATTGAGAGATTTGTTTTGCTCTGGTGCCTCGCTGCGTAACACAACAGCATTCTTTTTCACTCAAAACAACAATATATTAACCTTGACTGCTGATTTCTTACAATATGTGTTTCGAACGAACGTAGACGTCACTTTGCCCTTTTCCTTTGCGTCGACGATAAGTGGAATTGGAATGGTTGTTTCCAAATATCACACACATGTCATCTTATATTTATTGGGTACATGTCATCCCTACACCAATCATAAGTAAGCATGTTTTTCTGCTTAGAAGAGCCAATCAAATAGTTCCAATCCAGTCTGCATTTTGACTCTCACAGTATTTATCTTCTCGGTTTGGCTTCTGTCATTTATTTTTCCGACAGTTATTTTCCACAGCGTGGGATCGTAAACCTAATAATAGCAAATGTCTGCATCTTCTCCTATGAGCGGGGTGTAAAGAGAACACGTTCCCTGTGATTTAAGACCTTTCCCTAGCACCTAGCACTCCTTCCCCACTACTTTTCTGCACTCTCTCTGTGTTTGTGTCGGTAAAGGTGTCTGGCTAAAACACATCGCCCCGACACACAGCCGCCGAAGCCATGTTCACGACTGCAGGGCCACTCTGTTTTTGGCAACGTTTCGGTGTGTTTCAGGGCTTCCAGGGTTTCCAGCCCCTTTTCCAAAGCTCTGGTACTTGAGCCCCTCCTGTAAGAGTTTCTGCAGATGTCTGATAATGCAGACTCTGATCCGATCGTGCCTCTGGGCTCAATATCACCCACGTCCTAACCAAACACACCGCGGCACCCGGGAGCCCATGGTTAAAAAGGTTTAACGTTTTAGTTTAGTGCGGAACACTCCGTACCGGTCAGGCGCTCCCCTGGCGGCTTTCACACCCGAAGAAAAATATAAAGTGAGATGGTTCCATGTGTGGACAGTGTGCAAACTTCAGGGAACTCAGTGTTTTTTTGGGTGGATGCCTTTCCTTTTGAGTGCTGACAGATGTCTGTCATCTAGATGCCTGTGCAGATCAGATCAAGTTATCATCTTATTATGTATGGTAATGTCAAATGAAAATTATATTACAAAAACAGACGAGCGACGTCGACGACTCGCAGCAAATCAAGTCTGTTATTCATGTCACCGGTTATAGAAATAACAGAGGAAAATATAACATTTGAGATTGACAGTGTCAGAGTCTCACACAATGGAACGCGTGTATTTAGCTTGCTCCTTTCGCCTGATTCTCGCCATCGTCGCTCACTCACACCTTGTTACCCCACATCCCTGGGGAGGGTTCGGTGTAGGTCGATATCAGGACACTGGCTAGAGAGCGTGTTGATTCAGTCTCTCTCTCTCTCTCTCTCTCTCTCTCTTTCTCTCTCCGTCACCTGGTGCTCATTTCCTGCCTGAGGACTCTGGAGGGCCTGGTATCACTTGTGGAGCAGGTCTGCCTATGTAAGCCCACATTTTTGCAGTGATGGAAAGGCTTTTAAGAGTGAGAGGCAGAGGGAGAGAGCTGGAGGGGCAGAGAAAACATTGTGGCATATTTTCATTTGTGTTTGTCTGTGATGACTTTAAAGGCGATTAACACACTTTCTTTCATCATCTTATTTCCTTCATCAAAGGATGACTGTTAGACCAGCTATAAATAGCAGCGGTGGTAGTTAACGTTTTGTAATTTACATCCTGTAGTCAGTCGTTCCTCTATTCCAAACGATATATGGATGGATAGATGGATTGATGGATAAATGGATAAATGAGAGCGGGAGGAGAAGAAGAGCAGAGCAGCAGTGGCTACCGACCGTCACCTGGACATCAGATATACTTGACGGATGAACGTGTCACTGCTTCCTTCTGGTACCCCAGTAACACTGTTCATCCATCACCATGCTGTCCACATGTGTGCCCCATGTGGACCCCAACAGATCCCTCCTCAACGATGGTTGAACTCCAAGAAGAGATAAATACCGGCAGACCAGGTCCTCGTCTGGAGCCTCACTGGTCTTCCAGGGTTGAATCCCATTCCCTCGACCTCTCAGAAGTCGGGATGTAGAGATCAAAGTCAAAAGCCCTGCTTTCTGCTGCCGCCAGCTCCATACGCCATGTGGCCGTTTGTATGGAGGATTTGTCTCTGTGGTTGTCTGTGGAGGGCCGGCTGCAGCCTGGTGATGAGCACGGAGGAGACGTGCCTCTCAGTAGAACCCCCGGCGGCCGTTTGCCTCCATGAAGACCCCTCGGTTCACGAAGGGTGTGGGGCGAAGGAGGAGCAGACACGGCGGGCGACTACAGTAGACCTAATGAATGGTTTGGTTCCGTTTGGCGTTTTTGGTTTTCTACACAGACTAATCATGTGGTCCACGCTCCTGACAAACAGTATCCCCGTTGGACACACACACACACACGCACACGCACACACATTCATGCACACACACACGCAAACTTTTTTCAGTAGAAGGATCGCTTACAGATACAGTCTCTCCGGCTTTCAGTGATTGCTGCCTGTCAATCTTCCTTCCTGCTTTAATGGTTGCGACCACATGGGAAAACTTTCCACCACAACAAAGTCGCCTGCTGGCTCCCCTGATGAAAAGATATGGACACGAAGAAAAATACATAATTACAGTGATGTGTTGACAAAAACAGACTACATGGCCCCTTTCAAGGGCACATATACATTTCGGCTGCTGCTGATTATCTCTGCGGGGGAAATCATCAGTTTTAAATAAACTGCAAGTGAAGACTTAAATTTTCCACTTCCAGTGTTGATATTAAAAACAACATGAAAAACCCGACATCATCTTAAGAAGGCAGAGCTGTGAGTTTTCAGAGCGCTGGGATGAGCACGGGCTGATTTGTTGTGCAGTTCCAGCAGATTGCAGAACGCTAACTCCTGTTGAGAAGAAACACTGTTGCCGAAAGGGAAGTGGGAAGAGAAATGAGCCCTCTGTCTGTCCTTTGTAATGCCTTGATCTCTAATGAAATATCGCAGACTGCTTGAATTATATATGTGTGGAGGAATATATGATATGGATTTTTTTTTTTCTTAATTCTTGAGTCAGTGGTTTGTTTTATTGCAACTCTTTTGATATATTTTTCAAATAACATTGGAGAATATCAAGTGTATCATCTTCTGGCATTAGACCAACAATCATTTTCTCCATCAGGCTTTCCCCTCTGCCCTTAGTCTGGTTTTCACCATACTAAGCTCAATCTTTTAAGATTGAACATTAGTCTGGGGAAGCTGCGCTTTGTTTCTAC
>JAOPJL010000132.1:4979878-4991353 GCA_027123545.1 Trisopterus esmarkii
ACACACACACACACACACACACACACACACACACACACACACACACACACACACACACACACACACACACGTTAGCCTTTTGTGTTGAACAACCTGAGGCCCCATGGTTTTCCTTGCTGGAGAAGTGACCCATGATGCACTCTGATGGGCACCCTGCAGTTGTTTCTTCCTGGGGCCTACCAACACACACAAACGATCAGAATATATGAGTTAATATATATATTATTTTAAATACAATGTTCACCATATAAATCATGTTAGGCAGCACCTTCACTTGCTGGGCTAGAGGGCTATTTCTGAGACAATGACATCAGGGTCTTGCATACTGATTATAGTTTACATCTTGACAGAAGTGAAATAATAGGTTATTTTCTCCAGAGTTATCATGAGCCCAGGGCCCGGCTAGGTGGAGTGAAGTTTACAAAACAATCATTGGTGTGCACAAGTGCTCATTTGAATTCCCATTTGGGTGTTGCAAAACAAATAACATGGTATCTGGAATGGGTACCCCGAGAAAATAATAGTGCATCAAACCAGACAACGATCATGTGCTGTTGTTGATGTGCCCTGCCTGGTTAGATGCACTATGCTTTTATCGGGCTATAACACACATAACTCTGGAAGGTATTTCTTTTGAAACTCCCAAAATGAAAACTGGACTTGTTATGGGTCGAATAGCATTTGCAGCACTTCGACCATGATGAACCTCATTGCAAGATAAGACATAATGTGGGAACACACATGGTCCCAGTGGAGGCGTCTCTTTAGCGAACAGCGTTAGTCACCCGAGTTCCTCCCTTAAAAAAACTTAACAAAGATTATCATTTAAACCAATCATATAACGCATTGGTTATACTTGATGAGATATTTGCAAAACTTCCATGCACCAATGGATGCGTTGAAGTACATAAACAACATTTCAGTATAATGAAATATAAATACGTCATTGTTGACGCGCCAAAAAACATAAATCTAAAAACGAAACTATTCCGGGGAAAGCGTTGTATAGTAACCCATTAAAGGTCAAAATATAGAAGGTTCAAACTCACTTTATTTATGTCTTAATCGCCGAGTCCCGTTGTTGTGTGCACCGTCCGCCGCGCCACTCATCCACAACTTCCCCTCGCAGTCTTCAGCTTAAGAGGAGGGGTGTGCAGTAGATAGCAGGGGACACACTACAACATGTTCTTCTCGTTTTTAAGGCAAGCATGTTATTTCCACACGGTGGGAAAAAAAAATCATACGCGTAAATCCTTTAAATCCGCACCGACATACTAAAAACTAAACTAAACTTAGCATCGATGTTGGACGTTTTTTCTTTCTATCCACTAGGGGGAATAGTCGCCAAATGATATTGTGCCCCCTCTTCCCATTACATCTCAAGTCTGATTTGCTGCCGGTTTCCGAGACGAGTCTGCATGCTTATGCAAGTGCTAGTGTTTGTTTTTAGGGTTACTTTTGTTGCTCAGTGACAAATGTATTCTTTTCTAATCTCAGATGATTGTGCGGAATTATTTTTTATTAAAGTTTCTTATTGGAGACTGATGATTTCATGTGAGGGATAAAACGTGCGTAGTGTGTAGCGCAAATGCGATTCTGGTTTATCACAATGTCTAGGCTATGTAAAATGAACCATAAACCAAAAAGTTAAACCCACCAAAATGACATTCAAGATCACAACGCAACCAAAGCAAACAATCACCATGTGCGCATACAACTTTGTCATGCATTTATGACGAGGATGAGGTCTCCTGTACAATATTTACAGTATTTTATCAGAGAGAGGTCATTCATCTACACGATGAGCACGACACTTTTGTCATTGATGACACAGTGATATTATTGAAAAATAATTTCACTCTAGGCCTTAAGTGTTGACATTTCAACTCAAATAACACAAGCAGTTGTTTTGATCTTTTTATTGGTTTTTTTTCGGTGAATACGATACAACATACTGTTCAAAATATATGTGTTTAGGCCCAGCAAAAGCCAGGGGGTGACAAAAAGTGCAACAGTCGTAAACATAACATTCTCCAAACAATTTCACTCAGTCGCATTAATCATTATGCATCCTGTTTGTGCAAAACACTCTTTTCTTAAATAACGCCTCCACCTGCAATGTTAAAATAAGAACATGTATCTCATACAGTCTCATGTCATGTCAGCAGTTCTCTTACACAACTTGGGGAAATGCAGAGAAGCAGCTGTTTTGGTGCAGTGGGGGAAGCCTTTCTACCCGCCCTCTGATTGATATCAATAGATTTATTTGATGCTCTGCTCTCTCCTGCTCTCTCCTGCAGACCATGGCAGCATCAAGAGTGTCCGTTAAACCCCGTCAACCCCCCTCTCACCCATGTCCCGACGAGGCCTGTGGTAAAGCAATGAACTGTACCAATGCAGCAACCAGCACCCACTAGATATATAACCTGGGTGGCAGTAGCCTACAGCCCCACTGTGTTAGTACTCAGTAGGATCAGACGTTTATTCCATTATTGGGGTGCTACTACAGAACTGATTTGCAGCAAGGCCCTTGCCGAGATGTTGCTCTCTCCCAACCTGCAAAAATCCTCACATTTCACAACTACACAATACACAACAATGTCTTCATGGCAGCAGGGGAAAATGGATCACTGGGTCTTTCTGACCTCAGTTATGAAACTTATTAAGGAATGATTTCCCGGCTCTGAGATAGAAAGGTGCGGCTATGCAAAAAAGAACAACCAGCAACCACGAAAGCTTATCCTCAAATGTCGCTCAATCCCTCCCATGAGTACTGATAGAGTTTCAGGTCATTAACCGTGCCAGAAGCAGAACAACACCAAGAGCGCATCTGTCTGTGCTATCCCCATAAGGCACAGCACGCGTTCTCAACCACCCTCAGTTGTCTCGCCACAAGCTCACCTGCTGGCTCTGCAAAGGGCAGAACCGATCAGGACCTGTGTGTCCGACGGCAGGGTGGGGGGCTTATTAGTGGTGGACACTGCAGGGAGAACGGCACAGAAGTGGGGATGCACAGGAACCGTCAGGTCCTGTCCTGGATCTGTCTTGTCGCTACTTAGTCTAAATACAAGATCAGGTGGTTGTGTGTGTCTGTGTGTGAGCTCCATGTGTGTGAGTGCTGATTTTCCACCAGGGCTAATGCTAAATTAGGAAATTGGCTTAGGCTGCCTGGCTCAGGCAGGAAGCGACTCTCTGCCGTGCATGCCGCCATTCGCAGTCTTACCCAGGTGAATTAGGACCCATAATCCACAGAGGTGTATTTATATAGCACTGTTGTTTACCAGGGTCAAGTACAAAGCTGCTCTCCAGATAGATATGGAATCAATACGCACACAGAGTAGATGCTGGCTTGAGAAGACAAAGCCTACACTCTGTACACTTTTACTGGTACAGATTGCAGTACCACAGCCCGCCCATCAGACTCTTTTATGCTCCCATAAAATGTGATTGTCCCTAATCTTCTGGAACCACTGTCTTTCACCATGATGTGTGAATGAGCTGATTGCAGCCCCATGCCAGTTCAAGCTAAATGCCAAGGCCTGCTGATGAGCGGCACCTGGTTCTACTCCATTGAAATCAATTGGAGCCACCGGCCAACCCAGTTGCACGGGGATATCTGCCATGTGTATGTGTGTGTATAAGTGTTTGTGTGTGTGTCAGTGTGTGTGTGTGTGTGTGTGTGTGTGTGTGTGTCAGTGTGTGTGTGTGTGTGTGTGTGTGTATGTGTGTGTGTCAGTGTGTGTGTGTGTGTCTGTGTGTGTGAGAGGAGGGGAGGGAGCGTATACAGGAGACATGCTGCCAACCACCATCTGCGTGCATGAGAGCCGTGCCAGGCATCACGTCCCTTTTCCTTTTTTCTCCACTCAGCCTTCACCGAGACACACGCCACAGACTGTAGATGAAACACGTGAGCTTATTTAATAATATAACTCTAATATAACACAATCCAATCTAAGTGTTTGTGAACAAACTCCAAAACTGGCTATAGATGAATGAAGGGTTGGTACTACTATTATACACTGCTCGACGGAACTGACACTATGTGATCATTGAGCTAATGCGCGCACATTGTCCACGGCAGCACACAGGTCCAGTTCATGTACGTCCACACAGGCACATCTCGAGGGAGCGTGGGCCGCGTGCGTCCACGGGCCGGCACCGCTCCGATATGAGATGTGCCCATGCACTATTACCTGAACAGAAACCTATGAGGCGTGGCCATCTTGATATGGGACCCAGGCTATTTCATGGCCACTTTGTCCCCAGCGTAGGACGGCGGTGGAACCTCCATGCAGGCGCTGGCCTGGCGGCTCACATCCAGGAAGGGGGTCCTCTGGCTGGCTCCTCCCATCATGGCGGCAGAGGGGATGCTGGTGTGCGCCCCGGCCCACTGGAGCACGCGGGCGGAGGGCCGGTGGTGGAGGGCCAGCTGCTGGGAGCTGTAACCACACATACCGATCCCCAGGGCCCCCATCAGCATCGCTACGCCCGGTAGGGTCCTCTCAACCGGGGGCCGCACAGACACTGGTCTGCAGGCCTGGGTCTGGAGGGACAGAGATTGTGTGAGAGTGCAAGAGTGAGAGAGAGTGAGAGAGAGAGAGAGAGAGAGAGAGAGAGAGAGAGAGAGAGAGAGAGAGAGAGAGAGGGAGAGGGATTGTGTGAGAGTGTGAGAGAGAAGGAGCAAGCCCAGATATAGTCATTACAATGTGGGAATGAAAATGTCTGGATGTCCTAGGTTGTGGAAAATTGCTGTTTGTGAAGGTGAGTGCTTTGAGATTGAAATGTCAATAATCCACCCCTTCATGTTTTGCTAACTCAGTAAGAACATATTTACTGTTTGTGAGGCAACATCGTGTTCACTGTACTTTCACCACTGAGTGGGACTGAGTGACAGGCCAGAATAAACTGCCTGGTGTTTATTCATTATTATTATTATTATTACACTTATTATTGCAGGAAGCAGATCTCTTCTTCTCTGCATATGTTACACTTACTCATACAGTCTTACTCTAATCTCATGATCTCTGATTCTGTAAATATTTCATGATTGTATTCACACCCTTGCTTTCATCATCTGTCAGTACTTTGGGCGAGATTCTGTGATACATTTGTCCCCCAACCAAACTGTAATGAATTGTGTTTTGAGATTCTCCCCAATGCAGTCTTTAACAAAGTAACCAAATCCTTTATAACCAACCCTCATGTTCCCTTCAAACATATATAAAAGCCTTCTTTTCTCTTGGGATCAATAACAAACAAAGATGCCTCGCCCAATTTGAAACAAAGGTCCACTCGTCACTTGGCCCCTTGAAGAGAATAAAACGCAGAGAGGTGAAAGTAATACAAGCTCTATATTGTTCTAATGGCGCTGCGCCACAGACAGTTAGCTGAAAACCATAGCTGTAATTTAAGGATTCAATGGACCGTTCCAAAACAGTGCATTGTTTTAGGAAAATAACCTGCAGTATAAATGCGACTGCTTTTTGTGAACCGAGACCAGGGAGATGGTGCAATTATGCTGTGAAGTAGCCCAAGCGGAGAGAATAATGAGCTGATAGAATAGAAGCAGTAACAATGTATCATGCATACTGGGGCTCCACCGCAGAGGCTCCAGCAGAGCGACCCCCCCAGACAGAGTTATAGAGAAAGTGGCCAACTCATCTAAACAACCGCCAATCATAAAGTTATGGGCTATGATTAGATCCCACAATGTGGGTTTTTTTAGACCTGTTCTGGCCTGAAACTGCATGGTCATTCGTCTTTCTTACCCACGTCGATTATAGTGATGCACACTATTAGTTGCGGTGAGTCCTGGACGTTCATTATGCACACACACAGCAAATTGTGTATTCAAGAAACACAATATGGTTTAATGCTAAGCCACTTTAGACCCAGTTGTTAAATTGTTCAAATAAAAAAATTAAATAAAAAAGGTCATATAATGGGCAACACACAACCCAATTGTTCTGTGTTTGCCCTTTATCAACAAATAAACAATTGTTCTATGCTTGGGGGTTTATTTATAACTACACCTAATGCAATTGACATCACAGTATCAAATAATATATATACGATTACATCACCAATATAAGGACTACATAAATGCACTGTACTGTAAATGAAAAATCATGGCACCACTCTGGATTAGATGGAGATGTGAACGAATGGTTGTACATTGAAATCATGAAAACAAAAGTAAAAATGCTAATCAAGACGCAAAGGCAACCTGATACTTTAGCCAAGCCATACCCACGGGGTGTATGTCTAAGGGCCTGTGGTGTCATGTCTGTATATTATGGACATAATGAATGGCTTAGAAATTGACATTGAAATACGGCAGCGTTAGACCAAGCGAAGCCACCTCACTGTGTGTGAGGCATGCCGTACTCATAAGGACTGATCACTATGTACTCCCCCCTATTAAAGCCTTGCCAGAAACACTCCATCAATGCACCACTCTAAAGATCCTCCCATTTTTCAGTGACTGCGAGCCGGAGGCCAACAGACAAGCACATACCAGCAATGGGAAAAGAGCCGTGGTGATCCTTGGCATGTCAATATCACAGAGACATCCGTTCGAAAGGGTACTACTAAATCAAAACAAAGTCTAAAGTGCAAATGTGGTGCTATTAGGTGGCAATCGCCTTCTTTCGTTCCCTCTTTAAGGGCAGGTAATTTCTGACTCAGCAGTCCATCGCTGCTGCTTAACATTGGAGAGGAAGGCTGTTCACACCTTGAGGAACTGCCCCACGAGACACAAGCAGCTGACCATTTTATCTAAGCATTGCTTGCCAACACATAATTTTAGGGCTGCTCCTTGTTAATACGGATAATTAAGGGTTGGGGACATTGGAGCAATACCAGAAACATTTCAGTTATTTTATAAACATGTAAAATCGAGTGCAGAAACAAATATTTGAAGAGAATTCAGTTCAGCACTGGCCCAATCTTACCTGCAGAAACCGGATGTAACCTGGAGTGAGTCGTGGCACTCGGAAAAACATGCTGATGGAGTCCGTGAGGGCGCTCGGGTACGTCTCTCAAGATGGTTGTCTGAGTTATTCAGCCCCTTTCGGAGTTCCCCTGTCTGGATCCCTGGGATTAGGAAATCCACTGACAGAGGCGCTTCACTGGCCTTTGTGTATGTCTGTGTGTGATTATTTGTTAGTGTGGACACCACTACCTGTAGCATGTAACTAGTGCAGGACAACGTTGGCAGGCCGGCCTTTTAACATCGCCCTCTGGTCTTTACATAAGACATAAACGCACAGGCAGCAGGGGGTAAGTGGATTACAGGAGGTTGGCAGACGACAACAGTATAAGCAGACAGGGAAGACAGAAGGCAACACCCTACTTTGAGAGTGTGCGTGTGTTGTCTGTTTACATGTCTGTCTGTGTGACTTTGTGTGCATATGATGCATTGAGGCTGCAGTAAAATCTGGCTATTAGCTGTGAACAGATTTTATTGTGACTTGAGGTAGGGCAAAGTTTAAAGATGATTTTTAGTGCCAATTTGAACGCAAATTAAAGACCATGATGAAATAAGCAGTATAGGTGACCGCACTGGAAAGTCAGATGAGATAAACATAACAGGAAATGAGGAAAGAACATCCAAGTGTTAGCTTTTGTTTCTTTTTCTATTTGTATAATCAATGTCAAAAGTATTTGCCGAATCTGATTGGAAAGATACAATCTTAGGCTGTCAAAATCGGATTATAGGCTACCTTAATATTGCTTTTCATTGTTAGTAGAGTTAATTTGTAGGGGAGTTTTTTGGTTTGCGATACTCTTTTGTGAGGACTCAAGAGAGTTGTACTACTTAAAATCCAAATAAATCCAAATATACTATAGCCTAGGCAAATGAAAAGATGACGACAGAAACATCAGAAACATTTTGGCAGTTCTATAAGTGACAATGTTTTCCTAGAATGAAAAATAATGTCATGATAAATTACTAAATAATTACTAAATAATGACCAAAAACATATGTACAAGTCCTATTGATGCTTTCATAATACTTCTATAAATACAAGGAATGCATAGAACACCAGAGACCTTTGTTTTGGTCACCAAAGTCTAAATGTCACTGATGGGTCTTAAGTCCTCAGAACCTTTACGAAGCAGAAGCATTATGTAAAGCAGGGCTACTGTAACTAAAGAGATTCTAATGTAAAACATATTTTGGTTGTACAGTACAAACACAAAAGATAGCTTGAATCTGCAGTGTCAGCTGATTTGGCTATTTATTTTCTGTACGTTTGCAGCGTCAGCACACATTTGGAGGCTTTAACATCCTTATAGACGGGGGTAGCCTTGGGGTTGTGAGCACTTGAGCAGAGTCCTTATAATGAGGAGGTCATGCTGAGGACGCCTCCCTCAGTACGCCGGAAAAGAGAGTCAGCCCAGGTAGAACAACTGCCAACCGGACCTTCATCTCAACTCTGTAAGCCGAGAAACGGAGCTGACCTCGTACCCTCATTGATTCATACGACGCGGATATCTGTGAGGCTGCGGCAACGGATTCAATGCTTCACCGTACAATCTAAACTACTGTGGTGAAAACCACGGAAAGTAGATTAATGTCAAATAATAAAAAGAATATAACTGCCCTTAAACCACCGAAAGCTAACAAGAAGGAAAGTGTGTGCCAATCACTACAAATATGTGTGGTGTACAAAAGAAACACAAACAAACAAAGCATTTTGGGTTAATGTGGGTTGCGTCCTTGTAGTCCCTGTCGGATAATGCATCCAGAATGAGACCATTAGCCCCTTTGCCAGCTGCCTGGCATCTGGCGGTGGGTGGCTTCTCAACGGAGGTCACAAATGGCGGCCCCCCAAAGTAATGTGCTGTAAGGATGCAGCAATGCTGCAATGTTGACCAAAGTCAGAGCTAATTGCTACAGGTGCCTTAAACTAACAAGCGATATAACCCAGAAGACTTTTCCTGTCACACCGGTTTTGTGCAATACAGGCATCATTCAGGCGTCTAATAGCACTGCCAACCCTGGATAATCCTCTCTCCCCTTTTACCGACCTCTTCGCTTGGCAAGTGGGGCTCTCACGCACCATCAGGCCTATTAGGACAGACTACTGTGCCGGCGCACAGGTCAGCCGTCTGAGCTCTGATCTCCCGCGGAGTTGTTTACTGGTCTTTCAATCTTGCGAGGTATTGGTTCTGGACACATTGCTTGTTGGTGTACACGCGGTTCAAAAGGGTACGTATGGCAGTTACGTCACTCGCTCGGTAGTGTCTCATGTGGATGTCCCGAATGACACTCTCATAGCATAATCACAGTTGTCTTTCACACAGGACATGAACACTTTCCAGCAGGGATGAAAAGGCTTCATGATGCACCCTCTTAAATGGGAATGGCCCTTGTGAAGCGTCGATCTAAATGACAAGCTACCCAGTTTAGCCGGTTGGTTTTAAATGTCATGACATCTGCAGTCTGGGTAGCTCTTCAAGCACAACTGACATTTGGTTTTCTGGCAATTAAAGGCAGATAGTTGGAGGACAAGTGTGATGCTAATAACAATTAGGCATCCAATTTAGACTGCATCAACCACTTGGTAATAAAGAGAAAGCGTAATGACTTGCGGTGACAGCTTGGGTCGATAAAGACCACAGTTTAATTGTGGCGGGAGAAAAGATTGAATTGGGCCAAGATGTGGGAAACCTGTTTTTTCAGTAAAAGTGAGACAGATTTGGATGGTACCAAAATGCAGCCGTTTATTAAGCAGGGGTTTGTTTAGGTGTTGCTGAATACGTCTAACAGAGACTCAAGAGATACTATAAAAAAAAAAACATAGCATAAAAAACATGGTTAGCTCCTTCTCCTCCTTCACAACAGCGGATTTGTATTGCTTGAATTTCCGATGGCTCAAATTGGCATTGGCAGCTGACTTGACTTGGCCAATACATTTTGTTCTGTTTCCTACGGCTTGGCATGGTCTCTTCAAGTCCTTCAGAAGCCCTTGGGTCTCATTCTCAAAATCTTGCGGCTGTGTTCTCAGACGGTCAGTCCTTTGCATCTCTCTGCATGGGGAGAATGTCTGTGATCCAGTATCTGAACAGCGGCACAACTGCAGCAGTTTCTTCTGAGGGAAAACCAAGAAGAAAGAAAAAAAAGACAAGTAAGGATGAGCCAGAATCAGACTAAAATGTTACATAGCTGTCAGCAAGCATCCCATTCTCTGAAGCCAGCGTGGGGGGGTGGTCTTGCTCATCATCAAGAACTCCCTTATAAACGGTTCACTGCCAAATCTTCACAGCTACAATGTGGTTTAATCTACAAATATGCACGCACACCTCCTAGTTATGCATGTGTACAAATACGATCATTAACGTTTTCCATCTTTCTAGTGTCGGCCCAAGGCAGACTTACTCTTCTAAGAAATACATCAAAAGAATGCAATATGGTCAGAATCCATTTTTTATGTTCCCCCCGTAGATTATCTGTGCTACGCTGTGGGCAACTGACTGGGACGGTCACGGGGGAGTGGGTGAGGGGTGCTTTGGTATGGAAAAGAATATACATTTTGTTCACCCAAAAGGTGGGTTGCTCATGTGCCGTTTTGGCCGCGTTACAAACCCTTTACTGCCACTTGTGTATGTCTGCAATAGCAAACTGTTTTGCTGTGCTGCATTGCAGTTATTCAAACCTGCTATTGGATGACAGTGACAAATGAATATCTACAGCCTTCTCTTAGCGTGCCGGTAAGGTAGACAAGAAATAGGTCAGTTTATTTTAAGCTAAATTCATTGAATCCTGAATAGGGTTAGCTACAAAGGCATTCCGTCTGTTTAACATTTACATACAGAGGTTGAAATGTTACATATCTAAGCTTATCATATTCTATTAACTATTAAAAAAAAATTGTTGCTTGAATGTTTTTTTGCAATTTTACCAGTTTGATTATTTCCACAGCTTTTTTTAACTGCCTTTCCCAGCACATATACCACATGGTATCCAGCAGAAGGAAGGATGCTTTTGCAGAGATTCTAGAGGGAGGCACATTGATCTATTCAGATTATTTCTTTAAAGAAAAATCTCTGATTCCTTTGTCAAAATGACAAAGTAATATAATACTTATACCATTATCCATTAAATGTCATGGCCCACTGGTTAACATTTAAAATCCACCGCCATTTCCATTTTTCAGGACCTTATTTGGACGCTTTAGCAACATTCAAGGGGCAAAACTAGAGCAAGCTCTAGTGTGGGTTCTTTATCAGAATACAAACTACACAGAATGCTCTCCTGGGGATGGTTAGAGACCGATTGTTTCCCTGTGACTTTTGAACGGCTGTATGGGAAAACAAAGAAACATGGTTCAGCAGACACAAGTACGGCCAGGCGGACTGTAATAGCCCTATATCTGTGAGCCAACTGAATAAAGTGCACACACACACACACACACACACACACACACACACACACACACACACACACACACACACACACACACACAC
>JAOPJL010000132.1:5085137-5096214 GCA_027123545.1 Trisopterus esmarkii
AGAGAGAGAGAGAGAGAGAGAGAGAGAGAGAGAGAGAGAGAGAGAGAGAGAGAGAGAGAGAGAGAGAGAGAGGCGGATAGCAGCAGGAGAAAAGGCGAAACATCATCTGACTTCCCCAATGATGTATTATCACCAGGATTGGGAGGAGAGCCTGAGTGACTGGGGAGCCAGTGACTCCTTCCAGGGGTCGGGAACGAGTAGAAAGAAAAAAAACGGACCAGCATTAATATTAACAGTGGAGGTTGCATGAGACAGAGCGAACTTGCGTGTCTGATCCACTGTGACAAAATGGCTTTCATTTAGGAGAGAAAGATGAAAGATTCGGTGTAGTCGATGGGAGTCGGACAGAGCGCCGGATCAAGGACGCTACGGTGAGGTCAGGACATCCGTTGGTCACAGAGACTCTGCTGCCCGTGGCTCCATCACTGGTTGATGAATAATGAAACCGTATTCCTTGGAAAGAAAAGGTGTCATGGGGGCTGCTGTTGCCTTTTGAAGCACCGCTACTGCGAGGGCAGAATCGCTGATCAGCAATTGTTGAAAAGCAATCCAATTTAAGTTCAGCTGCTGCTAAAGATGTCCAAATCCGATTGGTTAAGCACGGCATCTTAGGGCGTTGAACCTTTGCTTACCTTTGCATCACCGTTGTTCATCCTCTTTCACTGTTGCCTTTAGGCGTGATGATTAGCCAATAGAAACCAAAGCAACAGCCTAACTTAAGAAGAAGAGTTTGAAATGTTTTCAACCAATTAAAAGGAAGAGCTGCTCGCCCCAGTCCGTGCAAGTTGGAGGCTCAATATGACTTGGCCTTTCTATTGAACCCCTCATATTCCAAAGGTCATTAATGAAAAGCCGGGTGGTTATCGATTTGTGTAACCCTTTTGATGAGTTCTCGGGCGCTGGTCAAACACTGTGTATAGGCATACACTTTGGGCAGGAGGAAACACTTTTAGAGTCCCTCCACTGTGGCACTGCGAGGGATTTCGGCTGTGCTCGGGCGCACTCTCACACAGACTGTGGTCTCCGAGCGAAATGAACGCCGTTTTCTAGACAACTTCAAAAATATGGATCTTCACATACTATTCATGGGTCTTTCTGGCAACCGCAGCAAGATGGTAGAACAGAGCCAGTGTGATGAAGCAGAGTATAAACAACAGACATCAATAAGTGCAGTTGAAGTCACGGTCCGATTGTGGGGAGTCGCTAACAAGCCTGCGCCGGCTGTGTGGCTGTGTGGCTGTGTGGCTGTGTGGCTGTGTGCATGCTAGGGTGCACACCGCACCCATAGATGTCTGCGTTTCAGGGAGTGCCTGTGGGTCTTTGCGCCCACGCTGAGCGTGGTTGTGTCTTCCTAGCGCAGCATCTCTTCAGTTTTTGAACTTTCAGTTTCGCTGAACACCCGACGTGAATAAGAAAAAAAAGACTGAGATTGCTCGATGCCTTTACTGTGCCAAACCTTTTCCTATAGATACTCTGTAATAGAGAACTCCTTACGTGGAGAAAGGTAGACATTGGTTGAATTGATTTATAATCAATCATTTAAAAGATACACTTATAATAGCTGTATAATAACAACATAGGTAAATAAAATGTAAAAAAAAAAGTTAAAAAAAGGCCCTCATTGCTATGGGATTTGGTTGGCAGCAAACTGCTTTCATGGGCATCGTTACGGTGCAGCATCAAGGCTGAGGCTTGGCCTGTATTCTTTGGGCTGTATTTGGTTACCCTGTCCCTGTGTCATGAGTTTAGAGTGCTCCCGTGGGCCACGGTCGATATTACTATTTCAACACTTCCAACGGGGCCCTGGAGAAACGCTGTGACGGCCACTTAAGCTAATTACCTTTTACCGTCAGATCCAGTCCTTACCTCCTCCGTCTCCCACAGCGTCGCACAACCTTTCCAAATGTGTTGCACAACAAAGGGATGAGTGTTTAAGTGTGCCTCATCCTGTGTAGCTCAACTGATAGACCATGGCATTAACCCTGCCCCGGTAAGGGGGATAATAACACATGCTAAGGATGTAGGCACTAACGGTGGTCCCCATATGCTGCATGTTTGATGATACTTCCTACAATGTGCTTCAATATGCCAGATGGGTTTTTTTGATGAATAGAAACGTAACACGCACACACACACACACACACACACACACACACACACACACACACACACACACACACACACACACAAAGGAGAGGCAAAGTAGATTGCCGTCTGTCAACCTCCAACTTCCCTGCCTTCCATCGCACTGCGATAACTCTCTGCCACAAGGCAAAAGACCACACGAAAAAGAGAGCCACACGGAAAAAATGTGCAAAAATACAAATAACAATATAGAGTGTAGCCCCAAACCCACATCCCCTGCAGTCAGCGCTCATGCTTTCCCTCTGACTCCATATCCGCCACATGTCTCGCTGTGAGCACCGTCCTCTAAATAACCACCTGCTTGACAGCATGTCTGGGATCAATGCTGTCCTGGACCATGTGTCTTGGAGTGCAGATGAAAGCTGGGCGGAGGAGAACGGTGTGGTGGTGATGTTGGTGGTGGTGGTGGTGGTGGTGGTGGTGGTGGAGAGATGAGTGATTTCAGATCTACTTCCATGATTCAATGCCTGGCTTGGAGCTGGGGTCATAGAATACTGACCCTGTCTGACTCACAGCAATGTGTTAAAACTCTGGCATCCACTCTGTCTCATTAATGGCAGAGAAAAAATATGTCTGTTTTTTTGGTCTACTTAATTCTACAAATCATAGTAGCGGGGCCGTCTGACTTAGTCTCCTTTTTCTGTTTTTCCACAATCTCCTCGGTGAGTTCAAAGAGAAGCAAGGAGAGATGAAAGGAAGAACTGTTGCTAAGGAAACCGTTCAGAGGCATCTTCTTAATAAGTTGCCTGGGAAGGCAGTTCTCGATGTTACATAAGGCATTTACACCCACAGACACACACACACACTCACACACACACACACACACACTCTTACCACACACACATAAAAAACATGCACATGGTTACACAGACAGTAGCATATGCACAAACACCCTCAAGGGCTTTTATTGTGGTATAAAGTTCACATTCAGCATGATTTATTCAGAACTGGACAGCTAGGTTCACTTAATGCACTTACCATGGAGAAAATAACAAGCCATGTCTCCTACATGAGGAATGACTACGTCAGCTCCAATGGAAATGTAGGAATTGAGATTATTTCGCTACCACGACACGGGGATGTAAAGTCGGCTTCTAATCTGTGTCACTTCGGCTAACGCTAATGTGTGGGATGGAAAGGACAAATAGGCGTCCTATTAAAGCTCTGGGAACTTTCCGCCCACGCCGTCACGTGACCGCGTTGTCGTGAGTTCCGTGGAATCTGTCCGTCTGCGTCGAAATCAGAACATACATGCCAGAACGCACTTTGACAGGGAGGTATGGCAGTGGGCATGCCATGAGTCAAGGCTCCTGCGTCACGGGCCAGGACTGCCGGACGCGGTGTGCTGACACTCTTTGGGGGCGACAGCGGAGCCCACTCCACTCCCACTGTGCTCCACCATGCCCCTCTATGTTTTAACCGCCCGGCCCACAGGCCGACTCATCCACACCCTGCTGGCAGACACCACAGGGGGCGAGGGTTTGGACCCCTGCTGTGTCTATCGTAGTGCAGAGGAGTGGCGGTGGGGGTGTTTCTCCATATATTGGCGGGTGGGCGGTCGTATTGAATGTTTTTTTTCATCTCCACAGTGTCGGCTACGCAGACCATAGGCCACAGCTCAGTGCGGCAGGCAGAGCGAGAGAGTTCACGTGTGTTGTGCTGAGTCGACAGCAAACACGCAAGCGTAACATGCTGCTCCGTATGCGGATGCATTGGGACTCGCCTCAAATCGGATTTCACAGAGCTTGATCCATCACCTCTCCGCCTTAAGGCTTTACACACCAACATGGTGGATGAGCCGTTCATTATCAAAGTCGGCCGCTTTTGAGCAATCATTTGCAGGCAGACGACAGATTGCAGAGCCGACGTCGCCGCTCATGTTAACGCCCAGGTGTTTCCCGGCAACCCACGCAGAAAAGCCTTTCAGAATGTCAACAGATGTTCCGGAAAACGTTGTATTCCTTCATCCCTGATCTCTTTCTGTCTCCGTCTCTGTCTCTGTCTCTGTCTCTCAGTCTCTCTTTCTCTCTCTCTTTTTTTTTTTTCACTCATTCAACTATTCAGGTCGCTCTCTTTCCCATGTAAAAAGTGATCTTCACGACAACAGTGATAACATTTCAGGAAGTAGCTGTGAAAATTGGATTGTAGCAGCCATGCTCATCCATGCTTCATCCAGAAGGTCCACAAACCTTTAGTTATCGACCGGCTGTGTGTGAGTGCGAGTCATCTGATGTTACTATGATGTGTGCGTGCGTATGCGATTGTTTTGTGTGCCATTGTGTTTCATATGTCATCACTTATGAATCACCGGACCCCAGACACATTCCCCCCGTCTGCTAGGTGACTGCTAGCGCTGACGTCAACAGATTGATGGATGGAACGTGTCAGAGACGAGAGATTAGCAGATCGGCTGCCCACTGCTACGGCCGCGTGGAGTGGAGTGGCGGGGCTCACGGGTGAAGGCGTTTTGGGATTGTTTGTTGCCGGATTAGATTCCAACGACACACACATGCACGCACGAACGCACGCACGCACGCACGCACGCACGCACGCACGCACGCACGCACGCACGCACGCACGCACGCACGCACGCACGCACACACACACACACACACACACGCACACTCTTACAATGCATGCACAAATGCTGTCACTTCGGATGGCTGAATAAGCATTACACGCGGGGAGCCCTGAGCCCTGTGTGTTGATTGGCTTCCATACAATCTAATAGGCCAGGCGGCTCCCCAAATTTGCCCCCTAGGCGGGTTGACGACAAGAGCCCTGCCTGCTTGGGTTAATTTTTTTTACAAAAGGGCAGAATTTCGGGGGTTGAGGGTAGAGAGAGCATATTTAACCTTTGGGAGACGGATAGGCCCGCCGCCATCCCATTGATTTGTTGTTATTGGGTAAATGGGTGCGTTGTCTTAGTTAGCCAAACTAAGCTCCTTCAGTCGACCGCCCTTTAATGAAGCACTTCTATTGTTTACCGCTTCTAAAATGACCCCTGGCACCTGGCAAACTTTTCAGCCCACCTTTTGTTTGACTTCGTCTTTATACTTTGAACGTTATTCCTGCTGAATTAGAGACCGTCCTGCAGGTAATTACATTGACCTCTGCAACGGAGAGATGTTTTTGATGCATATTTATGATACCAAATGTTTTAGCATCATTCTCAGACCCATAAAACCCTTGATCTAGCTTTGATCTGAATGATCTCTTGAGGCATACTTCCAGCTATACTTGTGTATTTGCTTGGGCTTGTTTTTTTGTCAGAACAGCATCAGAGATGTTTACTCCATGACAACGCAATGACAACAAGGTGGACGGCTTTCTTATTCGCAGAAAATTACCTTTATTTTGTATGATGTCACCCATACGGTACTGACTCACTCTGCTCCCGTAAGGTTTGAGATGTATGAGTTGGAGCTGCACACTGTGGCTTTGATCACAGTCTCAGAAAAAGCCTGAGAATAACAAGTCGTTCGACAGATTGTACGTTTCCGTGTTTTTTCCGGTGACTCTGAATGAATAATGAATGTGAAATAATTATCCGGTTACCATAGCGTGCATACAAAAGTACTGACAGGGGAAACTCTATTTTAAATAGTGTTGTGGCTATTGCCACAACGCTTTCCTCCACCAGAGCTCAAGGTCCTGTGTCTTTGACCCACCGGGTCCTCTCCCGTACTTTTCATTATCTTTTAACTTTGTTTCCAACTGCAGTTAGTGGCTGCCGGCCGGGGCAGCGGGAGAGTGGGAGCTGTCTGGGAAACGGGGCTCAGATATAATGCTATTTAAATGCTAATGTGTTAAGAGGAGCAAAACGACCTTTATTCACACTCGTAACGCAACGAGTGCGAAACAAGGGGGACGCTTAATAAATGAGCCTTCTTCCTCCTGCTACCGCTCTCTTCCTCATCCTTCTCCTCCTACCTCAACCTCCCTCCCCCCCCTCCCCCTTGCAGCCTTGTCAAATTTAAGGGTGTGTTCATGACTGGCGGGGCACGGAGGGGTTTGATAATATTGGGGCTTTGGTGCGGATCCAGATCTTTAGTCTGACACGATTGGTGGGTGACAGATAGTGCCAAGTCTTAAATCCGCTATTATTGGCTTGACTTGACAGAGAGTTTGCGGTCCAACAAGTCCTTATACAAGGTCTAAAGACTTTTGGACATAATATTGAACGACCTCATCTCTAAGTGTGTGCAGAATCCGAATATCGTTTCCATGGGTTTCATCAGCAGCATCAATATCAGTTGAGACCGCAATGAACTCTTTTGCATCGAAGTCCCCCTTCAACATTTATGCTCGCCTTAAGGGATCAATTATACAGATAATTCAAACCGAGTGGCCCTCTCTGATCATGTCAGGTGCCATCTTTTAAAATAATACAAAGCAAGATTTCCCCCTGTCCCCAGATACCATAAACCAGAGCCATAGAAAGACAGAGTTGAATCAATGGGGGGATAGGATAGGAAGTTGCCCATACATTTTCTAATTTACCATGGAACAGTGATGTTTCTTAACTAGAAAACATAATGCAAATGTATTGGGAGTATCGGTCCTGCTATACTATACTATAAGGTACAAATTGAATATCATTCCATCCTTACCAAGCCACAGCCTCGGGGCTCGGAATCCACAAACAACAGTATTGTGCAGCAAACATTAGATTCAATATGTTGCTATTGAAAGATATTGAAAAGTATTCCACCAACAAAAACACAAAATTAAAAGCGTTTCAAGTTTTAAAAGATTCAGCCCTAATTGAGGTGCATTATTCAATGCACATAGCGAACATGAGTACATTAAAGATGTTCCTCTCCTCTATTAATATATAATCAACCTAACAAAGCTGATGGTACCATTATACGACAAAATACTAGCCTAACCATAACTACAATCAGAAATCATTAATTTATTAAGCATTATATACTATAATTTATGCAATGACTGCTGTGATTTGTGTTTCTGCACACTTATGTTAGTAATGTTAGTAAATCCAAACCCAAACCAAGTGAAAATACCTATTCTGTCCAATTAAATTGTAATATAACATTGCAAGGGTTGGCAGAAAAATACTGAAATTCATATGGGTAAAGCCAGTCTATAAAGTTAAATCTGATTGCAAAGCAAACGATAGGACATGACGTGACCCTACATTAATGAATCATTGTTGTTCTTAATCTGTAGGCAAAAAAGCACTGGACATATTGGCCCTATTATTGAAGCTAAAATAAACTCAAACATCAATAATGTTTCAATGTTTTGGTCTATCCTCATTCCTCATTCTTGTCATTGGACCCAGCCCCCATGAAGCATTGATTTATATCCTGGTTGGCTGTTCCTCATGGAGATGCTCCAACCACTCAGAGTAGAGTCACGATGCATGGCTTCCCTGCTGAAAATAACAGGTAAAAATACTTGAAGTGAGCAGGATCAATCTGACTATCAAAAAATACCTAATTGGTAAGGGTGTTGTGTAGGCAAAGCAAACCATCTCCATGTCATCCAACAAGCAGTCATTTTTTTTAAACGTCCAGTTAATTAATAGGGAGGTCTATTTCTGCATCTTCAAACCCTCCATCAATATAAATAGCCATGCATCGCACAATAGTGTCCCAGCCTACAACACTTTATTATTATTCTATTTAAGAACCGTTGATGTGATCTTAAGCAGAACATCACAATGTTTAAGTTACAGACAGGCTACCGTTTCCCACTCAATGTCATGTTTAGAGCCATTGGTTTGATGGAATTCACATAACATAAATTCACAGTAAGAAACCATATAGACTATTATGTGCTACTATATTGATTTGCTCCGCACCAACTAAAATTTGCATGCTGCGCTGCTGCTTTTAGAATCCAATGTTTGGAACTATTGAGTGTCTTCTTCTTCTGATGACGCAACCCTCTCTGTCAATGGCTCTGACAGAAACATGCTAGGCTTTTGATGGAAGTCATTTCTTTCACTGAGAGACCAGCCCTTGCTTTCCTTCCATTTTCCATTTGCTCCTGTGCGTTTCTTTTGTTTTCATCCATGCACTCAGACAAACCCTAAATGTGTGGTTAAGAGAGAGCAGCGATGATGTATTCTGTAGTCTTGAGACCAAGGAAGGCCCTCTGAGGAATGCGTCACTCGGTTTGCGAAAGGACACAGAGTAAGACGGTGGCATAACTTCAGATAGGAAATGTGTCATCGCAACTTAGCCACAAATGGCGCCTTTTTCGTCCCTCTTTGCAGTGAAAGTTGAGTGGAGCCAGATGGACAAGCCTCAAGTGGAAATCTCCTGGTTTATTCTGGCAGGTGCTCTTGTGTCTTTTCGTGATCTTCCTGTTCATAGATGCTGTGCAGTGGCTTTCCTCACAACCATCCTCTAGTGTTTTTTCCCGTCACAGACATTAAAAAATAGTTTTAATTAATGTGTTCCCTAACATCATGACAGCAAACATTCAACAAGGTGGCACAGTTGAAGGATGATAAGTTAAAAAAACGGTTGCGTTTTCATATTTATTTTCTGTCTGATTTGTTACAGATTTTTCAAATGTATTTTTTTGAAAATACATTTGAATCAGATGTTATTTCTTATGATCCCGGCCATGGAGTAGACAAACCCATGTGACTCTTTTAAATAGTAAATTATGGCGACAAAAGAGAAGGAGTGTATTTGGCTTTGGCTGACGGAGATTAGTGCAGAACAAGGACCGCTCAGCATGACCTCGGGGGGGGAAATCAAGCCTCCCATTAGAAAGGGTTTAATCTATTGTGAGCGAAGTGTTCACGTTGACTAGTACACATATTGACTGCCTTTTTTCTTAATCCTAAACCATTAAATTCCAATGTGCCTCCTTAAATTACCTTTATGTGCTTATTAATACCACTCAATGGGTTCCTTTTGAACACAGAAATACACTTTAGTGTGGTTCAGTGTTATGCATCATCAAAAATAGAATTAGTTTCTCAATATTTTGAGATATTTATGAGATATATATATTCAACATTGTTATATTGCCTTTTTACTGTAGCTCCAGCCCAACTCTACCAGAAACACTACTATCTCCTAATCTGGGCTGTATAGATAGACAGCATGTTTCCTCACTTGCACCAGTATTCTATACGACAGATCGATCCCTAAGTAAAGCCAATGTTTGTTCTTCATGTCTGTAAAATTGAAGCTCCCTCAACTCCCTTAAGCAAAATGTTCTGAAATTGTTTTTCTGGCTGGCCTCAGGGGGGGGAGAGATGTTGTGGTTCAGAGGTGAGCATGAGGATGTCGGTACAAAATGACTGCTGATTTGTTTTCAGTTCATTTAATTTTGTTTGGAATCAACAAATTGCAGTTTAATATGTGGGTAACCCATGTGGACAGGGATCATGATTATTGTACCACATAGTAGGTAATTGCTCGCAGTGCAGCCTACATGCCTTGGTTTATATTTACCAGCAATACAATGGGAGGCTAGCCTCTAGGCAACACAATCATTGTGTGTCTGATGCCTATTATGAAATGGTGTTTACATGGGACAACTGCATAACAAATAACAGTGAATATCTGTGATGGTATCATGATGATCTAATGCATAATGATTATTTGCATGCAATCCTTCCCAATCATTTTTAGACAGTAAAATGGCCAAGGTTTGTTAAGAACCAGTCTGGATTTTCCTCGATCTCTTCAATGAACTGCATTGCTTTCTTTATAATATTGTAGCTCTAAATATGATCCAAAATACCGCAAGAAATGGTTAAGAGAATCCTAAGCATCGTCATGGCAACGCAAATTACAAGGCATAACCCTCAGTAAGACCTTTCTCAAAAGGCTCATATGAGCTCAGACGTTGGAACTATTCCAGTTTTTAGGAGTTTCACAATAAAGGCTGGCCGGATAAAATCATCAACCAAAATCCTCATTCACATTCACGCATGTTAAAATCCAAGACGGTTTATTTGTTTTGTTTATGGCAGTTTATTTCTTCTCATCAACAACTTTCTCACCGCTCACACCTCATAAAACCTCGCCTTCACTTCATGGGGTTACAGTTGGCTGGGAGAGTTTATGAGGCGTGTGTTGGGGAGCCCAGGGAGAGCGTGAGAGCCCGCTATTTTGGTGCGCTTGTTTGTTTCTTATTCTTTTACACCATTGCACATGGCGGGGTGCAGATAAGTATGAGATATGGCCCTGGTAATCGCCCGGCACATTTTTGCCACCGGGACGTGAAGCATGAGTTTGACCCAACAAGAAAGGCTAGGCCGAAAGCTGCTGTCCTTCTGGTACTTAGTTGTTGTTATTATTAGTTTTGATGTTGTATTTTAGCATTTTATTATCATTCATATTACATTTATTATGTGTAATCGTTTGAGTATACAAAGGGTGAAGGAATTCATAGTAAAATCATGTAAAGATCGTAAACATATTGAAACAGGTCGTGGCATAACACTGAAAGATAACTGAGTCTGTCCAATACCAAAATAATCAACAGTATGTTGATGCTATGCTATTTTCCATATCCAGGCACGATGATCCCATCAAACGTTTTCTAATTGTAATGTGGGGACAAGTTCATCGTTGGCATCTGTGCTAAGTTCCATCTAGACTATTGACATTGTATCCATCATCCCAGGGCCGTTTCAAAGGGAGGGCATTGCAATTACACTTGAATCATTGGGATGCTGAGCAGTAAAAAAGGGGCAAAACTGTCCTCTGATTGAGTTAAACACATTTCAATGTGAGGGCCTGGACGTCTGCCCTTGATGACCTATCAGAGACGAATTGGGTTTTAATCTACGAGGACGTGCCTGAGAAGGTGGTGGAGAGTGTGTGTGTGTGTGTGTGTGTGTGTGTGGGTGTGCGCGTGGATGCGTGTGTGTGTGTGTGTGTGTGTGTGTGTGTGTGTGTGTGTGTGTGTGTGTGTGTGTGTGTGTGTGTGT
>JAOPJL010000132.1:5146005-5160974 GCA_027123545.1 Trisopterus esmarkii
CACACACACACACACACACACACACACACACACACACACACACACACACACACACACACACACACACACACATGGACTCTCTCTCTCTACTTTGTTGTTCTTTTCGACCATCTCTCTATCGTGTGATTTTCGCGTGACTCCCGTCTTTGTCCACTTCCAGCCATCGCCCGCCGGGCGGCCTGAAGTACGCGCCCGCGTGACCACTTCTAGGGTCGCCCCCAGAGGAATAAGTTACCGGACATGTGTTCTCACTTCATAACATGGGTAAAGGGTTTCCTCATTGGTCTGCTGGTGATCGCCATTGCCCAACCACATCAGCTCATCAAATCTCCAGGAAGCGGCCATAATATTCTTTATTTTTTACAGAATTTACGTTTTTTTTTTTGCTGTAAGTGCCATTTAAGAAAACCTTGTAGTGCAGCTTTGAAAAATAAAATACCAGCAACCAGATCTTTGAGCTAAAAGAGTTTGCCAGAGAAGATATATTTAATATGGGTTGTTTCAAATTAAAATAAATAGAAGGATTTGTGCAAATTTAATAAACCCGTTTAACTGTTCATCATGAAATGGAGAGAGAGACAGAGAGAGAGAGAGAGAGAAAGAGAGAGACGGAGAGAGAGAGATATCACGAACGGTTGACGTGGAAAATCTTTGAAAAGTGCCAATGCTTGAAAATACCTCAATGCCGTGCACATTGGCCGTGAACACCCATGGAGTTGCGCTGGTGGACGGCTCAGTGCTGTTTCTTACCCCACGTCATCAGGTCCAAGTGCAACATTCTGCTGATCGTGTGGGAAACCATCTTCGGATGACGTCAGCCCACTCATTAGCCTTCGCCATAGTTCCCTGCCATGTGTCTGTGCTGTAATCCCATGTATCGACGTTTACATGAATCCGACATGCCAATCTCAAGTCTTGTGCCAACATTATTTTTGTATTTAATTTTTTTGTTGCCTCGTAACCACTGCATCACTGTATGTACGTATGAATGTATGTGTGTATGTATGTGTATGTGTGTGTTTTATGTATTCAGGATGTTTTATTTATGTGTGTGTGTGCGTGTGTGTGCATGTGTGTGTGCGTGTGTGTGTGTGCGTGTGTGTGTGTGAATATCCTCAGATCATATATGTGTAGACAAATGCACTCAAGCACTTCTAAATGTCCCTCTATTTCCAAGGGAAATGTACCTACCCAAGTTCCCAACTGTACTGTTGTCATTTCCAATCTTGAGCAGGATGTATTGTCCACATCTTTACTTCTTATCATTACATATCCATTTGAGTTCAACAACATTTGCTTTTGGTCCTTTCAGTGATTCAATTTATATATATTGATATATATATATACAGTATATATACACACATATATATACGTACATACATATGTATGTATTAAAATGTTATGCATTTCGTGTAATTGTCAAATCTCTCTGGGCTTTCTGAATCAACAGCCTCGGCTACAAATTATCTGCGGCTGACGTGCTCCAATTCCCCGTATCCCTCTACTAGAACAGATTCATAATTGTTCTAATTGAATCTGAAGAATAAATAACAATTTCCACAAATAAATGAAGTCTACTTCACTCATATAATAACTGCCCCCTCTACCCCCATCCAAACAAAGCCTGGAGATAAAATCCAATTAACGGAAAACCAAATGCGTATTTCTGCACCTGACTCATGAATCACTCTCATCTATACATCATTTTCGCCGACCGGCCATAATATGTGCTGATTGTTCCCAGCATTGTGTAGAATTAGAAAACTACAATTACAACTGGAGCATCAATTAGTGGACCGACTTACAGAGAGAGTCCTTGAGTCTAAGTTCCTGGGGGGATTTCTCAGTATAAATTCTGAGCTGCTCTGAAGGGTCGTTCTGATGAGAACATCTGATTCTTCGCTTTGTCAAAACCGGGCTGAAGTCACACAATTCATAGAATGATTTATTCGACCCATATAGTGGGTCGAAGTAGGATTGTCTTTATTAGTTAAGTATTTGGATAATCAACCATATGGTGCTGCTTTTTATTCGATTGTCAGCACGAGGCAAACAATCAATGCAACACAATACGCTGTGAAATTACCAATTAATCACAGTTCTTTATCCTGCAGTGTAACTTGATCGGGTTCACTTTTGGCAATGTTTGTGTGAGGGGTATTTGCTTATATTGGATAGCATCTGACAAAGATGTAAGTACATTGGTGTTAAAGGGACATAACAGGTTTCTTTAACGGGTCATTTATATCTCCTTGGGGATTTGTTGGCCTGTTTGTAAACCCAATACTCCCAAATAGATTTGGGGTATTTGGATATGTCTGTCAAAAGTGGAACTGGTAAAACTTCAAAAAGAATCCCTCCACATATCATTGTATGAATAACAAATACATTATGAGGCTGCCTCACTCCACAGTTCTGAATATCACACTGCTGCCACGTGAGTTTACGTGACATTACATCTCCTCATAGACGACACCTTTATCCAAGGCGAATAACAATTAGTGGGTTCAACAATGCAGATGCAACCTAGTACTTGAAAGAATAATTCTAGTAAATAAAATGCATCACATAAGCAAACCGCTTCAAGTGTTACATTTCTGAAACTAGAGATAAAGGTTAGTTTTATTTTGTATATCTTCATGGGCTAAGATGCAGTCAAAACAGATGAGTTTCTTGGGTCTGCGACAGAAGACCTGGGCTTTGTGGAGTTGTGGAGCCAGGACAGCAAACAATTGGGATTATGTTTTGCAACAGCCCTTCTCTTAGTGAGGGAGTAGCAAGCCTTTTGGCAGTCGCAGAGCACAGTTGACATGCTGGGTTGTATGGTTATCCCTATCCTAGATGAATGATGAAGCCTGAGCCATTCGCAGCATGGTAGGCAAATACCAGTCACTTTATCGGATTCTAGCCGCCACCGGTAGTAGCCAGTGCAGTGTGTGGAGTAGCGAGGAGTGTGGGAGACTTCATTAACCTTCATCAGAGGGGTCCCGCACCCTCCTACCATATTTCACTGTTGGGTCATGATCACAGTTTCAGGCATGCCACTTTGTGGGGCAATACACAGTTCACGTTATAATTTATACTTACAGTATTGACAAGAACACACACCCTAGTGTGCCTGCCATCTCTTCAGCAGGAGAGGCGCCTTTGATTTCATGGGATTTCTTTCCTCTTTTACTTTATCCTAGCAGAGTGTCAGCATGGTTTGTCATTGCAGGGCCGTGCGGACCATGTGTCTGCGATGCCAGGCCCTTGGCAGAGGAGAGACAGCTCCACTGCTGTTCTCTCACAGACAAACAGACAGCCAGACAGAGCCACTCACTCTGACATGCTGGCTCGGAGCCAGCAAACCAGAGAGCTGCAGCTCTGTTTCTCAGACTTATTTGGTTTGCTTGAATCAGTGGAACATTTGAAGAAGTAGTGTTTTGATTTTCTTCTTATGTTAAATGATGGTTATTCTATATCCCTCTAAAGTCTAGTATATTGTAGTCTGTGAAGACTAGTCCTATTTGCGCTTGATCAGGACATCAACATGACCAACGAAGATAATGTGTTCATTGTTATTTCCCGACAAGAGTAGATAAAGGGTCTTTGTGTGCGTAAAGCAAACAAGCTTATGTAGGATTTGAGGGCCTTGGCGAGATCAAGCAATCAGGCACCAAGGCCTTTTGGAGAAAGCATTGATAACCACTTTGTTTGGGAGCTATTGTGGCTGCAAGGCATAAATTCACCATTTGGATATTTAATTTGTTCATTCTCGGCCAGTCTGGGCTTTGCAGAAGTGCACGTCATCCAAATTGCTGAAGTGTCTCATATGCAAATTGTAGAGGGCTGTGGGGTGGGAAAAAAAAACGTTTATTGCGCGATTGTGTGGAGCACGCCATAACAACCACACTGGGACAAGTTTGGAGCTTTCCACCATTCCATTGTAGCCTCCTCATGACTTGGTTCATGTTCCTTTGAAGCTGTTTCCCAGTGAGACTGTGGCTATTTGAAAGGGAACGATAATGAGTGTGAGGAGTCAAAGGTGAAAACACAGACTGCCAGAATGAGTTTGTTTGTAGTTGTTTGGAATGAGGTTGTGGATGTCATACGTTTTTTTAATTAATTTAATTTGCCAATCTTAAGAAGAAATAACACAATAAATGGAAGATGCCTATATTTCACTTTCATAAAGGTAACAATGAGCTGCAATTGCAATTTTCTACTGAGGATGACCTAAGCATACACATTGTTGCATTGAATATGTACCCACAGACACACACACACACACACACTCACTCTCTCACTCACTCACTCTATTCTAGGTATAGAGTTGTGTAAATCATAATTCATGTCACTACGTTGGTTCAACACAAGTTATCACAGGTTTCCATGGAGACTTTTGGTTATTTCCCCCGACCATACGGTAGAGAGAAGATCATGGAGATGCAGAGATCCATCACTTCCTCCCTTTGGAATGTGAAACAACTATAATTACTATTTAGATGAAAAAAGAAAAGGTAGTTGTTTTGCGGAAAAATAATATTTTCATTAATTGTATATCATATCTTAAGTGAGTTAATATAAATGCCAAATATTCATTATTTGTAAAGAAATATATATATAGATATATATAGATATATAAATATATAATATATGCTTCATTGAGACATTACTATTTTCTGTTCCAGATCACGCTTGCTCTTTCTTAACATTTTTCCTTTTGTTATGGTTTCTTATAAACTGTTATGATGGCATGCAAATTACTGATTCTGAATGTAGGCCCATTATTTACGGATATCATTTGAAACCATGATGCAGTTTTTGTTGTTGATTGATTTATTTATTCTATCGCAATGGTGTTTTTCAATGCGTTATATCTGCACTATGTTTTCACCATGTTAACTTATCAGACTATTATTTTAGGAAAACACATCTATTTCTTTTTCATTGATTCCCAAGGAACTTCTAAAACAATCCTTGCTTTTTTTTTTGTTGTTTGATCACTGCTGAGGACGTCCATTGTAAATAAATAATTCTGCAATTAAATTTTTGGAAGAAAACGTTTGGAAAATGTGGTGTTTGTGGTGCTTTTTTGATCATATAAATGTGCTGTATTTCACTGGTTTCATTTGAACTGGTCTTAGATTTGATACCCTACAGTAACAAGTATGATATGTGCGTAGTTACAAATGTATAAATATTCAGAATGATTGGGGATCATGCAGAACAGGATTGGCCTAGACTATTGTGTAATATATATTTGATATGATGGTAAAGTAATGGTAAAGATGGTAAAAAATAATGCTGAGCATTTTTGTACTGGTTTTAATACACACATGTAAAAAAAAAAGGTTGTAAATAGTTTAAACACAAGTGGCTGAGGCTGAGGCTAAAAAAGGATGTAATAGCATCATTTTGATTCCAACTTACTACTTCATCATCTCACTGTAAAACTCTGTCCTTGCTTATTGAATATAAGTATTGAGTGTGCTCCTACTGCCCTAAAGTTGAAACTATTGAAAAGCCATGTATAAATCCATCCTCACTGTACGGGCTCAGAATCATATCACTCCCAGCCAAGACCAAGTTAGCTGAGCGTAAGCTCTGTAGGTGGTTATGCTAAAATCAATACATCACGTTTTCCTCGTTCATAACTTCTTTCCACATTGGCATCGATAAAAACTAAGTCGAATTTTGAGTTAAGAGTTTATGTTATATCCTTTGTAAGGGCATAGTGTTTGAGAAATGTGGAATATGGTGGCTATCTTTTAATCATTAATATTGTTCATTAATATTAACTTTAGTGTGTGTTTGTGTATTATATGTGCAAGTTATATCTTCATGACACACATCACACACATGGTAGGATAAAAAATATGTATTAATGTCTGTGGTGTCCAAATTGCGTTTGTATGTTTTGTGAGTGTGTGGTGTGAGTGTGTATATGTCGCGGTAACCCTCTGTTCTTATCAAGTGACGAAGACTTCATGGCACAGACTGGAGATATCTTATGTCCTTGTCCATGAGAAAATAACACACACACAAACAACGTCTCTGTGTGTCGGTGTGTGTGGGTGTGTGTGTGTGAGAGAGAGATAGAGAGAGAGAGGAGAGAGAGAGAGAGAGAGAGAGAGAGAGAGAGGTGAATGTGTATTTATTGAAGGCACTGTAACGGATGCTACTATTAAGTCTTAGATAATTAAATGTGCATTATATTTTTTATATACCTACCTACATACGTATAAAATATTTTATTGGACTATTATATTTACATATTTATTTTTTTGTTTTTTATGTAACAATAATAAATATTTTTTTCTTTATTTTGGCAATGTTTAACATCACATTTCAAGTTTTCTGGATATCTTCCAAATGTGCAACCTGACTTTGGCACACTTGAACTAATAACCTCAACTCTAGCCTCTTCTACACTTTCATTGTGCAAGAATTCAACACTGAATTCAACACTTCAAATAAATTGCCTACTCTAGCTTTAATGAGAAATGCCAAGAACCATTTAACCATTTCATACACGTACAGTCTGGTTGTGTAGGACTCTCACTTAGCACTGCGGTCAAGTCAGCTGACGCTTGGAGAACGACAGTCAAGCCATGCTGTCAGTGTATATACTAGCCATTACAGTAATAGCGTCTCAGAACTGTTTAAAAAAGCATTCGGTACATACCAAAAGACAGTCATAAAAGCAAATACTGTCAAAGGAAATGTACAGACTTTGTGGTGTATACTTCCAAAATAAAAGCCCAACTCATTTACAAATATGAGACGTATTAAACATGAGTTTGGATTACATTTAAAAAGAAACTCCCTGTTATCAGAGACCAATTCCACATCAGGGTAATAATACACAACCCCCTAGTGTGACCCAGTAAGTTTCAAGACACTCTGACGTGTAGTCTGAGGGTATTATTGTAGCAAGAAGTAGACTTAAGCATGCATACACTAAAGTCACAAATGTGTAGCAGTCAATTTGAAGTCGTAAATATTTTTTCTACCATTGTAAACACAAAATCCCCCCCACCCCCAACCCACCACCTGGCCTATAGCTATCAAAGCAACAAATGGCAACTACCTATTTAATACACATGCACATGATGCCGAAGGAATCTAAATACATTATTCAGCAATACTATGGAAACGTATATAGTATTGCATAATTATTGCTGAACCTCTTTACTGGGATTAATTTCAATATTCATTATGTTTGTTTTAATTATGTTAGCACATTGATCACATTTTCGTTATCCTATGTACTTTGTAATAATAAATATTGAAATACAACACATGTATTGGAAAATATTTCACAACGATGCACAACGCTTTTTGCATGGCTACAAGCATCCAAAATATGTAACGCAGCAGAGCGAACATTGACTTATCAGGATTGGTCAATATAACGGGTTAACGACGCCATTGGACAAAAAAATACAGTAGGCGGGACTTCCGGGTTTAAAGTCATATGACCAAATTGAAGTCCTGTGACGAACAAAACACGAAGCACGTCTACCAAAGTTATGATCTAGGGTAAGTTGCTCTTTCCCTACATTGTCCGTTTCTTAGTTACAGTGGTATTCAAGTGGTATTATCAGTGGTCAGTGGAAGTGTCGTTCAATGTTTGCATATGAACACATCACTAATGTGCACCCTTTGTTGTCTTAATCGTTACTTCGATTTTAGTTGGCTCTTAAATGATTTGTTGGGTCGCTCTTCTTGTTGTAGATAAAAGATCTTATCTTTCGTAGATAGTTGCCCATGCTAAACATTTGGATTGTCGTGTGTTTTTGTTGTCATTTGTATTAAAGCCTTCATGTGTCCCGTTGCAGATGATTTGTTGTAAACAATACATTCCCATCCACTTTAACTTCATCTCCTTTCCTGAGAAGTAATGACCGCAGAGCAACGCGTCCCCCCGCTATCTCTCGATGACAGCTCTGGCCAGTCCAACATGGACTACTACACGTTGGACGTCCGTCTTCACCTCGTAGGCCTTGGGTTCGCCTTCTACACGGCAGTATTTATAATCTGTCACCTCTTGTCAGTGGTGCTTTCTCGGACATACCGATCCCTCCTCACCAAGGAGAAGGTGTTCTGGAACCTGGCAGCTACGAGGGCGTTGTTTGGCATCCAGAGTACGGTAGCGGGTCTCTGTGTTCTGACCGGGGACTCGGCAGTGTCCAGAGACCAGGTGAGTGGCAAAGATGACTTTTCGTGGTTTAACGTGCTCACTGCCACGGGGTTCTTCATTTTTGAGAATGTGGCTCTCCACGCCTCCAATGTGGTTTTCCGAGCCTTCGACCTCCCCTTGGCGATGCACCACTTCTTCGCCCTGTCTGGATATGGCAGCTTGCTGATATGGGACTCCTTGGGCCACTTCCTGCCCATGATTACACTCTTGCTTGAAGTGAGCACGCCATTCACCTGCATATCCTGGATGTTACTGAAGGTAAGGACTTGCGCTTCAAAGCAAAATCAGAGGGACTTGGGTCTAATGGGTTTTGGGTCATGCCTACAATCAGTTAATCTTTAGTTTGACCCAGTGTGATAATCCTCATAATTATGTTATTTATTGATTTTTGCTGTCCTATTTACCAGGATGCTCTCAGAAAGAGTTAAGTTAAAAGTAATGCACCCATTTCCTTTTTTGCATAGCCACATGTGGGTTCATGACCTGCCTATGCCAAAGGGATCTATACAGTTTCTAACCAAATCATTGACATCCAAGGATAGCTGGTTCCATTTATTGTGTTTGCACAACAACCATAATGTGAAACAGGGACAGTTAGAGAAAAATAGAATATTGTCTGATATTCATGGCCAATAGCATGTGTTTTTCATCCAAACCCACATCACACTCCACGTCTACCCCTTCCTTTCACAAGGCCGGCTGGGCCCGCAGCGTGTTCTGGAGGGTCAACCAGTGGGTGATGATCCACATGTTCCACTGCCGCATGGTGCTCAGCTACTACATGTGGTGGGTCACCTGGTGCCACTGGACGGCCATCAACACCATCTACCACCTGGTCCCTCGCACCCTTTTCTACACGGGCCTCGCCCTCCTCACCGTGGTGCTGAACCCCATCTGGACTCACAAGAAGACCATGCAGCTGCTGAACCCTGTGGACTGGAACTTCAGCGACAAGCCCGCGCCCAACGGCTCCGCGGCGGGGGAGCGGTCCGGGCGCCCTGCTAAGCCCCACACCGGCTGAGAGCAGGGGGCCTTGTGTGCTCCTACATGATTGGTGGAAACGAACGCAACAAGTTAAGTGTGTTATTAGCATTAGAAAATGGTGGCCTCGTGTGACCAACAGGCGGTTCAAGTTGGCTGGGAACTTCATGAGGTGCTTGTATTAAATTGATCTTGAAGGGCCTGGGAAGGAAGAGACTTGCTCCTTGAAATGGATTTAGTTCAACACAATTTTAGTTTTATTACTTAAGGTCATGGTGTCACTTACCGTCATGTTATGGTAGTTAAAATCATGCTGTTCAAACACATTGCCGATGGAGACGTTTTTTGATCAGCCTTGCTTTGTTCACCACTTATCATTTCCTCATCCGTTTGTTTTAGTTTTTTGTTGACCCTGCTCAACCATGGTTCCTCTCAGAAAATGTGAGGAAGTGAAATTAATTGGTCTGAGATTTTTAACTTTTGCTGGCCTTTACTTGCATTGAACTATGCACCTTGCTACAGCATGCTTGTTACATTTTAGAATGCTTTACTTTTTTTGCTTTAGCTTCTCCTAAAGAGATGACATTTTCTTGTTGAAACCTACATATCTTCATCTCGTAGAACATAATAATTCTGTTAAACATTATTTGTTAAACACAAACAAGTTGGATCAGCAAGGGCCCCCTATGTTAAGTGGACTTGGAGTAACAAGCAAAAGATAACATGCATGGCTACCTGGATATCCAGGGACGAGCAACAATCACTGTCTGGAGATATTATGACAAAGCCTTGGCAGACAACTAACATCTGGCAAATCACACGAACAGCAGAGTTATAATTGAACCATTATAGATGTGTTCAGTCTTATTAATGCTTGGTTACACGTAATTTGATCAGTTTAGACAGGGTTCACATTCATGATGCTACCGGTCTGTTGCCAGTGACCGGTTGTAGAAGAGTTTTGTATTATTATATGGACATGGGATTCTCCCCTACACATTGAAGGCACCTCAAGGATCATTGGACTAATCCAAAACAGGCTCTATAGGCTCTATATAGACATTGAACACCCAACTACTACTACTACTTAAATGTTCTTACTAACGTTTGATTGAAACATTTGGGAATTTGTGGCATTTGTAGTGTATTTGGTATCTCGGATATACAGAAATAAGTATTCTCTTTTGAGTGATAAATATTTTCTATTAATGATTGGTTTTGCACGACATGATAAATGTTATCCTACTCCCTGCTACATTTTTTCATAGGCTTTCTGAATGTTAATGCCACTGGACTACAGTTTTTTTTTATGAATTTCTTTTAACGTTGCTGAGGTTAGTATGATTAATAGATACTTTTTTTACTTTACAAAGGCATTATGGTACAATGTCATGCCTTTCTTACTTTAAAAAATGGGACATTGAGCTGCACACTCAATATATGTATTTGCTTTGCTAATGGTCAAAATATGCCAAAATAATGGTTATATTACAGGTTTTCAAATGATTCCTAAAAAGTGTTATCTATCACATGTATAGTAACTGACTTGCAGGGTGTGGCTCCGTTGAATAAACACTTCAATCGACTGTGACATAAAACCTATACGTTTTCCCTTCTTAAAGTATAATTGTCTCTGGCACAAATTCTGCAGAGGAGGATATTGCCGCTAGATGGCGGAATTGCATTTATTTTTTCTGTTTAAAAACGTCCGAGATTTATTTCAGGAAAGATTTTATTATGACGCTTCGAAGTAAATGTTGGTAGTGAAGCAATTAACTGCAGTATGAAAATCGTGTTTCTCATGCATTTTTATCACAATGTCCGTGAATGTTGTCCATTGTTATTCTTATAATTATATATTTTTACTTTTTGAAAGTTAAGTTATTTTAATGCGGTACTAACTGAAGTTACCTCATCTGTCTTGAATATATAGACAGCTATTAAAATTCCTCAATGTTGTCTCCAACGAACATATGTGTAGTAACAGCATTCTAGCAAAACGACCAGATCTGCCCATCTCATCCATCACCAGACAGCTGTTTTCTAAGGAGCCACCTCACATGTCACGTGAGCACTTCGGAATTTGGGACTGAGATTGACAGTCCCTCCAGCCAATTACAGTATCTATTCTCCAATGCGAACCAATCACCAACCAGAAGTCTGCATGGCTCTGCTTGGATGGAATCAGCTTGCATCGAGTGGAAGCGACTGTGTTGTAAAGTTAGTATTTGATGTCTCTAGAGTTATGTATTTGAAAGAAAAAAAACAATAGTTCTTAGACCTATTGCCTAGAATTGCAAATGGATACGTGATACACTACTAGTAGAGTTTTCCTATGGTAAGTTACACTTTTCACATTTCGTGAAGTTTAAATGTGATGCTACAACGTTTGCTCTTCCAAAATTCAGTAGAGATAGGTATTTCGAAACTTAAATTACGATGTCAATCCTTGCTAAAAAAAAGAAGAAGTAATTTGTTCATTTTTAAGCTTCCCGACTTCTAGGTCTTTAACGTGGCGCGTTGTCTTGGCCAAGTTTCCAACACTGTCATCAAGAGAACGGAAAATTAACACACTTCACTTTTTTTAAAGCACATTGTAAAAATACGTAATTATCGGAACGGCTTTTAACAGTTCACATACTATTCTGTAGCAATTGTACACATTGGATGTAAAATTAACACACCTCGAGGAATAGGCCTACTGTGTTTTGGAGGGATCACATCTTTGCATACTACAGGTACACGCATACATGTTCATCCCCGATCATACTTGAATCAATGTTTCGTCAAGTGCACCCGTCTTCCACTGCTATAGCTTGTCCGTCGCGATGCATACAAACAAACGCCTAATGTATTTGACATGCCATTGTTGAAATTATTCTGGATGAGAAGAAACTGTGCCAATCGGCGCCCGGACGATCCACAAATGCACTACTAGTCATGCATGGCATTCCTTAGTGAAACGCTCCCCAGAGCCTTTCACCTGGAGCATTAGTGGAGCACCTCATCGTGCATCGGGCTTATAGTGTTTGAACAAGTTGACTGAGAGCTCAGACGAGCCAAATGGTGCTTTCACTCATTTGTTAGCGGTGTTAAGCCTTGTGGGGATGGACTTGTTTGTAGATGGATCGATTTATAATAGATAAGGGGCGAGCTTTGGTCTTTTGTCTTTCTGAGTCTGGTATGGTGCGACCCATAGACTCACTCGACAACAGGGAATTGTTGAAAACTGTGGATCTCTCTGTTGCTACCGCTCTCCCACTTCCAGTCATTTGCTTAACAAATAGCAAGGGCATCCTCCGACATTCCCAGTACCCAATGGGACCTCTGCTAGTTCTGAAACTCTTAATTTTCTCCAATCCCATTTGTACGTTAGGACTTCTCATTGATCGGTCCTGTAGACACGGGCTCTGTTGTGTGACATTTCCTCTTGGTCCAAACAGCTGCCATGTTCCCAGACATAGGCCAAGATGCTGTTTACACGTAGTTCAGCTTCTGTTCAACGTAGGCCTGCCCATTTGTGTGTGTATTTTGGCACCTTACAGAATGATGTGTAGATGAGCATGCTGATCTTCCCATCATCACCATGAATAGTGAAGGGTGGTTTATGCTTTTAATATATCTGTAGTCTAAAGTAGGTAATACTAATGCAGCTGCAACATAATAGCCAATGGGGAATTGCCAAGAACGGTTGATAGCCCAAGTAAGTGTTGGATGATGGGTATGTTGTTTGGCTATGAGCACATCCTTAACATTCTTTCAATGCCATGTACACTGTGGTGTTGATGGTCTGTCACAGAGGGTGTAAGTAATAAAGGATCAGCTGGGCTGTCGGATTAGTGTTGTGAATTAACACAGCATTGCTCGGTAACAGCTGGCTTATAAACAGCACAGGCCTTCCGCAGGTGGATCTAGAAGTTGATCGCTTATTACATGCTGATTTGTTCAGCAGATGGTAGAATCCACTGAGAGCAACAAACTCCCAGAACTGAGGTCAAACTGCTGCTGGTCCTGCTGGTGCCTCAATTGGTTAATTCGGGGACGATAGGAATACTAATGCAACGGCACCTCTCACTTTACCCATAGCAAATTATCTTGTTGGATGTTCAAAGTTTTGATGAATGTCAAATGAGTGTCAATGGAGTTGTTTGGGCCATTGAGTGAGTGCTCGAATCCATAGTGATTCACTGTGCAGTGAACGCAAATGTCAGCCGATACAATCCCACCGTAAATGAGATCACTAGATGGATCAGTGTTGTCGTGAAGCAACATTGATTAAGCGCACAACAGCCAAAATGCAATAAATCTCAACACATGACATGTCAGGGTTTGACTAGAGAGAAGTAGTGTCACAACTTCCTCTGCTCTCTCAAATGGATTCAAAGCTTATTGCCCTGACAATGAGGATCTCTGAGTGTGGTTGTGGTCACATATTGTAATTTTGTCCAGTCAGAGGGTAATCTACGGCTGTATTTGTATTGGTATTGAAATGGCTCCACAGTGACTAAACCGACAAGGGGCTCTTTTGGATCATTGCTCATCTCTTGGTGCATCACCGGAATTTATTTGACCACACTGCTAGTAGCGGATTGCACATAGAACACAATTATGTGAATGTCTTTCATGTGTGTAGCCCCGCCTCTATCCCTCAGTCACTTCATAACCTCCTTGTAAGATCCCTATTTCTCCCTATTCCTATTTCACGTAATTTGTTTCTTCAGAGTTTGCATTATTGTGACTAATTGGCCGGTTAGCTCAGTTGGTTAGAGCGTCGTGCTAATAACGCGAAGGTCGCGGGTTCGATACCCGTACTGGCCATAGTCATTTTGACAACTGCACCATCAATTCTAGAGAAAGGTTCTCATCAAGTTAATTTATATTTGAATATTCCCTTATTACCAGTTACATGCTTTGCAGGACATATTTGTATGACACCCCCTAACCCAAAACAACCTTGACTATAAAGGAAGAGTGCAAGTGCAATGGATACTCATTACAATACATACCTAGTAGTATTACAAGAAAACATGTACTTAAAAATATTGAAATGAGTATTGTCCTTGGTGGTTTAGATGGTGGCTGGTGAGCAAGCTGGCAGCAGTCAGGTGGGTTGGACAGGCATATAGTCAAGCAGCACACTAAAACACAGGCAGAATTATCGTAAGGTCAGTCAAGGTGGACCAGGAACAGGGAACCTCTACTATAATGACAGCTGAAGGACACCCCTAGGAGCCAAATTAAAGAAAAGTAAAGGAAAAGTTAGGTTTTATGGGGGGATTTTACTAGTTTTATAATTTAATTCAACTACTGGCATTACATTCATATAAAATACAAAAGCATGGTGCCAGTGCAAGATTTGTCAGCAATGATTCATGAGTCCAGAACAGTTCAACATTTATTATGTTTTGTAATTCCCAGTCTCCCCATCATTTCAGCACTCCTAATAAATACAACGGTTATGGCGAATTGTTTACGATGAAGGGGAGACAATAAATAGCCCTGGCTGTTTAGTATGCTGAAGAGTACGGCACTCCTGTCCTCCTCTGACCTGTGAGACTCACAACCTCACTGTCACGTCTCACACAAGCTCAACCTACTCTTTTGTGGCTTTGTGAATCTGTCAGGGAGTTTCATTTGAGGCATGGTTCAGGTCATAATGCCAACATGGTGGCTAAACCAGCCATAGAGTTCTGCAGGCAGGCAGGCAGGCAGGCAGGCAGGCAGGCAGGCAGGCAGGCAGGCAGGCAGAACCTTCCAGCCTGGGAATGTCTCCCTCTTGTTTCGTGTGTTTGTGTGTGTG
>JAOPJL010000132.1:5188712-5202902 GCA_027123545.1 Trisopterus esmarkii
CCCACAGACACGCAGACACACAGACACACAGACACACACACACACACACAAGTCTATGACGGCCAGTGTCTCTTTTTTCTTGCAACAACAACATCTTTTCCCTCCCCCTCCCCCCTGCTCCTGAGGTGTGTGTGTCTCCTGGGTGTTTGATGTGTTCACTGGTGTTTCATCCACCAGTGCTAATATAAGACACGCATCACACAGACACACCAGAATATTTCCCTCCCCCTGGTGTGGACACCCCAAGGCTTCTGACGACACAGCTGTTCCTTACACAAGTGTCTGAGCACACGCGCACACACACACGTACACACACGCACACACAGTTATTGTCTGCTGATTGGCCCCCAAGCATCCACCTTGAACTTGTTTACTCGCACGTCCTCCCCCACTGTAACAGTCTCTCTCTCTCGCTCTCTCTCTCGCTCGCTCTCTCTTGCTCTGACACTCTCTCTCTCTCCCTTTCTTCCTCTGCCGCTCTCTCGCCTTTTCTAACTCTCTCTCTCTCTGTCTCTCTGTCCTTTTCTTACTCTCTCTCGCTCTGTCTCTCTCCCTGAGTTCACTTCCTCTTCCCGTCACTCCATCCATCCTGTGCGGCCGTATTATCCACGGTTATCTTTGGCATCACAGCTGTGTCTCCCATGACTACCTCATGCCAAACCCACGGCCGCGTCTCAGCGTGAGCAGCTGGGACCCCCTCCTCAACCACCCACGGCCCCCCAGGCGCCCCCTTAACACACACACACACACCTTTAAATATAGGTCTAAATGAGCTGGGAGTGAAATAATTGGACCGTGACTTTTAATATATCATCGTTAGCTAAGCCGACGGTGATATATGAAAGTCACGGTCCCATGCACTCCATCAACTCCGTGAACCCTGTGCGCACACACACACACCCACCTGTTGCACTCCTCAGACCAGGCTTATTTGTAAACTGTTAACATGCATCGCCACCGGTTGCCATGAGGCTAATTAGTTTGATACTGTATTAGCTCTTATCCTTGCTCTGTTGTATACGGGGAATGGGTTAACCTGACAATTGTTAGTGCTTGGCCCTTGGCTCTATGAACATCCTTACTGTTCCAACAGCAATATATTGTTTCTCTTTAATCTGACTAATGTAGTCATTGTAAGAGGCTTAAGATAAAGGCGTCTGCTAAATGCCCTAGGTGTAAATGTCAATGTATTGGCTCTAGTAGTCAATACAGCCCGTCCCGTCATCTGACGAGAAGTCTTGCTGTTGCTCAGACGTAACTCCACGCTCTGCCTTAACCCTTTCTCGGCCACCCCTCCTCGGGTTTGTGGGAACGCACGCTACTGTTTGTTGACGTTGGTTCTCTCCGCAGGACGGGCAAACCGGCGTACTTCAACGCCGTGTTCAACACCTTCAGCCCGGCCGTCAAGCAGTCGTGGATCAGCAACCTGCAGATGGCCAAGCTGGCTCTAGGTACTTCACGGCCTCAGACTCAACCTCAGTGTCCTCGTCATGCCCAACGGGATGTGTGACTCAGCCGGCCCCGTGCCTTCTACCTTATGCTTTTTCCATTTTTTCTTTACGCTTCCTTCATTTTTTTCCACTGGGTTTATGGTTTTATTTGCCCTGTTGCCTTTCGCTGGGGTCTGCGGTCGTGCAAATACATCATCCTCGGCACTGTGAAGCCTCTCTGGAACCGCGACTCAGCGCCATCTGAGGGAGCTGCACACTGATTATCACTTGACTGTAGCGTCCCGGCTGTTTCCCCTGCTTTTGCTTCCACTGCATCACACAGACGGGCCCGTCCTGCGTCTGTCTGGGGGAGGATGATGCACACATCCTGCCCAGCTTTGTTCTAAATGCAGAGCTGTTCTTAAACGGGATTCGGTTCGCCTCTGAGCTCCTCAGCGAGCTTCGGAATACTGTATTTGATAATACAGCTAGCTTTGTATGCGGATGGGAAGATTATTAACTGTGACTAAGAGGCCTGTAGTGGTCTACAACTTGATCCATGTAGCTAAAGTAATGGGCTCTGTCTGTGTGTCTGTGTGTCTGTGTGTCTGTGTGTGTGTCTGTCTGTCTGTCTGTCTGTCTGTCTGTCTGTCTGTCTGTCTGTCTGTCTGTCTGTCTGTCTGTCTGTCTGTGTGTGTGTGTGTGTGTGTGTGTGTGTGTACATCAGAGGAGGACAACTTGCAAGGCTGGTTCTTTGCTGAGGACGATGTGAGTCAGATCAAGAAGCAGAAACATCCTCTGCTGCTCCGCCAGATGCCAGTGGTTATGGCCAAGCTGCAGGAGTTCAAGGTGAATTCACTCACTCACTCACTCACTCACACACACACACACACACACACACACGCACACGCACACCCCTCCACACTGCTACAGTTAGACTTACAAAAACACCACTCACACTGACACACTCTTCCTCCTTATCCAAGCTCCATGAGGTCATGGTTTCTCTATTGTTCTCCTCACACACACACACACACACACACACACACACACACACTTCTTCTTCCGTAAACACCTCAGCAGTAGTTGGTAGTTCAGTCAGGTCATCACCAGAGATACTACCATTACTGTTACAAAAGATAAGTGCAATTGATTAACTATCACCGCGCTGAAGTACCGGCGCTTGCGCCACCCTTTCGTAGACTGATCCTCCTCCTGCTCCTCCACCCCCCCCCCCCTCTCTCTCCCTGACCCCCCGCTGTGCCGCCCCAGGTGGAGTGTGCTGTCCACAACCCCGAGCCCCACGTCAACACGGAGAGCACAGCGGACAGCCCCGCCCTGGGCCACGGCTGCGTCTGGGTCCGTCCTCCTCTACCTAGGAAAATGTTTCACGCTTTCACATCGAGCTCCATTTATATTTGCCTTGCCTCAGTCTATTGCGTTGGGTTCACAGTTACATTTCCACTAACTGTTCCACGTCTTTATTTTAGATTGTCGTTAAATAACAGCTACTTTGCCAGACGGTACAGATATCAATGAATAAGTAAAGGGCTGCTTAGCCGAAAGCACAGGGTCAGTCAATAGTCTTTGGAGCGTCTTACCATTACTGTTACATCTGTGAGAGTGCTGCGTAGGTAATGCCTTTTTTGTGGCTGCTGTGCTATTAGCTATCATTCAGTCACTTTTTTCCCCGAATGGCAAAAATGATTGCGCTTTGACAGCAACAAGGGCTGTAATTCTGCCATGACGTCCTCCCAGAATTCAGGGATGACAGCCAGTGCCGCAGTGATAATAAACTCAATATATATTGGATACTTGGAATATGATTACTTCATTGTTTGAATGACATGTCATGTTATTCAGATGAAACGAGTGTTCTGGCATGTCCTTTCTAGAGATACTCTAATCCATTGTAGATGGGTTGCTTATTATAGTCCTTCCAATGATCCCCCCCCCCCCACCATACAAATCATTTCTAAAACGGCCCAATGCGTGTGCTCAGGTGGCCAGCTGCACCAACCAGATGGGCCAGATAGCCATCGTGGCCCTGCAGAGCTCCAACCCCAAGGTGACCGAGTGCTTCAACGTGGAGTCCCGCATCCTCTGCATGGCCTACGTCCCGGCCGAGCCGCCGGCCCAGGAGAACGGGGACGCGCCCCGCGAGGGGGGCCACCAGCACCACGGGCCCCCGGGGAGGGCCAGCGACACCCCCACCGTCTGCCTGGGCATGGAGGAGGGCAGGTGAGGGGGGTTAGACGGCTATGTGCGTGTGTGTGCGTGTGCGTGTGCGTGTGCGTGCGTGCGTGCGTGTGTGTGTGTGTGTGTGTGTGTGTGTGTGTGTGTGTGTACACCTGGGTCTGGGTGCATTGGATGTATGTCGCTGGATACTCAAAAAATCGACCAAACCGTTTCTGAGGACGACGGGTTCATTTGACACCTGATAGGTTAAAAGAAAGTGTCCCCGTGTCCAGTCACAAATTCGGCGTTTGTTTGATTTTAGTGTTCTGGTCTCAACTCTATCAACTTTTTTTCACCCAAAAAACATATTTAACCCAATCTTTCTGCGCACGGCTTCCCAACAAAGGGTCCCATTGTGATCCACCCTGTCCACACTGTTTCCTGCTGATGGTCTCAATGTGCACCCTGCTGCGGGGACTGTGTGTGTGTTCTGACTGCGCCGGTGGGTCTCCCGTGTGGGTGAATGTGTCCTCAGCATCATCGTGTACAAGAGCAGCCAGCGGTCCAAGAAGGTCCGCCTGCAGCACTTCTTCGCCCCGGACAAGTCCACCGTCACCAGCCTGGTCCACAGGGGGCACTGTCTCTACGCCGGCCTGGTCACCGGCTCCGTGGCCATCTACTCCAGACAACAAGGTGTGTGCGTGTGTGCGTGTGCATGTGCGTGTGTGTGTGTGTGTGTGTGTGTGTGTGTGTGTATGTGAAAATATAACAAAACACCTTTTCAAAGGTCTGCCATCATGGTTGTTGACATTTTCGGAGGTTTGTTGACATTTCAGGAGCCATAATTACGGCAATTATGAGTCCATCACTCCAATGGTGCGAAAGAAACACGACAATAACGTTACGGAACGTGTCCATTGAGAAACGCTTGCAGCAGTTGATTTAAAATCAGATTACCGTGATCTCAGGTGGACACAAGGAATCTGCCATTAAACGTTTGACGTTTGATAATGGTGGACAGCGGTCTACGAGAGACCGTTTGGTTCGGGGGCCACCCTACTAGGTCTGACCCAGCGCCGGCCCCCCCGGCTCAGAGAGAATCACAGGGATGGCCGTTGAGTCTGAGGCCCGGGGGGGGGGGTTTGGTTCACCATGGCACCGGTTGTCGGGGAGAAGCCATTCCGTTAGACGTTGACCTAGTTGAACACACACACACATGCACTCACACACGTACGATCATACCGGGCCAAGCAGAGGAACGGTTCAGGGACTGAACTCTTCCCACAGTCGTTTTTTCCTTCTGCCCCATTTTTCTTTCTTTCTCTTTCATTGTTGTTTTTGTCATCTCTCTGGTCGGCTTTTGTGGCTGCACAAGTGATGGCTCTGTTTCTCTCGTCTCTCGTTTGCTCCCTCGCTCTCTGTCTCTCTCTCTCTCTCTCTCTCTCTCTCTCTCTCTCTCTCTCTCTCTCTCTCGCTCGGCCTTTATCTCAATCTCATATGTGGAGGAGAGACATAACGAGTCATAGAAAGGGACATCTTGGCTGTCGTGGAGCGATGTTTCAGGGAGGGAGGGGGCGGGGGGGGGGAGGGAAGAGAGAGAGAGACGCCGCTCTTCCTCACCAGCCAAGCTGCTCTTCTCCCTGGATGAGACACAGAGTTGCATAGGAATGTCTGGTCCACCTATTTCAGAGTCTCCTTCCACCACATTCCTTTCTCGAAGCTTCAGTCTGTCTGTGGTTTCTTTCCCTTTATTTCCCTCCAGCATCCGTCACTAAAGATCCATCGAGTCGGGTCAAAGCAGATATAGTGCAGAAAAGCCTATAGAATGTGAGCATGCAGCTTATTTATATCTTGTACATAAACAGAACCTCTTTTAATGTGCCTGTCATATCTGTATTTCTGAAACTCCCCTGGATGGAAGCATCTCCCCTGGGGGGGGGTCTGTCTGAGGCTGCAGGGTTTCCGCTGCCCTTTCCCTCTGTCGTTGTCTGGCGAGCGAGGCTGACATTTGGCTCAGTGCGGTCGGGTGACTCCTCCCACACATGTCCTGTCACCGCCCACAGTCCCGGTCGCACATAAAGGAGACCTGAGGTTGACATTGTGGAAAGTAGCCTCTACAATCCCAGGGGCTGGTATTGTTTTACCACCCTGAGGCCCCGGGATTACGCCACAGTATAGCAGTAAACATTGATCGCCCTATGGAAGGGCTCTAGCGCCGTCAGAGTCGCCTTTCTGTTCTTTATTACGGGGGTTATTGGCTTGGAAAATGTGGACCATAATAGAAAAGTTGCATTGCTAATTTCCAGGCATGAAACGATGTGATGTGGAAATGACATGGAGGTGACAAAGGATTTAGGAGATAGTTCTCATCATTGTCCCGTCATGAAACATGAACCGACTTGTCACGCAAGTAGGTAGTTTATGTAGTTCAAGATTTTGACATCCATGCCTATCACCTGCAAGTGGGGATTAACAGTAACAATGATTACGATTGTCATGAACAATCTCATTTAAAGACAGCCCAATATTAATTAAACTATGATGATTTCAAATGAAATTGAAGGTGTGCTACAAAGTGAAGAGAGGCAATCAACCCATCGCCAACACAAACACTAATCACAGCCCAATGCAGCACAGTTGACACTAAGACACCAATCATTTGAAACAATGCGTTCACTAGAGCTGTGCAGAACTAGTCGTCCCCCTCAAGTCGTAGAGATGTGGTCTGTAATTTGCATAGCAAAGGAACTTGAGTAGCCTGTGTTTAGCCTTTGCGACTTGTGAGTGTGTGCGGTTAGTTTGATGTGTGTGTGTGAGTGGTACGCTGTGTGTCCCAGTGTGCAGAGTGACTCAGCTCTCAGGTTGTGGTGACATGCCCCATCTCCACAAAGCCTGCAACACAAACAGCCAGAGAGAGAGAGAGAGGTCCTCACTCTGCAAAGGTTGCACGCCCTTCCAGATGGACCACACGGAAAGGAGTTATCTCAATTGTTTCTCTCTGCCTGTTTGTTTCAGTCGTTTCTGAAACAAACCTGAGAGTGTTTGGTGTGGGCAAATCAGATTTCTCTCTCTCAGGTTTATGTTCTGCAGCAATATATGATGCTGTCATAACCACACACACACACACACACGCCTACGCACACAGGTGTGTTTAGAAGCACCGTTGGGATAGGTTTGTTCTGTTGTTGCCACGGAGGAATGTGGCTGATCCCTGCGCTGCCCTGGGCTAGGCCACCTCCAGCAGAGCTGAACCACACACACATGCACACACACATGCACACGCCCACACACATGCACACGCCCACACACATGCACACGCCCACACACACAGCTGCTTTTACATCGCTGTCCAAAGTTCACTCCCCTTTCCTGCTTTTTCCTTATGTATAACCTCTCTCGTGCACACATGCACCCAATCGTTGGGCAACACACACAAACACACACACACACACACACACACACACACACACACACACACACACACACACACAAACACCCAGTTTAATTATTACAACAATATACACAGCAGATTGCGGGTACCGCCATTAGAACCTGTCTGCTCTGCAGTGGGGGGTTTACCGGTGTTCCCTGGGCACCGCTGCACCCTCCAGAGCCAGCTCGGCTTTCCTCGGCCCGGCTCCCCTCTCTCTTCAATAGGCGTCTTTGTGCCTCCCACCCCACTCACTTCCACACCAAGGCCCAGATTAGCCAGGCAGGGGGAGTGAGTGTGAGTGTGAGTGTGAGTGTGAGTGTGAGTGTGAGTGTGTGTGTGTGTCTGTGTCTGTGTCTGTGTCTGTCTCTGTGTGCGTATGAGCGTGTGCGTGTGTGTGTCCGTGTGGCTGTGTGCGCACGACGAGTGTGCAGAGCTTGGACTCCAGGAGCAGAGGTTGGCAGAGGAGGATGGAATGTCGTAAAGTGTGGAATGCCACCTTAGACAGCGCCAGTGTCTCCGGGCTGTCCCCCCCCCAGCGTCAACGCAGCTGGGACAATACAGGGCGAGGGGGCTGTCGCTATCTGTAGGAAAGAGAGCAGGCATTCAATGCCAGCCAGGAAATAACCCAAACCGATTCATTCCAAGGCCCTAAACCACCAGATCTCAAGTGTATTGAGATGACGGGGGCGAACATCATTTAGTTCCATAAAAAGAACAGAGTCTGTGTGCACAGCCGTGTGTTTCTCAGGTGCTGGGGGATGTGCTGCCAACAATAGTATACAGACAAAAAAAAGTGTCAACTCACCACAGGCTGGGACGCTGACGTTTATTTTTGAGGCGTTTCGGTGTTGCTTGGTCAGGTTCACTCTCCGTCATTGTGTTCCATGTTTACACACGAAACTCCCAACAAACATATTTTGTTAGAACCACAAAACAAGCAAACCCCTGGACAGCGCCACCTATGGTGAAACATGGGCCTGCAATGGGTCAGTTCGATTGGCCCTTAAATGATGCTCTCGCTGTGTCACAGTTCGGTCGCGCACGCTTTTACTGAACTCCGTTCTCGTGTCCTTCTCCTGTCGTCCTATCAGATGGTGCCGACCGCACATCCACAATATGAACAGAGGACCTGAGGGAGAGCAGCCGGAGAGCACAGGTGCGTGAGGCTCTCTCACGTGAACTTCACCCGGAAGTCACCAACCTGCTCCGCCCCCTTTCTCTCCAGCCAATGAGAGGAGGGTTCCACCAACGGAAACGTGCCCGGTCCAAAGTAACTACAACAAGAGAGCCAATCAGCAATCAGCAGGTCAACGCCAGCGTTCACACAGATGCATCCCATTGGTTGGGGGTGGAGGGGGGTGGGGGGGGATTGAAGGAACACACTTCCTGCTATCCCGGCATGCATCATGCGTTCACCCGGCTCTGCCTGAGGACGGGAGAGAGGCATGTGAGCCGTGTCACTGGCACGGGTTGGTGCAGAGCGCCCTCTGGCAGGCTGCAGGAGGTACTGCACCCCCCACCCCCACACCACACCCAATGAGCTCCTGTCTGCAGAGTGGAAACACAGGGACGTGGATGAGGGAGTCTAGCCTTGGATCACGGATCAACAGAGTCCCTCTGACACACTGATACCCCCCCCCCTCCATCCCTAACCCCCATCCCCGACCCCAAAAATAAATGAAAAAGCAGTTTGTATTTTTTTACTAAAATAGGAGTACCTCATGTAACAGGCAGGACGAGGCAGACGCATTGAACTGACTAGGATTCCCCCCCAACGTGGGTTTGGGAATTAGGACTGAGTGCAAACGAGTTCTTGGGAATGTAATCTCACTCAGTATTTGGGAGGCTTATTTTTGTATTTGATGTACGTACGTATGTATTGTTTACATAATGATGCTACTTCGGCGGGGTACAGACGCATATGATTTTCAGGTAGGAACGTTTGTGTCCGTAGAGCCGCCGTGGCCTTGTCCCAGCGCGGCTTTACGTCCCAACCAGTGGTCATCACGTTAGTTTACAACCAATGTGCTTATATCCTTTATTTTACCCGCCCGTGGCCACGCGTAGAGCCGGGCGCGGGTCTGTACAGAGAGAGAGAGGGACGAAGAGGAGGAGGAGGAGGTTGGTCATGAAGGGCAGCGCAACGAGTGTTGGCGACTTGAGGAGAAAGATGCGGAAAGTAAAAAGACTTGAGGTTGAGACGATGGATGCGGACATTGGGAAAAGGGAAGTGGATAACGTGTAAAAGGAACGGAATCAGAGGCAGGCCCTCCGATTGGCTCAAGAGGAGAAAGATATGGTCAGGTCCCGGCGCGATGGGGGGCGTTCACGGGAGGGGGAGGGAGTTGGGCAGCGGCCTCATTACAACGTGTTGATACGTCGTATGTGTTATTTGAAATGATGGCCTTTGAAGGCACTATACAGTAAACATGTAGGGTTTTTTTTATATACATTTAAATGGGAGATCAGCACAGGAGTATTGTCAACCTATTGTTTTGTTAACGTGTTAAATGTGTGGGTGTGTTTCAGGAGAATGTGCCTCAACCCGGTTCATGATCAGCTCCTCAGACCAGAGGAGGGATGTGATTGACGGGTTGTCGGCAGGAGGCGGGCCCAGAATGCCCCCTCTTGAAAAGAATGGATTCATGTCATAGACTCTTTATTTTTTATTACGCTCAATCAATGAAGGGCCTCGCTCCCAGAGATTGTGTTCCTGAGTGCCTGCCTTCGTCTGCTGGCCAGGGCTCGGCAAGCGGACGTCGGGGCTCTCAGTTAACCGGCACATCCAGTCAGCCCCGTGTTGTGGCGTTCAGAGCCTCACCCTGGTGTGTTTGTTGTGTTTTAGGGGGCAAAAATCGATAGATCTGGCCGAGTCCCATCACATATCGCCGAGTTAGGTCAGATCTTCTGATGTGCGCTGCAGGCCTTCGTTGTTTATCCCGTGTCTTAATATTTATCCTCCGTGTGCGTTGTTGTTGTGTCCGGTTGGCAGCCTTGGTTAAAGGATAGGTTCATGTTGAAATAAAGCTTGTGGGTGAAACGCCAGCAGGGGGCGCCATGCTGGAGGCAAGACCCCCCCCCCAACCCGTATCCGGTCCCTTGCATGTAAACAGGGCTTTGAAGCGGGGGGCGATGGATGAGGTGTTGATCATGTTGTCGTTAATAGTTATTTTCTATTTTAGTTTCTTGTAATTCTTAAGGACTTCTCCTTTTTTTTGTTTTTGTTTTTTTGTATTCTGCACTTGACGCTGTGATACGCAACGCATTTTCTTAGACATCTTAGACGCGGATTTGTGAGGCTCTCTCCCCTGGGGTGAGGGTGAGGAGGAGGCTGCAGGAGACGTACTGTAGACGGAGCTACTGGCCAAAGCAAACGCCTCCAACCCCAGAGTCGCACTGCGGAGGCCCAGCACATCTCAGCAGCGATGTGACGGTGCTCTCACTCTGACGCGTTACGGCGGACACAGCATATGGGGGACGTACGGTCAAATGATACTGCGGGAGGCCAGGGCTTTCAGACAAGAAGCGCTTTCAGATTTCAGATGGGTTTCAGATGCCTTACCTTCTCAAACCACCAGGGATGGGACTGAGCAGGTTCCACAAAGGCCAGGGCTGTAGCTGGGTTAGCCGACGAGAACACTACTAGTGGTTACCACACACACACACACACACACACACACATGCACCCATTACTTCTTGAATGGTAGTTCGCTCAAAGGTTAAACCATCGGTCCAATCCTGGAAGACCTGTGGGGGTGTCACTGAACACGCTCACAGTCTCCCCCCGTGTTGGCAGTGTACTGCTGCTAGGACAGATGTTTTGAACCCATAAGTGCTCTCACCAGAGGCTCTGGTGTCTGAACTAGGGCAGTGGATGGCAGTCCACCCACCAAAGCGTTGTGTATTCAACTGGCCTGATTTTCTTCCCCCCCCCCCTTTTTTTTGTACGGGAAGTGGATTAGCCCATTTGCTTTGATACAGTGCATAACTATTTTTGTATTAGTAAGCTCCTCGGTTATAGGGGTTACGTTTGTTTTTCGGGACATTGTATCCAGAGTCTTCCAGTGTCAAAACTCTTCAGTCGATTCAAACAATTATTTATTCTTTTTTTTTTTGGGTCATACCTTTTGCAGAGGTTATTCTTGTACTCATGTAGGTGTATCATTATTTAAAGTACCATATGTATTAACATGTTATGGCTGGTGACCATACGTACATCTCATATTAACAATAGTTTTGTTTCATTTCCCTTTTTATTTTCGTTTGCGTTAAAAAAAGAAAATTCGGGGTGTATAATCTCATGTTGTTATCTACCAGTGTCATGTTAAAAGTTTTTCTCTTGTGTGTGTAAAATGTATTTCTAAAAGCATACCGACCGCACGGTGACCCCTGGGGAAAGCCCAAAGCTGTGAGGGCAGTGTGCCCTTGAGCAATGCTCTTTGGTCACTTCAGATCACCCTAACGTAAAGGCTCTTGTAAGCAAAGGAGGGCACAACACTGCCCTCTGTCGGCCGCTGAGGTGAAACGCGCCTCCTGCAGTCCAACCTGATGAGCGACACCAGAGACGTTACAGAAATGATGATGCAGTGTGATGTGTTGAAAAACGTTGCAGGGTAGTTACGTTGAATCAGTGATTTTATTGTTGTTGTTCAAAATTGGATTATCGCGCACGCAAGAAAAACAACAACCAAATGCTTCTTCTTTCTTTTTGGGTTTGGCTTGATTTGTGTTTTTTTGTGTGAATATCCATCTGTTACTGAGTCCCCAGAGGGCTTCTGACAGACTCACCGGTTACCAGTTAACGCCTTGCTATTCCCAAAAATAAGTGTATTTAATGTAGTGTAAATTGAGACACGAGTATGTTTTTGTTTTGTTTTGTTTTTGTTTCTGTCTGATTCTATGACTGCCCGTGGGTTACCTGGAATCGTTAGCAAAACGTCAACCGGTTCTGTAACTAAGTTTCACTGCTCGACTGTGCCCCAAGTTCGGTTTTATTTTCATATCAAAGAGCCGTTGTCCTGTATTGACTGCAGGCTGACGTATATATTTGACAAAAAGTATTGTATGTTTAATTATATAATATTAAAAAGACAATAACAAAAAGGGCAAAAAAATTGAAGAAAAACTACAAAAAAAAAAGGAAAAATTAAGGCAGAAAAAAAATATTTATATATTAAAAAACTGCATGCACAGTGGCTGGGAGATCCTATTTAGAATAACAAATGGCAGTGCCTTTTTTTGTACTCAAGATATTTAGTCCCATGTGTAAAAGGAAAAAAAAGAAAAAAAATGTAAATTTCTAATGGATTTCAAAGGCGAGATGCGACCTTTGTGTCGTCTCTCGGAGGGACGTTGGCCGCGTGGGGGGGAGGACTCCAGAGAGGAGGGACTCGTCCAGCTGGTCTTGTCTTGCAGTAGAACCTTCTTTAGCTGTGTGGACTTGTGTGGCCCACCTGTTTTGTTTGTGTAATCCTGTTAGGTACTTCTCCATGCTGATATAAAGTTAAAAAAATATATACTGGTCTGTAAGCAAAAACTAAATGTGTGGGTGAGTTTTATTTTCCGTGCGCGTGTGTTACAACAAACCATCTCATTAGGTTTCCATTTGTTATCATTATCATTTATTTATTTAGCAGTTCTAATATCAAATCAATAAGGCATTGGATTTGAGGGGGTGGGGGCACATAGACACGCACACACACACACACCAACACAAATGCACACACAAAGGCATTTGTGCACAAAAACATACACATGATAGAATAATAAAGTATTCTTTTCCTTTACATCTCAATGATTGTATAGTCAAGGCTAATATAAGCCTAAATGTTCCACATAACCCAGAGCACAAATGTCTCCTTTCAACTCATATATATATTTATATATATGTAACTTTATTCTGCCCATCGAATATTTGATGGTAATTCTATATATGTATATATGTATAACTGTCTTCAAATCATTTTCCCAGCTAATTTATTATAAAGGGGGTGGGGGGAAATACAAGCTTGTGTTCACAGTTCACAATGACCTCACATACACACACACACACAACCATACACACACACACACAATATTTTGTTGAAAATACGGACATACATGAATTCATGTATGTATTCTACACTGACCGGGGTGTGTATTCTACATCCACCCCAGCACCAGCTCCTGACGTAGCTCACACCAGAGCTGCTTCAACGCCTCTAAACACTAGAGACCACCAGGACCTTCCACAGCTGCAAACAATCAGCGACCTCCCATCAGGACCCCTGGGGGGGGGGGAGGAGCAGAGCTCACCAGGACCCCCCCAGGCCCCACCCAGCGGCCGTGGTCCTTAGACGACTACACTGCAGCGTTTAGAACCAGCGACACACACACCCTGGAGTAGCAGGTGGATGTGAAGTGAGACGGAAAGGACGGTGGAAAAGGACGGCTTCCTCCTCGTCTCTGAGTCGCTGGAGAACCCGGGGCTTTCTGTTTGAGTCGGACACATTCTCTCACAGCTGATACCTCTGCCAACGCTTTTGGAACTGAATTTACCTAAATGATGTGACGAGGTAAAAAAAAAAAAAAGTAGAACTCAACACACATAGACACACACACACACACACACACACACACACGCACACACACACAAACTAGCAGCGTGACCAGAATCTATGGGACAAAGTCTATCGGAGGGGCCAATGTAAACACGCCTCAGGTCCACACAGACTGGACCGACATAGCGTCGCCGTGCCCAGCCGGGGGGGCCGCCAGCGGGCCGGCAGCCCCCGCCTGACCCCGGGTCCCGGCCCCCCCTGGACCCCCAGGGGTCCTACGATGACCTGACGCTGAACCAGTAGAAAAAGGGGACTTCATTCAAGTTGACGTACAAATCAATTTGCGTGTGTGTGTGTGGCATTTAAAAATGACTTGTTTTTGATATAGAGAGACACCGAATGTGCACGCACTCAAACATGGGCACACGTACGACACACACACACACACACACACACAAAACATTGGATATAGGCATAAATATGTACGCACACACACACACACTTTTTTGATAGCGAGAATCACAAATGCGCAAACACACACACACACACACACACACACACACACACACACACACACACACACACACACTCACACACACTCACACACACA
>JAOPJL010000132.1:5217210-5227729 GCA_027123545.1 Trisopterus esmarkii
GTGTGTGTGTGTGTGTGTGTGTGTGTGTGTGTGTGTGTGTGTGTGTGTGTGTGTGTGTGTGTGTGTACATGTGTGTCTCAAATGAAAGGTTGCAGAGCTGTTACGTTAAAAGCTTTATCCGTTTTCCGAGTCGAGTATTCAGCTCTCTTGTGGCCTGTGGTGCGACGTAAATCTAAGAGGTGCCGCAAACTACACTGAGTATGGGATTGATTTATTATATATATATATATATATATATATCATAATTTTTTATTTGAGATTGGTACACTGAAGCTGACTGGTGCCTCGTAGCAGTGTGCAGCTGGAGCAGAGCCTAGTGCTCGATCTGAGTCTGAACATGACTGAACCAGTGAGAGAGGCCTCACGGAGCATACCTGGCGGGCCAGGTTTCCACTAGGAACAAGTGATGACCAGGAGTGAACGCTTTATTGTTTCACACATTTGTTTCTCTCGTTTAAAAAAAAAAAGGGTATTACAAAAAAAAAATACACATGCAAAGCTTTACTTTCGTTGTCACGGTCTCCATGTATTTTTGCGGTTGTATCTTAACAAATATATAAACATTTCATTCAAACCTATTTACGTATTGTCACTCGATTCTTCTCCGATTTTTGTATGCCCGTGTTTGAGTTTCATTCCTCCTGCCGCTCCGTTTCTCCAACGCCTACAGACTCTGTTATGCAATCCTGCTTCAGCAGAGTGGCAGTGTGGCCAACGGAGAAGAAACAAAACACAACAGTCCTCTTCTTTATCTAATCCCAAGGGTTCGCTGAGCCCACCTTTCCTCCTTTTCATCCATTGATGTACTCTGTTGTGCTGTAATAAGACCTTTAGCTTGTATTGAGGGGCCATAGAAAGTGAATACACTTGTATTGCTCATAATGCAATAAGGATAATAATAATGGTTTATTTAATCGGGATATACTCAACAAAGCAAGCAAGTTCAATTAGGGGTTTTATTACCATCTGTTTCTATTTAATGCTTGTCTGGCTGCTATCACATTATCATGACGACCCTACAAATGGGAACATTTTGTTTTCCACAAGCCCGTTAAGGTGTACCATGGAAATCCAACTCTGTGTGTATCGTTATCAGTCTGTAAAGGTTTCCCTTTGCTCTGTGAACACGCAGCATTTATCTTCCCAAGAGAAGCGATGCTCTATAAAGCTATACGGCTCTGTTGTACACTGCTGTTTTCATATCTGACGCGGGCACAGTACAGACGTGCAGCGACAGACAGAAATAAAGGTCACTTTCCATAGCCTGCCCTGATATCTTACTTTTACGAATGAATGAAAATTAATGCAAAAGCTAATTCAGTAATCAAACGTATTTTTATACCCATTTTATTTTTTTGCAAAAATGGTGACCCTGGAGCTCAACATCTAAGAAAAAGGAATGACTTAATCTTTTACACGGTCATGTTGCGGTGCTGAGGACAGCTGTCATCCCGAAGCACTCGGGAAGGATTGTCGCAGGAAACTCGGATGCCCCTGACGCGGTCAGTGGATACCACTGCGTGCAGTCTAGGGTTAATGCCAATATAGGGGGAGTGGTTTGGAACAATTTACGACTGACTGTAGGCAACAGTGCAAATCAAAACACGTCCAAGGCAGCACTGCGGTCACGGCATCTACACTTCGGAGAAGCGCGGTCACGCCATCTACACTTAAAAAAGTGATTGCGCATCTACATTACCGGTACTTTGTAGGCCTACGGTAAATAAGTTTTGCGCCGATACTCGGCCATGTAGGTTGAGTAGCGACGAAAGTTGTTGAAAACGGCAGGGTTTCTACTTTTCTTTCTTATTTTCCTTCGTTGAAATACATACTTATGCTCAATATGCATACACTGTGTAGGTTTAAATCTAGAACATTCATAAAATAATCAAATCAAATTGGCATATATAGCCATTGTCTTGTTCAATGTGTACATAGGTACCTCTGTGCAGATTTTAAAGTGCTTTTACAGCAGCAGTTTTCAAACATTAGAAGTCATCCCGCATACGCCTGCATTATGTAGGTAGATATGGGGCGGGGTGGTCAGACAAGCTGATTGAAGTGCTGGAGACTGAGGTTCAAGTCCTGCATATGCTCGTTTTTGGTTTTTCAAACTAAGTCGTTGCGTGGATACAATGTCAAATATAAAACCCTACCATCCATAGCAGGTCAAATAATAGATATAGATAATGGAGTAGAAAAATTGGATTTGATATCTGCCTATATTGTAACACATCATGTGGTTTGGGGATAAAAGCAATGCATCCATATTGTGTAAGACAAAAAAATTAATGATTTCCGTTGTAAACAACTTTGTGGCCATTCGAGTACATAGTTCTGCGTTTACGAGGTGCACTGGAATGCACCACAAAGTCTCTGCAGGCGCAGAAGCGCTTTACCGTACAGAGCAACGTAGACGCGCCCTCGCTTTTTTAAGTGAAGACTGCGTGACCGCGCGCGCTTCTCCGAAGTGCTGATGGCATGACCGCAGTAAGGCGGCCGCGGAGCGCAGCTCAGCTTAAACGTGCACTCGTTATTTCTTAAGACCTGAACGGTGGAGAGACATTGGATGTGTGAAGCGCTCCACAGCGCTAGTACCATCATCTCAGAAGGAAAACAGGCTACTCTAGGGGACGTTCACAGCGTGGTCCACAGATGTGTGACCTGCATGATAATTCGTCGTTTCTGCGTCTCATTCTGAGCGGGACGTAAGGAGACGTTGCATCTCGTCGGGTGGCTGTGGTGTCACATACGGAACGACCTCCGGATCCTCCTGTGAATAGGTCCATCGGTCACTCATCTAGGAAACTATACAGCCGGACCACTTGATGCATTATTATTGCGACTGCCTTACATAACGAGGCTTGGTGGGGGATCCCGAAGAAACTGCTGCGCTTGGCTGATTTGTGGCAGCAAGGGAAACGCAAGTAGGTCAAATTAAGAAAGCGGAGAAATGTGATGTGTCGTAACTATGCCCTGTCTGTTCTGCTTTGCTATGAAATGATACAGTGCGGTGTTTCGTCGGTCACATCGGATTCTCATAAGCTTATCTGTTGTTCCCATGTCATCGTATTCATGGATTACCAATACAGTCTCTAACCGGGGAGCGCATCACCCACTGGGCATGCGCCCTTCGTGTCCGTCTACCCAAGTCGAGGCAACTAGGAATGGACTCTTTTAAAAGATCTATATCAGGGTAAAGTAACTTTAAAGATTAGAAGGTTTAATTTAGTGTGGTCGCAACACCGGCATGGTCAATGTATATTTACCTGACTAGTTGTGTACATAATGGTGCACTACCATCTAAATCCTAATTCATGTTAGGAGCTACACCTGTTTCTTCTATGAAAAGGGTATATTATGGAAAAGCAAGCAGTGTGTAATGTAGTGGGGCAATGCTATTGTCCCTTTGCATTGTTTACCTTTTTTTTGAATTGTGAAGAAAGCTGCGAGCAGATTGTACTTTTTGGCTGTTTCACACTTTCAAACATTAGCAGAGGTACAGCGCCATCCAGTGTTTGCCCGCAAGTCGTTTTGCAAAAAAACGTTTCCCTGTTTTACATAAAAATTGTAGGCCTACACTCACGTTCCTCTTTGTTTGCTTCATTTAGGTGGAAAAAAAATACCACCTTTAAGCTATACTAGCTAACATGATTCACCAACCCACTGTTTCCTGGCACCACTGAAAAGGTGAAGATGAACGGGAGCCAGAGGTTGGGAGGAGAGACCTTCATCGTGGAGGCTGACGTCATTCTTCACACTGTAAACTCTGACCTTGCCTCCCTCTCGAGCATAGATAGGAAAACATGTCCGGCCCTGCTGAAGAAAGACAGCAACAGTGCCCCACTTATCGGGGAATTCCTGCAGTGCAACCAGCCTCTCGGTTCAGAGGCTCCGGCCAAATTCGAGAGAGAGTATCTATTGGACGGCAAAATGACCTCCGACGATCAGACGGGGGACAGCTTGAACGTTGCTAAGGATCAACAGTTTCAGATGTCAAACCATACGGCGGGTCTTGAAACGAGGGAGGCCGTGAGCCGCAACAATCTCAACGGTAAAATGGGCAATGGTGACAACCACGGCAAGGCAGACATTTCCCACGCTGGGGATTCCTCCGTGTGCTTCCTGAGCCCCGGAGCCCGAGAGGAAGCAGATGGAAGTGCATCAGCAAGTGCAGAGGTTTCTCAAAGGGGACAGTGTGAGATAAACACGGGCCAGGGACAGGCTGTGCCTGACACTCATTGTATTACCGCTGGCGGCCAGCCAGGGCTCGCGGGGCCGGTTTGCTCTGCCATTCCCGGATCCAGTGTATCTCATCCGCCCGACGAAGACCACACGGGTGGATGTTCCAGGAACAGCGGGAGCCTTGAGCACCGGGAAAGCGACCCGGGAGCAGAGAGTCCCCTGGCCGCGAAGGAACCCGATTTGGTCATTGAAGTTGGCGGGCAGAAGATCAACGCTCACAAGGCGATCCTGGCGGAGAAGAGCGACTACTTCAAAGCCCGTCTCTCGCGGGACATCCTCAAAGTGAAGGGGCTGAGCTACAAGACGTTGTCCGTGCTGATAGACTACATCTACACCTCCCGCATGAACGTGAGCAAGGACACGGTGGTGGACGTCATCACGGGGGCCAAGATCCTGCAGGTGCCCTGCGCCGTGCAGGCGGCCATGGACTGCATGTCGGAGCAGCTCACGGCCGAGAACTGCTACGAGGTGCTGAGCATCGCCAAGAAGCAGCGTCTCAACGAGCTCAAGGAGACCGCCTACCGCTTCATGAGCGACCACTTCCTGCGGGTCCTGCGGGACCCCTCGGTGTACGGCCGCCTGACGGGCTCCGAGAGGGACCTCATCCTGAGGAAGCGGACCGAGGGCCGGCAGACGCTGATGGTGGCCGAGGTCAACGACGTGTTCGACCGCGTGGGCAGCAGGCCGGCCAGCCGCTGCAGCAGCCGGCCGCAGAGCCCCCTGTCGGTGGCGTCGTTCGACGAGGGCCACATGATGTACTACTACAACGAGACGGACGACGACTGGAGGCCCCTGACCGCCATGCCCGAGGACATCAACACCAAGGGCTGCGGGATGTGCACCATGTACAACTACCTGTTTGTGGCCGGCGGCATCAAGGGCTACGGGGAGCGGGGGAAAGTGTCCGACCGGGTCTTCTACTACAACCCCGTCGACGACCGCTGGACGGAGGTGCGCCCTCTGAACCAGGCCCGCGCCCAGCTCAAGCTGGTGTCCATGGACGGCCACCTGTACGCCATCGGAGGGGAGTGCCTGTTCACCGTGGAGCGGTACGACCCGCGCACCGACCGCTGGACCACCGTGGCGCCCCTGCCCAAGGGGGCGTTCGCCGTGGCGCACGAGGCCACCACGTGCAACGGGGAGCTGTACGTCTCCGGGGGCTCCCTCTTCTACCGGCTGCTCAAGTACGAGCCCAAGCGGGACGAGTGGCAGGAGTGCCCCTACAACAGCAGCCGCAAGAGGTCCTCCGACATGGTGGCCCTGAAGAGCTTCATCTACCGCTTCGACGTGCACCGCGAGCAGGGCGTCAACGTGTTCAAGTACAACACCATCGTGAAGATGTGGCAGGACTGCGCGTCCCAGCGGCTGGGCAGCGCCTCGCCCTTCCGCTGCGCGGTGATCGGGAACTGCATCTACTGCGTCAACAAGAGCCAGACGCTGCAGTTCGTGGTGGAGGAGGAGGGCGCCCACTTTGTGGAGGAGCCGCTGCGGGCCCCGCCGGAGGCGAAAGGGGTACTGTTTCCGTTCGTGCTTAGTTTGCCTGAAAAGCATGAGGCGGTGGCGTAGTGGGGGCACGGTCTGCAGAACAATGGTGTGTCTCGGAGCAGAACTGGAAAAGGCGACAGGCCAACCCTTTTGATTCAGTGTCAGCGTTATATTTCATTGTGTCCTATGTACCTGCTTGAAGTGGAATGTGTGTATTTGCATGGCAAGTTCATGTGTCTACAGGGGCCAGCCTTAAAAAAGGGACGACAATAAACTTTCAGTGTTGAATGAATGGAAACAGCAACACAGCTGTAGATAATAACAGGATGGACCTTAGGTGGTTGTGGATTTTCTATGTTCACCTTTGTTTTTGCGCACTTTTGTAAATTCAGTTAGCAGAGATATTGTCAAGGACGTATTTAATTGTTGACTTTGAAGAACTATTTTAAACATGTCGGCTCCATCACGCCTGGACATAGCACTTATTTAGACTTGTCACAAGTTTTTTATTTCAATCCAAATCAATTGGTGACAAGGCCACAGTATAAACCACTGACTGGAACGGTGGGAACACAGTTCCCAGAAGCCTCATCTCGACTGCCTTTGAAGTGCTATCACAGTGTCTATTATATGGCTACTACAGACGTACTACTACACATGATGCTACCCCTGTAGATTTCCAGAACATTGATTGTGCTTGATGTTCATGTTAGAAACCCTCTTGGCTTGAGGTCACCATTGTTGTGATGTGGGGATGCAAATCTTTACACAAGAAGCAAAATAAGCATTTGCCATTTGGATATTTGTCGTGTTTGGAAATGATTGGCTTATTTAAAAGGGAAACATGTGTGTGTGTGTATGGATTTCAGACACTATTTGGTTTGTTTGTACAAACTTGGTTTAAAGTAAACATGTTTACCACATTCTCCAAAGAAAAAAATAGGACTTAAATGATACTAAAAGAGCACTATGTATCATACAGATATTTTTTGTCATGCATTGTTTATCAGATAGCATATGAAAAGCACTCCTATGACTTACACACTATAACCCCATCCAGAATCAAGTGTTTTGATTAGGATAGTATCATATCTGCCCTAAAGCACTTTGAGGAAAGTTCAAAATAACCTATGCACAAAGGCACTTCTGACCGTCTTCTGACTCAATTGATTCAGAGAAACTCCCATGTCACTCATAACAAGATAAGATAATTCCTAAGAAATATTTTATTTTCTATTTATGCCACAACCCAATAAACTGCATATAATGTTGAGTTCTGACAATATTTGTTGCCATTGCAATAAACTATCAGTGGGAGTTTTGTTAATCTACAGTCTGGAAAGGTGGATTTTCCCCAGAGGGAAAGAAATGCTTTTAGTTATGCTTTACAAAGTTTCATAGCAGTCACTGTGAAAATGTATGTGTTTGGAATGCTGGTTTAGTATCTCCCTGGAATCGATCTTTTTTTTTAATCTTTTTTGACTGAATGCGCTTTTTGTGATGATGGTACAATGATGCGATGCTAGTTAAAAGCTTTCTGTCCAAGTCATTTTTATCAAGCTTAAAGTTAACTAACTGTTGGAAGCTGTCCAAAGTGCTTCAAATAAACCATTTTGTGGTTGAAATTTTGATGAAAGGTATACTAATTTCCCTTTAAAAATGGTCAAATGTATCGCAACATCTTATTTGCTCTTGATCAAACCTATATTACCGTGAAATGATCAAAGAATTTAAAGAGACCGGAGACCTCAGTACAAGCAAGGCAGGGGCGCTCTCCATGGAAACTTTATGTCAAATAGGAAACGTTACCATGTCATGGGAATTGTCACTTCCGACCAAATCAAAGCCAAGTTGAGAGCTGTTGCTTATCAGTTCTGGAGTCCCCTTATCTAAAGTGTCATCTTACCTTGAAGGCCTTGCAGTGGGCAACGCCATGGCAACGCCATCCGGTCCTGAATAACCCGTAATTGGTCAGCAGCTACAAACAGGAAGCCAATTAACACATTAATAGTAATATTGTGTTTAAGTACATCATGTTTACACCATAACCCATTAAAAATCCAATATATTATAATGCGAATACATTATAGAAAAACTTAAAAACAGTATACTAACATGTTATGTGTTTGCTTATGCTTAATACAATACTCAGGCACTCTATAATATCTTTAATACTAGTATACTAACAACATGTAGCATACTTTAATGCTTAAGTTGCTATAGGTAAGATTTAAAGGACAAATTCAGGGCTACACTTGTAGATGATGTGCTGCCATCAAGGGGTCGCAGAGTGTAAACACTCCCAGGGATGCTGCTGCGCTCCCTTTGTTCTCACAATCACGGTATGCAACTGCTTTTCTCATCTAATTTAGCTCGGAAACCAGCATAATGTCGATCTTGATACTGAAAAGTCGATACTGAAAAGTGGATTATCCACATCTACATATCCAAAGTCAAACCATTTTGTTGATCAAATCTTATTTATTTGTCATTGGTTAGCGTTGGACCGGCTCAAGTAAAAATCATGACTTTTTACATTGATATTCTTCTAGCCTATTCTTACCTCAGATCATATGAACGTAACGTGTAACAACGTCCATGCTATACCGCCACCTAGGTGCCTCCCACATTTCACCAAGGTGGCTTTTCCTGGGCTCCGCCCAGACAAGGACGCAGAGTGGAGAGGATGGGAAAATGGTTTAACCTGTGCACTGAATACTCAATATGCAACAGGTGTGCAGCCTTATCCGCCCCAGAGTCCAATCAGACTGACTCGGGCCAGGGGAGGCTGGTTCAACCAGCCATCAGCCACACACCATCCACAACCCTCATATAGACTGTGTAGAAGCCAGGTATGGTTCAGCAAGTTGGGTTTTCATAAACCCTTCAATTGAGATACGCTAACCTTGGAAATGCCTGAGATTTTCCAATTAGTTTGTATTACAGCAAGGAAAATAGGAGGTTAGTCTTAGGGGCATTAAAAAAAAAAAGGAATTTGTATATCCCCTTATGGGGATACAAATGACTCTTCAGCGAGGCCATACGGTCACCGCACCAACCAGTAGGACGGAACCCTGGTCGAAGGAGAGTCTGTTCATCCTCGTGTGGGCACAGATCTGTCCGAAGGCGATGCGGCTGAGCCTGCTGCTGCAGCCCAGAGCCACCATGATGGTGGAACACTCCCAGGTTAGGAGAAGATGAGAAGGAGCCCGCTATGGACACCACTCCGGCTCCATGCTCGACCGTCAACATCCCTGACAGGGGCCCGCATATCATGATGAAGCCATAGCTCATGGAGCAGCCCAGCTCCAGCTGTAGCATGGGGGGAATTCAATATTGATGATTAAAATCGATCTAGACTTTTGTTTTATGAAGTACAGATATACTGTATTTGGGAAAAGCTTACGAGGGAAATGGTTATTATCCTTTTATTAGTAATGTAATGTTTATAAAGTTACCACATGTTTTGGAATTGGACTCTTGGCATCTGTTCAAAAGGCTACTTAAATAAACGCCGAAAGAGTTGGGAAAGCCCATAATCAACATATTCTTGAGAAAGGATGAGGCGACATTCCCCCATCCAACCCATCCCCAGCCTCCACCTGGGGGCGCTGACCGGAGGAGGTGTCGGAGGCGGTCCATGACGCTGGTCGGAGGGAAGCCTCCTTGCAAGGGTCGGTGCGGAAGATGCTCATGTGAACGCACTAACTTGAGCGTGGCTTAACGGGCTGTGGGCTACTGTGTACATTTTTTACACACGCACGCACGCAGTGAGTGCAGTACAGAACTGTTGCGACGGTACAGCAGACACAAACATTTTTCTTTTTTTTTTGCGATTCGTTTAAAGGAAAAATCTAATTAAAATAACATTCTGAAAAAGCCTTTTAAACTATTACAAACGTGTACGAATTCAAATCTTGATCACATGAGTGTCCTTGACGCATGCGCGGTGCAGTGGTTTCGGGGATGATGATGAAGATGCCCACTGACATCAAAATAGAGCTGACGATCCTCCAACGTGTCTGTATTAGGCTATAGGCTACTGTAGCACCTAGAGCTTTTTATTATCGCTGTTTGCTAAGTTGTTGCTTTTTTACCATAGCCACACCTTGTGGTTTCGCACAAGTAGTCCAATCATGTCTGTGGCAAATGCTAAACACACCGTCCTGAATCCGGTAAGGGTCTTTCCTATTTAATGATGAGCTGTACAATATGTTGACGTGTAAAGCATACACTATATGAATATATTCGTAATCGCACTGCGACGGGCTGTCCAACATCACTCCGGATAGTCTGTAAAATAGGACAGCCGACTCGCCGTGAGCATAACTGCAAGCTGCTTTCTGTTTATCTGTATGTTCTGCAAACATTCAAACAGGCAATGCTTCCGTTTTTATGCAACGATAGCAAGTTTGTGTGGCGCTTTGCTACACCAGTGTCTGTCATTAGGAGGCTGTAAGGGTTTCGGCTGAGCCTTGGCATGCACCCACTTGGACTCTCCCTGTCCCATTAACCTCAGGTGATCCCGTACACCGGGTCCATACCTGGTGGGCTGCACACCGGGGAGATCATCATCGTCCAGGGCACCGTCCCGCCAGACGCTGACAGGTAAAGAGGTCATCATCCTCCGCAATAATGAATCGAAACTTCAGGAGGACACAGAGATCATGTGAATGAATAAGATTCAATTTTATTAGATGCTGCAATTGTGCAAACTCTCTCTCTCTCTCTCTCTCTCTCTCTCTCTCTCTCTCTCTCTCTCTCTCTCTCTCTCTCTCTCGCTCTCTCT